>VZSR01003794.1:3743647-3760014 GCA_013398615.1 Brachypodius melanocephalos | reverse complement strand
AATACTTTGTGCTAATCCTATACTACAACCCAGGACATCTAACAAGCTACAGTAGAATCAGTGAACCAAACTTTTGTCCTGAAGATAGTGAATCTTTTCTGGATGTTTTTTCACAGTGAATAATAAACAAAACCCTGGGAAATCAGTTGGGCCAGATCGGGTGGACATATTTGAGATCAGATGGGTATGTGTCATTCTTCTTTTATGTTTCTTGCTACCCAATATGATAAAAATGTATGAAATGTAAAGTTTCTTCTACATAAAGAGATCTTTCCATTCTCAAAAAAGTTGGGACAGAAGGCACTGCTCTTCTGAAACTCCCTCCTGCCCTTTTTCTTCCAAGGGACAAAATTCATCAAAATAAGCCTGGATCCATGAGCTGTGTTGGTTTTGATCAAAGTATATTTTCTGACAGAAAAATCTACTCTGTTGAATGTTGCTGTGTTAGGTATGTGTTACAAACGAATCAGAATCAAAGTTAGTATCAAGCAATTTATTTTACAATTCCCAAACCCAATTTGAAATAGCCACAATAAAAACAAGCAACACCGGTGTTGGGTGGGCAGGGGGACAGTCTCAAGTGAGCTGACCTTCCCCATCTACAAACACCAGGTTCCAGGGTCTAGTTTTTATACAGTTTTTCTGCCCCGGGGCAAGTTTATTGTGTGTCTTTGTCTAGTGGGCATATTCATGTACTTCTTTCCCTCGTTGTTTTCGTTCTGAAAAGCTTTCTTGGAACTGATCAGTAGGGAGATCATCACTAACGATGGTGATTTTCTTATTTCTGATCCATATCGGGATCTTAATCACCGGGGTGTTTCTGGTTTTACCTTTGTTGGTGGCCCATCTTTCTTGTGGACACTGCTCTTCTCTTGCAAATTTTAGGGCTCCTCCAGCTGCCGTCTGAGTTTCACAATCCTGGTTTCTCCTTTTCTCTGTGTGGCTTGGAGTTTTCTTATTTTTCAATTAATACTTTATTTATTAAAAACACGAATTAACACACTTTATATTTATTTCAGTGTGGATCTGGCTGTGCATAGACACATATTAACTAGGTTTTCAAACTGTAAGGGGATTAAGAGCTCAAACTCATTGAAATTCAGGAGGGAGGCATTTTGCTTCCTTGGAGATGCAGGCCCTAGAGATTCAGATCCCCAGGGGATGCAACCAGGGGAACAGACAGCTATTAACTTTGACAAAAGCTCTCCATCACTTGTTCTAGGAAAATACTCTGTAGGGAAAAAAACATGTTGTTAGTTCTGGGTTGAGGAGGCAGAGGAGAAGACATTTAGGTGCTATTTATATTTTCTTTGAGGCACCATGCAGGTCTATTTCTGTGATTTTATCTGTGGTTTAATACTATTTTTGACAGAGGTGGGATGAATTAATCTGCAGTAGGGACTAAATTTATATCTGTCTTCTATATGTGTATCTGCTCCCACACAGTTTTCAGCTTTGGATCCCCATATCATGAATTTAAATCCACTAAAAATACATTTGTTTTTCATAGTTGCCTGCCACAGGTTTCCCTGACTTTTACAGGCCACTGCTGCAGCCACAGATCGGTTCAACATGGAGCTTTTGTAAATAGTGCTCTACAAATATAATCAGAGAGAGTCAGAACAAAGGTCTGATCCCACAGGAGATGGTCAGAAAGAGATCAAGATGTCAAAGAGCCTTCCCCTGGTTTAATTTCTGAGCTTCTGGCAGTTGATAATGTACTGTACTGAAGCAGGGTTTGAATCTGTGTCATCACATTTGTTAGTCATCCGTGAACCCAGTCTCCATTAATTTGTCTGATCCATTTGCAGCCTTCTTTAGTCTTTTGCTCTCTGTACTATCCTCTGGCAAATTCCATTATGGGTGATGAGTTTTGTTAATACTGGCCCAAGAGTTATGCTTTTCTCCTTCTGAGAGCCTTACAGTTGATTTGTTCTGCAGGTAGAGGTGTCCTGCCAGCAGCACTCTAGATCCCATAGGATCTGCAGGAGCCCACAAGTCCTATCCACAGCATGGGAGCAGCATAGCACTGTGTCTGCAGCAAAGGCCTCTCCCATGCCCTCAAGTATTTGTTCCTCCTGCCAAAATCAGGGTAAGGTACATTATAAATGTGTGACAGCTCCTTTTGAAGGAAAAAATATATTGGAGCTGGCCAGGCTGTCAGTCCCCTCCCTGAGTGATGAAGGCTGTCCCTGCAGCACTGCCCATCTTCAGCTCTGCATCCCACAGGCCAGGGCTGGGAGGGGAGACTCTGTCTGTGGGGTTATGTCTAGGGAACAATGATCTGCTCCCTTCTGAAACTTTAGCAAACAGTAATAAAACATGTGGGTGACAGGGAGCCAGAGACCTGCACTATTGCCCTGTGTGAAGCTGCTGCTTCCTGGCTCTGCTCCTGCTTTCAGTGTTTCCACTGCATGTGCCCACCTCACCTGTGCCACTGCAGCCACCCAGCAAGGGGCCCTGCCAGGCAGCATCTGCAGCTCCTGCCACTTTTTAAGCACTGTGATGGGAAACTCTTTGACTGATTAATTAGACATTTCCTTCACTCTGACTGTTAATTAAATAACCCAGAAAACTCCATTGACACATCCTTAAAGGGCAAGTGCTTTGCCACAGGTCAGGTTTAAACAGCTCAGCTCCAATGTAAACATCTTGGTGCTTGGCAGCCAGGTGCTGCAGAATCACACAGTCACAGAATTGTCTGAGCTGGAAGGGACCACAAGGGTCATTGAGTCACATACTGTCAGTGATGGAGCTCCTTTCAAACAGGTTTATCTGTGAACATCCTCAGAGTGGCTGATTTTTAACCATATAGTGTACCAGAATATACATATTTTTAGTTAGTGCAAACTCCTTCTATATGTCAAAACAAGCGATTTCAAAAAGCCATTTTTCTGTTGTGTTGATGATTAAACACACTCCTTAGTATGCTGAAAATTTCTTGCTGAAAGTAAAAGATGCTTTCAGCAATTCATGCAGTTTAAGAAACTCAATTAAAAAGAACCATTTTGACTTCTGCATTTTAATATGCAGTGTTGTGTAATTTTTTTGCAATCATAAGTGCTTTCTTTAAAATGGTAACAATAATTTCAATTGTTTTTGCTAATATTAGATTTTCTTTTTTCATAGTTTCTCAAGATTACCAGAGCTAAAATAAACTTCTTTTAGCCCTTGAAAACAGAGAACTGGCTTTGAGAATTTAAGACAGAGCTCAGAAAGAAAACAAATTTCTACTTTACCTTTTCCCTGACTTGTGTTTGGACACCACATATATAGCAAAACATGAGAGTTACGCTGATTTCTCCAAATCTTGTCTCAGAGATGAGTCCCACAGCTCCCTGCAAAGTAACTGGTCTAATTAGGTGGTAGGAAGAAGCTTCTTTAAATTCCTCAGAAATTAAGACGTGTCATCCGCTTAACATCTTAGCATCTGTTACTGCCTCTTCCACATTTCTCTGCTACATCAGTCTGAGGGGCACTTTCCTGGACATTTCAGAGAGATAAATAAATAAAACCAACAAAACCCAAGCCCTTATAACACAGAAGAAGTTGTCTCTTTCTTCAGTGGGATGAAGCATGTAAGGCATTTTACCCCCTCCTTATTTCTCAGTTTGGTGCATGTTTGCCTGGGTGAGTACAATAATCACTTGGTTAAGTAAAAATATAGGAGATTGCAAGCATAACCTTAAATCCTGTAGCTATCCTTACTGATGTGGTAATGTTGTTCTGAAATATTTTCCTTGGCTACTGGTCCTTGTGCAAATGTTACCCTCTGTGTTCATATGCTTTCAATTTTGTTTCAAATGGGCTGTTTTGCATCTCATAACAGTCAGTCAGTAGAATGACAACTAACTTGTTTTTTTGTTTTTGGGGGTTTTTTTAACTTTGCTGTTGTCTGGCAGCACGTAAGTATTTAATTATGGCTAATTGCTCATGTAGTGGGCATAATTTTAAGACAGGATGTGCTTAGAACACTGGGTAAGAAAACTGGATAAGGTACCAAGGCACTGGGAAAGTTTCAGGCTTGTATTTGTAGAGTAGGGGAAAGGTGTTCCATCACTGCAAGCTGAAAAAGTTATTTTTTTGTTGAAGATGTCTGTAGCTGGTTGAGATTTTTTAAAGGAGATCCTGCTATTTGTTTTGTTTCTGTTGATTTGGAGGTTTTTCATATATTCTCTCTATTTCCTGCTGTGTAAATACTGGCACAGTGGCATGTAGAAGTAATTTTATTAAAAATATCTATACAGATACAGTTCTGAAAGTCCATTGCAGCAACTGGGTGTGTTATTGCTTATTCTTATGATAAATGTACGTATTTTCTTGTAGGTTGTTGTTATGTGCTGTGATCTTACCTGTTTTTCTCTGAAGCTTTTAATTTTAATTTAAATTTTCAATTTAAAATGACATGTTTGAATTGTAGCTGCAATTTAAAACATGAATTCTAGCTCCTTCCTTTTCTGTACACCAATCTATTCACAGCTTCAGAGCACAGACCTTTGGGGTCAGAAATAAATTCATGGTTTCTCACTAATTCTGTAAATGCTTATGAGAAGAAAGCCTAGTTTCTAATAATTTTATCAGCCTTGATAAAAGCAAGCTGTACATTGGAAAGTAAGAGGCATGATTTTTTCTCAAGACATTTTTAATGTTTATGTACAAATGGTAGAAAATGTTTCCACTTGCAGTGAAAATTGCTTTGTCTAAATAACTGATGGGGTTTTTAAAGGTTTAGTTCTGTTTTATTGAAAATTCAAAAATTGATACAGTTTTCAGATTTTGGCACTCTGAGGCAGGTCTATTTATGCTTCTTTTAACTGTGGTTGCACCAAGTTAGAAAAGAAAAAAAGGTGATTTATAGCAAATATCTTCTGTGGGGGAAAAATACTCTAACACCTAAGTAATTACATAAAAATATATTAAGTGATGAACATCACCTTTACTTCAAACTTTGCAATGAGATTTCATTTAGGATTTTCTTCTGTTCGTCTGTAGCTTTCACAGACTAAATCAGAAAAATAATTAGTTAATGCAAACTGGGTACCAAAGCACCCCCTCACTTGTGCCCCATGCAGAGAGAAGAGATGTGGCTGCACAGGGGGTGCACCAAACACCCCCTGCCAGGGCTTAGGCAGCTGGGGAAGGCCAGGATGAGGGAGGGATCAGAGGGCACAGCCTGCTCTGAAAGCCTGACATTGCCACCCACACCTTCTTAAACCAGACCAAGGTCACTCTCTGTGCTGGGAAGCAGCTGCCTGGCTTTGCTCAAAGTCTCCATTTCTGATCCAGTGATGTTAATGTCATCCAAGACCCACGCTGGAGGGTGGGGAGAAGGGTCTTTGGAAGCAGCAAATTCTCCTTTACCTGCTCAGCTTGAGAAGAGGAGGGGGAGAAGGCAGCACACTATGTAGCAGTGACACATCTCAATTACAAACTTAAAAGTAGCTTGCTTATGATGCAGCAGGAATTTGCTTAAGCTTGGCCAAGCTTAAGTGGAAACCTCAGCTTGAAGGTCAACAGTAGTGTAGTAATGTAGTGGCACTTGCAAAAGCCAGAGGCAGACCAAGGAGCTGCAATTTTTGCTGTACTTCTGCCTGGATTTTCATGGAAACCACACTTAGTTCAGCCTTGGCAATTCCTACAGTTCTGCTGCTTGCTGGCGTTAGATTAGCCAGTGGAATCACTTGTCCTAGTGTAGATAAGGTTTGTAATGCCAGCCAGCCACAAATTGGGACCCCAACTCAGAGTGTTGGGGGTGGTGCTTGCCAACTCCACCACTGAAACCGCAGGCAGTACAACTCACTTGCCATCCAACTCCCACTCCTGGTGTGATGCCAGCCTGCAGACATTTACAGAGCACCAGCTTCTCCCTGCCACCACTGGGAGCCTCCAGACACCTGCATGGGGATGAGGAGCTAAAGATGGCACAGAGCCACCACATGGGCAAAAATGTCCCTGCTGTCAGGACTGCAGCACCACACGGTCTCAGATGACAGTGCTCGCTGCAGCAGTGAAGTACAGCAGTAATTTCCACTGCATCTGAGCTGGTGCTCCAGCAGTCAAAAAAAGGACAGTGTGCCTCAACAGCAAAACAGCAGCATGAGGTATCAGAGCTTGTGCTGGTGCTCTCCTAATCAGCCTGAGTAAGAATAATGAGATATATGTGATGGGCTTCTCAATGTGCTTTGGTAACATTAGCAACCAGACTAGGGACACAGAGGTCTCTGGAGAGTTTGAGCATTGCTTGCAGCAGTGATAAAGCTCAGGCTGCTCTATCTTGAGAGCTGCTGTGCCTCCTGCCTACTAGCTTCATTCAGCATGTGCTTACACGTGTTTAAATTGGCTGGCTTGTACTTCTAATTTGATGTATAAATGTGCTTAAAAAGACAAGAGAGAAGTAGCTTCTCTCTGAAAGCTCCAAAAGACCTGTAGAAACCCTTGGGGAAAAGAGATAACACCTTACTTTTGAGAAGACCAAATGTGGTTGCTTTGTCACAGCTTCCAGTGCTTCTTTGGGCTAATTCCCAGAGTGCCTTGACAAATAGCTGTAAGTACTGCAAGGTCCTCTCTTCTGAAGTTCTCTTGGAACGGTGGTTTGGGATTTGCTTAACCCAAACCGCTGCTGCCCATGTCAGCGTAGCCACTCCTCAGGGGAGGTTTTGGCAGAGACCATCACAGGGAAGGGCACAAACAGCACTGACCCTTCAGTGCTGCAGTGCTGGGTGTGCTTTCAGCTTTGTACGGGGCAAGAGGACCAGAGTCCACATCAGACCACAGCCAGGTCTTTGTGCCAGAGCACAGTGCTAAATGGCTGCCAGGCTGACACTTTCCTGTGGCATTGCAGAGGAGACTATTGTGCTTCATCACTTGCTCTGACCTCCTCCAGAAGCAGGAGAAGGAATCTGGTCTCCCATGTCCATGTGCAGTCCCAAGCATCCATACTCATGCAGTCATCTCTCAGGTCGAGCAGGATGATCAGTGACAAAACAGGATAATTAAAACTTCCATATCTTTGATCCTGGATGGCTTCACTCAGGTTTATGTGCTGCAAAAATGGACAGATTGCAATTAGATCCTCCCTGTCCTCACATAAAGTTTGGAGTCATGGGCAGGATGCTTTTCTTGGCAGCAGCTGGTGTCTGATCAGTGCAACGGCACAGACAGCAACTTTAATAAACCTCCAGAAATTTTAGTCTTTGACCCTGCTGAGATTGCAAGTGATTGGCAAAGTAGTACGTGTTACTTATATTCCCAGACATCTGTAGGCAAGGGACGTGCAACATTTGGGAACGTTGAAAAGACATGATGGATTCTCTGTGTGGCTGTAGAAAGAGAAACTGCAGTTCTGCAGCTGTGTGAACACATCAAATTCATTACCATTCTTATATCATCCTTAACTTGACCTTTTTTTCCCTTGTCCAGTTTTGCTTGTTTACAGTTAGTTGTAACTTGTGTACCAAGTTATCATAAAACCAGCAAGTACTATTTCTGAATGAATGCTTGAAAATACCTGCAGATTCCCATATCCTATTTATTGCTGCAGGGCATGAGACCCCTCAGGGTAAGAGGGGCTAGAACAGCAGCCCCTTTCAGTGCCAGACTTAAGAAGAATGGGAGAAGTTAAAAAGTGAAACAGCAGTTGGTGTTTGTGGTTTGGCAGGGCAGGTGGGTAATTAGCTCTATGTGTACATACAAAATGTGCATGTGCTCCTAATCAAGGTCTTAAGGCAGGAGTGGGATGCTATTTCAGGTTGTTTGTTTCATCTTACCTCATAATCCCTGTAAGCCTCATCGTGGGGACAGAGTGGGGCTGGGAACAGCTGCAGAGCAAGGGGTTGAAGCATACTCAGAAGGCCTAAGTTTATTACTTTCTCAAAGCCCAAACATCATCAGTGCTCTGTAGATCTCTGCATGATCTCCTTGCATTTCCTTTTCTGTTTCTTCCCTTGCCCCCAAGAAGGCACTCCTCCCATTAAAAGCCAGTTTGCAGTGGCAGTTCTTTGATCAAAGCTGCAGCTGCCACCTACTCACCAGGGGGTGACTGATCCCCTCTGATCCCTCCATCCTTCAAGCTTGCCCTGTTCCTGCACCCTCCTGGTCATCTCCCTTCCCATCACCCACAGCTGACTGTGGAGGGCCTTCTTGCCCCCTGTGGTACCTATCATTCTTTCCTTGCTTCTGTCACCCTGGTCCACCTGTAGGAAAGCTGGGAGCTACCAGAACAGAAGTGTTAAACACAGCCTGCCTTCTGCACCCCTGCAGCAGTGCCAGCAGTGACAGAGCAAAGCCCTCTGCAAAGCTGAGGACTGCACAAAGATGTTCTGAGGACTCACAGGTGTTACAGCCTTCAGTTTTGTTTTGATTCTTCTGACAGAAACTGCAGATACATCAGCAAATTGCACTCAGATGGCTTCTCCTTGGAGTTGGTTGCTGTGGGTGCCATAGGGACATACTGCTGCTGTCTGTGGGGCGATGGTCTAGGCCCCATGCCGAGCACTTGCTGCCATATCCCATCTCTCCATGGCAGGCACTGGCAGCTGCAGGGTGTGTTTCTGTAGCAGCCATGGCTTTGGGCTGTTGATGCTGCTGTGTGTCTGCTCTGCCAGCCAGCTGGTGCACTAGGGTGCAGGGAGGGAGCAGGAGCCACCTGGGCAGGGTCCGGAAGGAGCCGTAGCAAACAGGGGATGGGAAAGCAGCTGGCTCTGGAATAGTCTTGGTGTGCGTCCATGACCTCCAGGAGCCTGAGCTCCCCTGTGCTTGGGGTGAGCTTGGTGTGAAAACAGCTGTCTGTAGCTTTGTGTTAACTGTCCACCTGCTTTTCTGCTGGGGAAATGGGCCCTTCGCTGAGAGCAGGCAAGGTGGCATTTGCTGTGACATTAGGAACAGAGGTATCTTGTCCTGGGAGCATGGCCATGCATGTCTCTCTCAGCATCTTGTAAACAGATGTCAGCTGTGGTGGCAAAGGACAATGGCAGGACTGAGCATGAATCCAAAATATGCTTGGCTTGTGTAACTGGCAGGGAGGGGATCTGATTGCTGAGTGTTGCACAGCAGAGAGGGAGAGCGTGTCTTCAATAAGAAAGCAAAAACGGCCCCAGAGACCAGGGCAGAGATTGTCTTTAAATTTGAATCAAAAATGAAGTAAAATGGAGCAATGGCATCATGAGACAGCCATTCAGCCCAAGTGGCAGAGCAGGGAGCAAATGACTTTTAAGAGAAATAGGAAAACAGAGTGAAAAAGCCTGGCATGGCTCCTGGGAGGAAGCCACAGCAAGAAGCAGCAAGTAGCTCCCCAGGATTCCCCTGTCCAAGCCTGCTGCACCATTCCCTGGGTGCTGAAGAGTATCCAGCTCTTCTAACACTGGCATTTGTTATATCCTCAAGTAAAGACTCTTCTATTCCCATATTTTTATGAGAGGGAGAGGCTGTTTACTTGGTATCCTCTGGTAAGATTTTAGCTGTCTTTTTCATTTATTTCCTTTTCAGCAAATAGAGGCAGCACACTGAGAACAGATTTTTAATTGGCATTAACACTCTGCTGAGAAGTGTTCCTGGGGGTGTTAATGATATGGAGAGTACTGTGCAGTGAAATTACTATTTGGAAAAAAATAAAGAATTATAATGAGTTAGAAAATAAATTTTGATCCACAATCTAATTTAAAAGACATGCGAGTATTTTGTGTTATGAAAAATGAAGTATCAGCTTTAGCTAAAAAGCAAACAGTCCAGCGTAAAGATCAATGAAGTCCATCATTACTTGTTCAGAAAGCTCAGTAATCTCAGTCTGTACCAATATCAATGTTTCTTCTCACATTTAGCAGCAAGAAAGTTCCTGTCTTCCTTTAAGGAAGAAAATTCTAATAAATGAAGGAAAGGGAACTGTGAGATTTAAAGAACAAGCCCACGTTCAAATGGGTTCACATAAACTTTCAGCCTGTTGTTCTCCACCCCTGTGCCCCCTGAGGAGTGGTTTGCATTTGTGTACTGCTGGTATTGGGATTTCAGGGCAGACACAGCAGAGACCTTGTGCCTGGTGGTTGCTCTCAGGCTCCAAGAGAGCCCAAGTGTGGTGTCCATCCTGTTTCTCCACAGCACAGGGAGCACTGCCCAGCAGCTTCTGCAGACATCCACACCAGCTAGAAACAGGCAGGACAGCCAGCATCGTGTCAAGTGCAAGGGACAGGAAAAGGTAGTAAGAAGAGCAGAAAACAACTGAGACCAAACAACCAAAAAAAGGCTGCAGAAAAGCATTATATTTATAGGGATATCATTGAGATGATGACAACTGACACCTTAAATCTCCAATTGGGCCCAGCTGTGATATTAAGACAAAGCTTTTGAAGCTTTTGAAGAATAAATGAGTCACTGCTGCTGCTGCAGAACCCTCCACAGTTTTCAAATCTCTGTCTCTTATATATGTATTTGTATGGGGAAGCAAATGTCCTTTTAGGATCCTATTTTATATCAGTCCCAGTTAATTCTTCTCCTTTCATTTCCTTGTGTTTAGAAAGTTACTACAGTCAGAAGTGTCTCATCATACCGCTCATTGTCTTTCCCTAATGGTTTTCAGGGATCACAGTTACAAATGTGTTGTTATTTTCCATTCTGTTTTGTGGTAAAAGTACAAGAAAAATGTGGAAAAATGTTTTGTAGTTTTGTGAACTGTTTTCCAAGTCTGGATTATTTGTTGTCTGGCTGAACCAGCTCATAACAGGGTCTCTTGTTAATGCTCTTGTGGGCGTGTTGGTTTTTGCAATGTAATATTTTTCTGTACAAAGTTGTCCAAATATTGCCTTGGTGATTATCATATGAGAGTTTACTCTCAAGTGAGCACAGATTCCACATGGTTTGGTATAATCTCTTGCTATGACAAGAAGACAGCCATGCTTTGCAAATATCACCACAGTTGGCTGGATGTTCCATGTCCATTAAGGCCTCTGAGCAACTTCACAGTTTGCATGCCAAGGAAGAAACAAATGAGGTCCAAAAGGTTGCCTTGCAAAAGTGAGGGAACATTTGAGAAGTTGACTTGTCAGTGGTGTGGGCAGAGCTCTAGAATTAAACACGGGCTTACAGATCTGGTTAGTGATCTATGCTACGGAGGAGAGGAGATGAGGAAAAAAACTATCACTTTTGAGTACTGAATTAAAAATCTGCCAACCTCAGGACCACCAGAGTAGTTCAAAACTGAGAGTCTTAATGTTCTTCCTTAACTTTATGCTAGCTATCTTAGCAGGGATCCTTCCATTCTGTATTTGGGTTGCATGCATGAGCAAAACTCACTAGTAACCAGTGAGTCACTTGGCTATAGTATTCCCAGCGCAGGGGGCTTTGTCAGATGTAAAATCCAATGGATTGGAAGGAAACAACAGCAGTGGTTTATATTTCAGGCTCAGTTAACTGGTGTTTGTAAACGGCTAGAAGTTATTTGGATGAAAGTGTTAAAGCACGGTAGAATGACAGACATGTAAGTTTTTAAAAAAATACTAGTAAACACTCTCACCATGCTTTGAAAATATGGTTGTTATAACTCCTCCAGGAATTATCATTTATAATACACAAGGTCAGTTTAGTGGAAAAATTGGCACCAACTTCTCAATGTTTAAAAATAGAAATAACAATCTTCCTCCAGCTTCTGAAGGAAATACATTGATGAGTTTGAAAAATTTAATAATTGGTATGAGCATGAGTGGGTATGTCAAGTCCAAAGAATTTAATGAGAGAGAGCTAACGAGTGGGAGTGAAGCAGGAAAGAAGACTTTTGCATTGATTAATTCTGGAAGTGGGAAAGTATGAAAATGTCCTTGCACCTCTCAAGTTCCCGAGCTCAGATCCAGTCCTGCAGAAGCTCTCTCTGAACGGAGATTGCCAGATTCTCTGCATGCTGGTTTGCAGTTCTGGTGTTCCTACAAAGAAGAGGCCTGTGAGGGCCTTTTGGTACTGCTGAGATTTTCATTCAGCCGTACAACAGCATCACTTCTGGCTCACCTGGGCTCAGAGCTGGTGAAGAGCTCATCAGCTATGGAAACTCTTGGATATGAACAGTATTGACCTGGGTAAAGCTCCCCAGGAAAGGGCCTAAAGTGACAGAAACCAGCACTGATGAGCTCAATTTAACCAGCTGGCTAAAAAGTTGCCATCAGGACTATTGAACTATCTGTTTATCCGTATTTCCCAGGAAGCGGGTTTGATTGACAAAACCTTTTCCTGATGCAGGGTAGCCAAGTTCCTAAGAAACAGATGAGTGAAACACTCACTGATTGAAATAATCACAGGGAAATGCTGTTGAATATCAATTTTTCAGGTACCCATGTGTACACTCTGAATGGAACTGATCCAGAAGGAAATTCTGTGACTCATGACCTGACCTATGAAGCTGGATCAAGATGCTACTTTTCTGTTGACAAGAATCTTGAAAATGTTACTTTGATCGAGGAGCTTGACAGAGAGGTACAATCAAATGCACCACTCCAAGTGTTTGTGGAATTCCTTTCAGTTTAATTTGATCTGAGGCTTTGAGGGACAAGGCCAGTTTATTAGCCCCTGAAGCATGAAATATACTTTGAAATTCTAGGACATTATACTTCACCCTTCATGCTGCATTCCAGTTGACTTGTGCCACTAACATTGCTATCAAATTTTTTAGCTGCTCTCTGTCCAGCTTCTTTCAAAAGAGAAGTATATTCTTTATTTCTATCTTCCCCCACCCATGCCCCATCAAGAGCTTAGGGGCAGTTGCAGTTGTCATATCCTCAGACAGGGGACTCTCCTGTCATTAGGGAGAAGTAGAGATTTGAGTAAGCAATGTTTCAGGACACTCCTCCTTTAGCCAATGTAACTGTGCTGGTTAAAGATGCCTAAAGGTAGCCTTATTGAGAGAACATAGGCATTGAATCCTTCATATCTCCTCACTGATAAGCTTACACAGTATTTTCTAAACCCTTTGAAATTCTCTACACTAATACAGAAGAATTTTTGAACCAAAGTGCCATTTTATAGAACATTTCTTGAAAAAGGTGACTGGTTTTTATGAGCACTTTAGGAAGCAACAGGGATTACCAGAGCAACCATCTCCTGACAGTAGCCACAGAAGGTTCAAGGAGCTGGAGCTTCCAAGGGGTCTTCCTGGCCTCTGCTGGGATTGCTTTGTGGTATTAGTTGTTACTTTCATCTGCCTGCCTAGACAAGTTTAAATCTGCAGTCCCTTTTCCTATCAGGACAAACACCATCTCTCTAACAAAAGAATTTTCTTCATTTATAGAAGGAAGATGAGATTGAAGTTATTGTCAGTATTTCAGATGGCCTGAGTACAGTAAGTATTTAATTATGCTGTAGCTTGTCAAACTGTCTTCACATACCTACTCCTATTAAATTACCTTAAAGGGACCATCTCATTTGATGAGAAAACATAATCTCATTACTGTTACCTTCTGTTCAAAAGCCACTGAACTCAGAGTTACTCAAGTCTCATTTCATCTCCTTGCTCAGCTATTTGAGGATAATTACAATGTAGTGTGAGCTGAAATACTGACTTAGCAGCCTGCAGAATTACAGCGGCTTTCTATGAAGTTTCACTGCCAGCACAGTTGGATTCATGCCTAAGATCTGGAGGCTTTTTGGAGAAATGTGTGACATTATAGGAATGTGTTGGGTGCCCAAGAGCTGCCTGTCCCCACCCCCACAGTGTTTCTCTAGCATGATGTTAAGAAGATTTGTTTAGGCTATAAGGTGGTGGGGGTTTTCTTGTCTGCTGCTAGATAAAGCTTTGTTCACATCTAATTACTAAGGACTTATCTGAGGCACTGAGCATCCAGTCCTACTTCCACAGATTTTCTTGGCATTTTCAGTTTATGGACTGATGCTATCACAGCCAGGATAGCAATCTGCCAGAAGGAGGATATGGGGTTTATCACTAGAGGTACCACAAAAGTGGGACCTTCCTCTTATCCACAAGACTGGACAAATCTAGAGCTCTTCCTCATCTCAAAGAAATTAATTGAGATTATTACAAGAAATATTTTGGAAGTTCCAGCATCCTACAGGCACAACTGCCCTGGAAACCTCTGTAAACAGGAAAAAATGGAATTCATAAATAATGGGAGTCATAATATGCTCTTCATATTCTACTTCAGGTTTCTGAAAAAGTCAGGATCCTTGTAATGGATGCCAATGATGAGAGCTCAGAGTTCATCAATACGCCTTACACAGTTGAAGTCCCAGAGGTTGGTGAAGTTCTTTACCTACTGGAAATATACTTCTATAGGATGTAAACAGGAGTTAATATGTGGAGTTTTTTCAATAAAATAACAAGTCATGCAGGAGAGACTTGCATTCTTTTGGTTTAGGGTTTGGGTAGATATTTAACATTTACTGCAATCTTGGGGAATAAGTCTGTAGGTACTTAAAGTGTGCTATTTTGGGGGTAAGTTCCAAGATGTGAGTCAATGCGAATTTTTGGAATTGACTACACTGGGAATAGAATACACCCAGTCTCAGCTAAAATGTTCTGTTATTTTTATTTCTCCAAAGTGTTTCTTTCTTCTTGTTTTCCCATTTTAACCTCTTCCCTCTTTCCTTCCTTCTCTTTGGTTCCCTCAGTGCTTTCACATTGTTTCTACCATGACTCTTTTTCTGCCTCCCTGCATGCTCATTTTTCATTCCTTTTAACTCACCTGGTTTTCTGCTTCTGTGTGACTCTGCTAACTCCTTCTGGTCACAGAACACTCACTCCAGCAGCAGTATCTTTAAGACTGAGGTAATAGACAAAGACACGGGTTCTGGAGGAAGTATCACCTACTTCTTGCAGGTAAAGTATTGTCTGTACCTTCACAAATCATCCCTTATTTACTGAGATTTCAGAAAGCCGATGTTAAAAAGATTCTGGGGGTTGAGTCACTGCTAGTGCCTATAGGACCAATTTTGTACCGTGCACAAGAAAATAAGCATTGGCAGAAGGGATGTTCTCTGGTTGCAAGCAGCCAAGGGTGGTCCAGCAGGCAGTAAGGGGAGCTGGAGCTGCCACTGCCACTCCTGTGTTTGCCAGCAGGACCCCTCATGGCAGGGCTCTGACTGGCCCTTCCTTTGGGGTGACAGGGAGAGCAAGATTAGCCGGTAATCTTGTATGCTTATGGGATTTCTAAAGCATGAAGTAGCTTTCTTTAGCATGAAGTAGCTTTCTTTAGGGAGCAAAACACACTGGAAACATAAATTAGCCCTTTAGTGTAGCAGGCTGGTGCACAGTGGATACCTGGATCACAGTGTGAAATGAGAGGTACCAAGTCTCCTCCCTGACAAAGCAGGGACTGCCTGAAACCACCCTTTCTGTTGCTGCCCACTGGTGAAGAACTGAAAGGGCTCCAGATTTAAAGCTGAACTTCTGCATTACAGATTTTCTGTATGCCACAAGGGCAATTTTTTGCACTATGTCCTTCAAATTTCTTGTTCCCACAGGGAGTTTCATCCAGGTTATCCCCTTATTCAAGAGGAAACATTAAAAAAAAAAAAAAAGCAAACAAAAAACCAAAGCAAATTTGTTGAAGTATTTAATTTTGGATACAAATATGGAGACAAGTTAGAAGATATTTACATAGCACTAAAGCTAATCCTGTTAAGAGCTTGAGCATACCGTGAAAGAACACCTTGAGTGCCTTGTTGAAATTTAGCATTGATTTCACAAATTATGATCCACATGCAGGATTCAATTTTGCACAGGGCTTTTTCCAGAGAGCTGATAGTCCATGAACCAAGGGACAGCAATTTCAAAATTCTATGTCTAGTTTATAACATATTTGTGTGGCAAAAAGGATAATAAATATGTGTATTTGTTGAAAAAAAATCTTGCCATGTCTTTGGGCACAGTCTCTGAGAATTCTCAAGTTGCACAGAAAAAACCTCTCCACAAGTGTGATATAGGCAGGTGGTGATGTCTGCTGTAATGGCCAAGATTATCTGACACTGGCCATTGTGTCTGGATACAGGAACAGAGGTGTTTGTATGGGTGTATCTCCAGTTGGAGGGAGGCATTTTTTAGGCCTCTGTTAAAATCAAATGTCCTTTAGATTTTGTTTGCACATCACAAAAATCACCAGACCACCACTGTGTTTGACAATAATTTGTACATACAACTTTTCTGCTTTTTTTTTAAACCAGGAGAACTTTGAAACACTAAGGTGCAACAGCCATTTCTTTTTTCTTCCTTTTCCCTTCATCTTTTTTTCTGTTAAGTCTCCCCACCTCTTTCCATGCAATTAACTGAGTTAACCAAAGTTTAAGTTTTCACAATGAAATACTAAAAGATTAAAAATAGCTACATTACAAGTAACTGATTTATTCTGAATAATGAGAGACGTGTGGTTGGTTCATGAATTGTT
>VZSR01003794.1:3482265-3620849 GCA_013398615.1 Brachypodius melanocephalos | reverse complement strand
GAGCTCTGGACATGCTGAGGAAATAAACCCACACAGCTTTTGCTATGGCACAGTACAAGTCTATCAGTGGTAATTGTTCTGTGCGTATTTACCTTGGTTGTTACAGCCAGTGCAGAAGAGCAGAGGTGAGGGCAGACCTCTGGCCCTTGGGGGAGATAAACTGACACTCTTCCCTCACAAATCCTGCACTGGACCCATTTCTGTCCATGCAGCAGAAGCTGCCCCATAAGGCCCCACTGTGGTCAGCAGTGCCCAGGAAGGCAAAGCGTGGCAGAGGATGGAGGGGTGTAAACCAACCCACCTGGTGTGTCCCTGCCTGCTCCCTCTGGGCTCAGGCACCAAGAGAGGCCTCGCCCTGACTGAGGCAGATGTGAAGTGCTGGGTGTCCATGACACTGCTGCAGAGCCTCCAGGTGCAATAGAAATGAGCCCCTCAGCAGCCACTAGGGTAAGCTGGACACAAACTCTTGCCTCACCTTCGGGGAGGAGTGGGGCATGCACCATGGCCATAGCTCTTCTACTCTTCTAGAAAGGCCCCACAGTGACAGGCAAACTCCTGGACTTCAGGACTGGGCATTCAGGGCCCCAGATCAGAATTCTCTGGGACAAACCCTTTGTGAACTCCTGAGGAAAAGAAGCAGAGGAACTGATTACCAGGGAGTTACCAAAACATACGCCTAGCACGGCATAAAATCTGTCCAGCAGCATCATTCTCACTGAAAAAAGCACATTCTCTGAGGTAACTCAGCCACCTACCCATCCACAATAGTCCAGCTTAATGACTGGATATACCATGGTCATATCTGATGTATTTTAAATGAGTGAAGCTTTCTTAGGTTTATATTCCTGGTCCCATATCTCTATTGTACCTTTATTGCCTAAAATCCACCGCAGTTCCCTCAGTTCAACAAAATCAGCTAACTTTGGGCTTAGCATCCTTAGCTGCATGACAGAGGGGCTCATGCAGTAATATTGCTGACTGCAACCACCTTTTCTGATTCGGACCTTAATAGTATTAGTCTAAGTCCTGCAGAGTCACCTCTGCTTAGGAAACACTGGCTGTTTTCTTTTGCTTCTTTGGGCATGCAAGAAGAACTTCCAGCATTGTTTACTTGGCTCCTGAATGCAGATGGAGCACAGTGTTTTACACAGCAAGCCTCTGCACTCTTGCCAGTCTGACAATCACCAGCTTTCCTACTCTGATTTACCTGAATACAGCCCCAAGATTTTGCAGGCTGAGTACATACCTTTGTTGCAGTTCTAGTGAACTTTTTGGAAGTTGCAAGTCTTACAGGGACCAAGAAAATTTTTGGGAAAACAAAACAAAACAAAAAAAGTACAAAGAACGAGAAATGGAAAGCTTTTACTTTGCGTATTTTTAAAAAAATGTTACTTCCTCAGCACGTTCCATCCAGTAACTGTAAAGAAAGCTGAGGTCAGACTAGATAATTAACATATTCAGGTTTTATATGAGAAAAAATTTAGATGTGGTTAATCCCTCCAAAAGTAAACACAGATCTTATAATGAAGTTGAGGAAAGCTATGCAGAATTCAGGCTAAAGTAAGGTTTGTGAGGAAAATATCAGCAGGAAGTTTGGGGAAATCCCGACACACAGACACTGGTAGAAGACTGCTGAGACAAACGAGGGATACAATACCACAATGGTAGGAAAAAAAGATGTCATATGTGGTCTAGAAGTTCATCTACATCCATGGTCTGTAGCATAGACTCTTGAGGAACGGTTCAAGGAGAATCAGGTTTCTTCTTTACAAGGCCAATAATAAACAGGAGAGCTGGTGTGCAAATCCTCTCTTAATACAACTAAAGCCCCTCTTGAAAGCAGAGGATTTTTGATAACTGGGTACTGGTCTTTGAACTGTAATCCCTGGAGGAGTTATTCTTCTACAGTGGGAAGGTGTCAAAGCGAAGGGGGAAATACAGTAACAGGGTTAGGTACATCCTGCATTCTGTAGGACTGCCTTCCACTTCAAAATCCTGAAATACGCCACTATTCAGCAGAGAGAGACAGCATATTTCATTATACTGTGAATATGCATGTGACTCTAAAACTAGTAGGCTAACCGAAAGGAAAACACATTTATAGGTGTCTAAAATGCATTTTGAGGGACGGGTAACAGATATGGGCAACAATTATACATATTTGATAATGATCATGATTGGTACATCCAGCGAAGACTAAGTCTAGGATGCAATAAATGTTCTAGTAACTTTATTAATTTTCTAGCTTGGGTGTATATACATATATTTATGTATTACATATTCAGTTTACAGTGAATTAAGCTACCTGTCTCTGGAGAGGTAACTCAAACAGTAGAGGCAATGATGCCCAGCCCTACAGGAAGTTTTGACTCTCTAAAGACTGAGGTGCAGCAGCAGGCAGGAAAGCCAGTCCCAGCGCTGCCTAGTCCCAGGCATTGCATCCTCATGGAGCCAATCACAGGGCTAATGTGCAATATTTGGGTAGCAGGTGATGGATATGGGTCCTTTTTGGAAGAGACTTTTATACACCACTGCTCTGACTCTGGCTCTGAAGTTGCCCTTCCTGGCTTTCTTACTTCCCATCGACTTTACAACTCCTTCATTTTTGCTCAGTGCGGCCAAGGAGCTTTCCCCACATTTTATCCCTGACCTTGATGCTCTCTCTGTACTTGCAAGTGAGCCCTTTCTTCTACCTTCCACTGCACAGACAGCACCTGCCACCCCTGGAGCCCATCCTGCTCTGGGTCCTTGGCCACCTCCGCACCACAGCTGGGGCTGCCACGCTCACTCCCCAAAGCACAGCCACGGGCTCCTGCCTGCCCCCAGAGTCCTGACCCTGCCCAGGCCTTCTCCACTACATCTTCCTCCAACAGCTCTGAGACAACTGCAGAGAAAGTCAGACTGAGCAGAGTCTTACAGTGCCAGACTGTTGAGGGGAAGGGTTATTATGTGTCTGCAAGCATTTCCAAAGGGCTGATGCCTGTCCACACACTGGTGTGATGCCTTTTTCCCTGCATCATCCCTCCTATGGCAAACACCAGGTGCCTATTTACAAACTGGGTCATATTCCCTATCACTCCTACCACACCAAAACAAATTTACACGACTACAGCTAGAAGGTCTCCAGACAATACGCTTTCTGTTTGCTTTCCTTGGCAGGAGGCCTTTCCCAAGAGGACCAAAATTCCCCCTCGTTTCAGTGACACCAAATTGCAGTTCCGGGTGACTGCATTCCCAGCCCGCTTCTGCTAAAATGCTGCTGTTCTTCATTTAAAGGCATATTTCAACATAAAAAGTCAAATTTGGCTAAATCTGAATCAGAGGAAAGGATTAGGAAGGCAGAGGAATAATAATATATCAATTTAGCAAAGTTCTCGCCGTGAATATAAAATGCTGTGTCAGTAATCTGCACTGATTGCTTGAAGAAAATTCAGTGTGCGTGAGCACTCTGTTATCTTTGCACTGCACCTTTTTTTGTTGTGCTTGTACCAATGCATATTTTACAAAGATTAATATGCTCCCACCAAATCTATACAGTTCTATGAAATCCCTAGGGACATCTGGCAGGATTATATTAATTTTTTTTTCTGTGTATTCCTTGCAAACAGATTAGTAACCAGTGAAATATTCTTAGGTGAGAGGGTAAAAGAAAATGGATCTGTTATTGATGCAGAAAGGAGATCAGTGGAATTCAAAATATGAAGTTCTAGGATAACGTTAGGTTGAGCAAAAGACCTTTCCCCCTCAATTTGGAAAGAGCAAGTAGCTACTGAAAGAGTGTATAAAATAGAAAGGGATCATTAAAAACTTCATCACTAAGGAATTAATGAGTGTCTTTGCCAAACCTGTTATCATTTGCATGTTTTCCCTGACCTCACAGGGATACACGATGTGAGGTTATGTCTTACATAAATAGGACAGAAAGGAAATGAATGCATTTTTACCAACTGGAAAAAGAACTATCACTAGAAGATTCTATCAATATCTATTCCTTATTTGCACCTCCTCTTTACTTGAAGAAAACAATTTACAACCTGAACTTATAGCTGAAGTTAGCAGCCATATTGGACCACATATCATTCCATACTACCTCAACATACCCTTAGGAAATCAGCTTAACATAGCATCAGCAAAGGCGTTAAGAGGACTGATGCATAAAGTTTCTGTCAACACGAATTTCACTTGAGTCAGATGCTGAACTGCCACTGGAAAGTTTGCCCATGACTGACTTGTGTAATTAGACTCTGCACTGATTAAATGAGATTTAGACATGGAAATTGTTAAGATACTTAAAGAAAATCAGTCAACAAGTTAATATATTCATCCTAATAAAGGTCTTTTAAATCCAGACCGGGACCGGGGTAGTAGCCTACTTTCACAGAAGAAATAGTATTGGAATGAGCAAAGTTTGCCCCGCAGACTTTGATGCACTCCACAAAAACTACCAGCAGCATAACACATCTGTGAGATTTGCCTGGGAGCAAAGGTGAAGCACAGTGGCAGGCAACCAAAAGTACCTGACAGCCCTCAGGAGGGCAGTTCAAATATCTGTGCCCTTTATCCCCAGCCTAGAAAAGCTGTGCAGCTTTATGTCGACAAGCATTACAGTGAGCCATCCATTTTCAGAACTATCACTCTAGGAAGATTTACAGCATGTTTACAAGATCTAGCACTGATTTTTTTGCAAGAACATACAATGGATCACTATTAAGATGGTTTAGATCACGCATTTGCCATGCTAGGAGGCAGGACTGTCACCTTCTTTGTCATCAAGACATGTAGGTGAGTGAAAGGCAAACGTAACAATGGATTTATGTGGTGCAATGTGATTTTATTCTGCTTAAACCAAACATCTGTATAGCCTAACAAATATCATGCCCTCCTGAATTCTACTTCAAAATCCAAGAGCATATCCATCAAGGCAATTACCTACATCAAAAAGAGCTGTAAATTGAATACCAGAGATCAAAAAAGCACAGCAAGATGGTTTCACAACAGCCTTGAAGCTCTAATCAGTTCTCCTGGGCCTCACACCCTTTAAGCACAGATTTCAGGAAAACTGCAAAAAATCCACCACTATCTTCAACCAACGCCCCTGACTGCAAATGGCCCCCTGAAATGTAAACTTCACCATGTAGTCAGGAGAACTGAACAAGCTTTGGTGGCATCTGGAGTGAATTCCCTCTGCCTGACACCTCAATCAGCTGGGAGCCAGGTCAGCACAGTGTGAGGCCTGAGCTGGGGGAAGCTCGTATCCTGTGCTCATATCCCTTTCTGCTCCTATTTTGCAGTAGGATTACCAGGATGAAGGAAGTTAGGAATCAAAGAAGCAGCTATCATTCTACTGGCACCTTGCTAAGGCAATAGCTGGAGGTTGGACAAGCTGCACATACTCCAGAGCCACTGTACACCCAGACTCCAGCCCCAAAACATCTCCAAAAGGACAGTAAGGTGATGCCTGTGAGTGCTCACCATTGAGCAACTCACACTGAGCAACTCTCATCCTTGTATGTTTAGGGCCCCAAATGAGTCATTTGTGTTTGTCTTTAATCAAGCTGTGCCACTGTGCACACTAATTTAAGCCTCAGTTACAAAGAGGAAATATGTTAATATAGAGAAGAGTCATTGCCAGAAAAATACACTGGCCGGTTTCTAAATAAATGGGTGAGGGGAACATCTACAAGCTGCAGAAATTATTGGTTCCTACTTTTCCTCTAATTATCAACTCAATGAGTGCCCCTTTGTTTTTCAGGTCACTCCCCAATTACATGTTTCCTTTGTTCCACAACATTTAATTCTTTTCCAGTGTTGCAAAATTAACTGGACAGGTTTCTTAATCTTGTGTCTACAAAGAACTTGTTGTAATTGCAATGAATGCTCTCATTTTGCTGGTGTCTGAAATACGATTTGCAGGGGAAGGGGGAGTGCGGGTTGATGCTAGTCCCATCATTAATAACATTCCTGCAGGGATTGTAGTGGTGGGAGTAAAAACGCCAAAGCTTTTATATAATAACAGCATGTGTTTGCACGTGAGCTGCTCCTTTAAGAAGCCTTGGGCTACTGGAAGTAGAGAGATCCAGAGAAAAGGCAGCCCCAGAGCTATAACAGAGGGCAGAGGTTACATCTTTTGGCATATTTACCATAAGAATGGTCACTGTACACCCTCTCCCTGAAGGCTTCACTGAAATAGAAGTCTTTGCCATTGGCACTGCCCTGCTGGTAGAAGGTAAGTTTGGTGTGGGACCTCAGCAGCAATAAGATTTTTTCCTCCTATTATTTCTGGCAAGAAGGGAGAAGGAAAATTGAACAGCAGCATTTGTGGTACACTGGCCCTGGTTACAGTAGCTACATCACCAGTACTTCTGGTGAGTAAAGCAGGGTGAGCTGCAAGCTCTTTGCCATGAATATCTGCACTTTATGCAGAGCTGTGGCAGTGAAGTACTTGCTACTCAGCTCTCTTCTCAGGAATTTGGGATGTAATAGTTTGTTGTTGACTTTTAAAGGCAATTTTATCTTCTTCTGGGGAAAGAAGTTGAAATGACTGATAATCTCTCAATAAAATTGGACTGCTTGTTTTCTGGGTTATGATGGCTGTCTTACAATCAAACACGATAGCTCCAAAAAAGCCTGTAAACTGTTAACATTCATCCAGACTGCATTGGTAGTACTGCAATTAATGGCTGCTGGGTAGAAGTAACAAACCCTATCAATTTAATTCAGCCAATGTGATCTTTTCTCAAGGCATATGCCACTTATTAAGAGACTGTGACAAAACTGTGAATTTGTACCTACTGGGCAGCTAGCAAAGGCTCATAGCTAGGGTTATGTTGGTGTCAGTCCCAGGGCCTGGGATTCCATTCTTTCACAGTGCTGCTCAGAGGGGGATGTGGGAATTGTGGGGCCCAAAGGCAGAGGAGGAGAAGCTGGCAGCACCATCAGAGTGGGATAAATGCTGATTAGCTCACCCCGCGAACATGGAGCGTGGGTGCTCACCTTTGCCTTTGCACCCAAGCTCGTATCTGTCTGCAAAGGAAAGCTGGAATTGCTGTCAGACACTCTTCCTTGGAAGAGAGAGGAAAAAACTTCTTCTTTTTGCCCAGGGGCAGGCTGCTGCCTAAACAGAGTCCAGGGCTAAGCCTGGTTCAGTCCCTGAGCCATGTGCACAGCCTGGCAGGATCTGCACTCCCACTCTGAAAGGTGCAAGCAGCAGGAGGGCAGGGACAGTGCTGGGGGGCTGGCAGAGCCCGAGAGCCAGGTCCTGCTGGGGACCTGCTTGCAGCACCACAGCCCTGCCAGCCCTGACCTGTGCCAGGGGCTGCAGCCTGCTGGGGACCTGCAGTTGTGCAAGTTCCAGCAAAGAACCCCGGGGTAACCTTCAGTTTAAACCACGTGTAGTCTAATACGTTTCTGGTTTACTAAACACAAGTATTTTCCATAGGATTTTAGGCAGATTGTGCCCAGCAGATTGGCAGTAAAACTTTATTATTGTCATTTGGGTTAGAAGACCAAGCTAAATAATCAGGATTCATTCACTTTCTGAAACACATGACCTCTCCTTTTATTATGGCAGCTTCTTTCTGCAGTTTGCAAAAAAAGGTTGTGGTGAAGAGTTGCATTCACTTTATTAAATGGACACATTTGCTGATCTAAAAATGAAAAATCAAAGCTTTTTTTTTTTTTTTTTTTAATTTAGTAAGTTCTCTATTTGTACACTCATGCTGACCTCCGAGAAAGCAGAATCTGGTGAAGCCTGAGGCTTCCAAAAACAGGGGAATGGTAGAAAAAAATCTGATATCATAATAACTCTTCAGCTCTACTCTAAAGATGCTCAGAACACATCTCTCCTAAAGGCTTCTCTGCATTTGGGAGAGTTGACAACAGTTTTACCCTGTGGGTGGGAGGTAATCTGGTAGGGAGGAAATGAAAACAGCAGATCTCAAATAGCTCCAAATATTTCTCCTGGAAATATTTTGTTATGTGTTGTGTAATGATAGACACACATCAGCTGTTACTATGGTTATGCCATCAGCCATTAATGCAATTAAGGTAGAAGCAGGATTTCTGACTAGAAAAAAGTCATCCATCTTATGTAACTGCAGAATTAAGGCAATAAGCATAAGTAACTACACTACTTTACGGAATTAGGGGATAAGGATTTTTTCTGTGCTACATCATTTCTTTTTCCAAGAAGAACACAAAGACATAGTGCCTCTCATCTAACTGAAAGTTAGAGAGTGGATGTTGAGTCAGAGCCTCATCAGAGCTAAAATAATTCAGGTTGCCTTGAAAAGGGCATTAAAAGACAAAGCTTGAGTTTAAACCGGTGAAGGATGGGCTTTGGAGTGGCACAGCTCTGTGATGGGTGAATAGCTCAGGTTGCTTGGATCCCTCTCTGAGGACCAACATAAAATTATTTTTTAAAATCTATCAGTGACTGCTTTTCATAATTAGATGATTCCTTTCCATGTACAGTCCACTGACAAGGGGCAGTAATAAGATTGAGCTGGTGTGATTCAAGCACTGCGTAGGCTATCCTGAGACAGAAACCTAAAGGGAGGCAGGTTGACTGAAATATGGCTGAGGGATTTCTGTGCTTAAACAAAAAAAGAATTTATAATGGATATTAAATACAAATCATTTCTCTCTCAAAGTCAGGCCTGGACATGTGTATACCAGCAGCATGTGCTGACTCTCAGCTCTCCTGAAACTGCCTCTCCATCTCACTTGCTCTGAACCCTGAACAATGTGTCCCGGCATTGAGCCTGACAATCCAGCTTCTCTTATTATGACAGAAGCTAGAATTACAAATAAGATCAAACTGCTTCTGCTCCACATGACTGACGAAGCCCCAGGCACTGGCTTGAGCCATGACTTCTCTTCTGGAAAGCCTGTGTAACTTGCATGCAGACTGACCAGTACAGATACATTCCCTGTGCATAGGATTGCACTGTAATTATTGTTCTCTCGTCAAAGAAAACAGCAGTATCATTGTAGATGTTTTCCATTTCCAGTTGAATCACACCGAACAATTCTGTCTTTCAGCCCTGCTTGGTTTCTGTCTGAATGGCTTGACAATAATTTCTTTCCGAAAAATCAAAGAGCTCCGAACGCCCAGCAATCTGCTGGTTCTCAGCATCGCCCTGGCCGACTGCGGCATCTGCATCAACGCCTTCATTGCTGCCTTTTCCAGCTTCCTCAGGTATGGCAGAAAGGTTCCCCCAAAGCATGCTCAGAAGAACCTCATGAAAATCAACAGCTTGAGTTCTAAGAGGTCTAACTAATTAAATGGCTCTCTTTCTACCCTAAGTCATAGCAACCTTCTCGTTCCCTCAATCTGAAACAGCAAAATAAAACCCTATATGGTTCTACTGGGCAAGTAAAAAAGAACATTTTACTGCATATAATCACTGACAGATCATAAGACTGACTAGAGAAGATCATTTAGCCAGACAGCTTTACCAGTGGTTATAGAAGCTACTTGAATATCAAAATACCACTTCACTAAACCCCTAGACTAACCCCAAATTCATCTGCAAGTCTAGATCTGTTTGTTGTGTTGAGCTAACTTGCACACATTAACAAATTGGCTCCTCACAAAGGAGGCAAATCTTGAAGATCTGGATAATTGGATGTAGATTTCAAATTTAAAACCCCCAATGTTTCAATATGTTTCAGATATAGGGTTATATTTTCTTCTCAGCATTGAGAGTACAAATAGCTGTTGTACCATAAGAGACACCACAGCAAGAAAAACACTGGCAAATGCCTAAAAGCAAGCACAGTAACATCTTCCACAGTGTTTCTGCAACAGATAGGACGAGCACAGGCTATCATTGCACCCTCTCTGTTGATGCAATTTCCAAACATGTCTTTGCCTTTCTCTATCATTTCCTTAACAGACTCCTTGTTTGTTGACAGATACTGGCCCTATGGCTCCGATGGCTGTCAAATCCACGGCTTCCACGGCTTCCTGACAGCACTGGCCAGCATTAGCTCCAGTGCTGCCGTCGCCTGGGACCGATACCATCACTACTGTACAAGTAAGGGCTGCATTTACCTCACAACCTTACCCACATCCTGCAAAAGGCAGCTGGCTTAGGCTTCTGAGAATCAAAGCAAGCACATACTTATTATTTGTGTATCTTATATGTAAATTTGTTTTTCTTACACACTAGACAGAGCAAATATGAACAGTGTCTCCACAGAATCTCTTCTCATACAGGGGGAAATTACCAACCACCTTCAAGAGATATTTCCTCGTCGAGATCACATAAAATTTGTGACCCTCTTGACATGCTTTCTCTTACTCCATATGTAATCTTTAAAACAAAATCCCAGATAAAATCCAGTTCCTCCTATTGAAGAAAAATCTATTCATCTTGGGCTTTCATCCAACACCCTGCTGTGTACCAAACAGATCATCACGTCCATGCAGAGTTTACTAATTATAGACAAATTTGGTGTAAGCAGAGAGCTGCCTCTGCAGAGACAGTGGCTGGAACAGAGCCCATGCAGAGGCACGACAGGGCAGACAGAGCTCAGCAGCCCCTTTGTGCAACACACAGGCATTTTGGGGCGCAAGAGACTTTTTTGCTATCCACAGAGCCTTTCAGGCACAGCCTCCATGTGATTCCAACAGCAAAAGGCAAAACACACCCAAAGCACACAAGGAAAACGGTCAGTCTGATGATCCTGTTGAGGAAAGGCTGCCGACTTTTTTGTTCTGCAATTTTTGCAGGAATTCAGCTCAGGCAAAGAAATGTATTTTTTCACGTCTAGACAAAGGCCCCAAATAATGCAGGCTTGAGCTAAATCTATACTAACACCCCTTGGACACTGAAAGGCATTTGGAGCTGGAAGAGGATCATCTGTGTTTTATGAGAGAGAGCCTGAAAATATGCATGTCTGGGAAAGACATTTTACTCTCTGCCACATTGACTTTAATGCTTTTGTGTCATGCACTCCTCCAGTCAAGAACATACACTACATTAAGAGCACAGGCAGAAGGACCCTAAGGGCACAAGCTTCTTTACTTTGCTCAAATTGTTACTTACTGATGGCCAAACATGGCTCCTATAGGGAACATTTTGAACAACAAAACAAAATGAAAATCCCGGAAGGTGCTCGTGCCCTGTGGTTATTCCAGTAAAACCAGCCCCTTCTAGTTCAATTCTTCACGTGCTGATTGCAAAGAAGATTAAGTCATATTTCATACATGTGCTACACCAAGCCCACAGGCTATACTGTGTTCTCAATCCATACATTAAACTCCTGTTGACACCGCTGTGACTTGCATGCCTGTACAGAAGGTACAAAATACCTTTACCTAAAATACAAGGTTATCAGCCTTTTATCTTCACTCCCCAGGATCTGGTACATCTTTTTTGGTTATGTCCTAACAGTTTCCCAAGAAAACCTTTGTTGTGGCATTGATCAGCTTGGCACTTGATTATTCGCTATCCGTATTTCTGGGAAGAAAGAGCTGATGAGAATGTAAGATTACTATGATGACAGGATAACTTGGGACTTTACAACCATTCTGGATGCTAATATCACAAATGTGTTCACCAACGTTCCAAAAATTGACCAGGTTTTTAGGTTTGGAAGTCAGCACAGCCCTAAGTGACAAAGCACTACCTTTAAAGTGTTTTGATAACCACACAAGTCACTCACCAGAAATCAGGTTGATATTGCTTGGTATATGTCAGAAAATAGTATTATCACCCCATGTGATAGAGAAGGTCAGGATATTTTACTCTCCCCTCTCTTGTGTTTTCTTTTACTTCCAGGAAACCACACTGGGCAACTCTCATCCCCTAAGTGTGGCTCTGGGGTCTATGAGATGCTACTTTGACAGCAAAGAGGAGAGAGCTTGAGAAATAACCTAAAAGTATTCAATAAGAGCAGAAATAGCAGGGGAGTCTGAAGGGTGTCATGGTCAATCTCTAGAGAGATGGGGAAAAAAAGATTTTAAAATTTGATGATTAAGGGGAAAAGAAGAAAACAGAAATAGTTATGTGTTAGTGCCTGACAGTGAAGAAGGTAAGGACATATTCTGAGGATGCTGTCTCTCAGCAGCCAAGTATTCGGGACGGAAGGTGAGAGTTTAGACCAAGGTAGACGTTGTCAGTTCCTCTCCGTCCATTTACAGTACCATTAGAAGTTTCTGAAGAGGAGAAAGATCCTGGTCAGTTCATAAGCACAGCATAAAGTCACAGATTTAAAAGGAAAGAGAAAAAGATAGATTTTTAACTTGCATTTAAGAATTAGGGGGAAGCAGAAAATCTGAAGTGATTTATATCCATACTTCTCTCACTATTATAAAACAGAAGACAAAACCAGCGGGGATTTCACAGCAGCATTCAATTTCTGAAAGTAGATTTACAGTGACTTTTATCTAATCCTTAACAACCAAGGTAACCTGGGTTGTTACATCAGTATTCAAAGATTACTACCATTTGCTAAAATTGCAGCTGTCAGCTCTGTCAAGATAGGAGTAACTCCTGAACTCCTGTCCCACTGACTGCAGACACCCTGCCACATTCCCTGCACCGAGTTTTGCACCTGTATCAGTTTTCCCTGACAAAATGTTGATGTTTATACAGCTCTTGCATTTTCCACTGAAGCAGGAGGTAATCACCACGACAATCTAAGCTCACGGTGAACCACAGCAAAATTTTTTAAAAATGGAGTAAAAAAATCCCTTAATTAGGTTAGTTTAGAAAGCTTTTTATAATGATATGCACAAAAGAAGCCATTACACATTACAGCTTTCTTATCTGTACAAAAAATGAATACTTGTGAGCATCAGTTTGCACTACAGATGAAGTAGGTACTAATACCTATTTTATTTATGAGTGATATATATTTCTCCTTATCAGATTTTCAGATAAGGATTATCAGATTTCTGTCTTTGACAAACTTAGCTAATTTTAAAGGAAGCATGCCATTAAGTTTGTTACAAGCCATATATTGTCCTGGAATATATTATAACTTAATATTATACAGCTACTATAACTTAACCATTTCCAAGAATGAGGAAAAGGGACTATTTTCCCCTCCACCATAGAAAATCCTGTTGACCTTTTATTTGAGACGCTCCTTTTGAACAGCAGACAGCAGAAACCTGCCACAATGTCAGAGATGTATTTTTCAGTCTGTGAAAATCAGCTAAATGCTTGAATAAATTATAAATATTAAAAAAATTCATAAATGTTTCCACAAACTAAACCCCAAGATATAGTTTATGATTATATCACTAAAAACTAGCCTTCGTGATCAAAAGGATTAAGGTTCCATGCTCTATCTAGCACCTAATAAAAGTTCATTTTTTGGCATCACAATTTCAGTAATCTTTGAATGATGGGGGAGCAGTCTTTCTGTTCCAAAGCAAATAGAGAAATCATTTTAAATTCCCTGTATTAGTATTTCACTGGATGGAAAAGAGAGTCTTCCCTTCTGCTTTTCAAAGAGAGAAAACCAGAACACAAGAGTGATTAGACTTAATAGGACCAAACTGCCAGCACTGGGCACTAATTAAGGAATTAGATCTGTAAGCATATGCTGAATGCCATACATATGCATTTAATTGAATTAGGACCTACACAGCTATTACATTAAATTTTATCAGGCCAAGAAAAGGCATTTAAGGCAAAGCAATGGCTTGTTGTGCACAAAAACAGCCGAACTGAACTTGTGCTCTTGGTCTCAGCCTTCTCAGGGAAGGACATTTTTGCCATGTGAGCACAGCACGAGTCTTTCACTGTTCTTGTACTGAAAGTGTTTTTTCTGAGTAGAACTATAATAATTTCAAGATTGTTTGATTTTACATTCATACACTTTTAGCTACTTCTGATGTGTGCGTAAATATGTTCTACAGGGTCAACCAGCAGCTGATTTTACCAAGTCTACACCGTTAATCTCATTTTGCAAAAGGTCAGAGTCAAAAGGAAATTTTTAATTTTGTTAGTTCTGATTTTCTCCTCTTCAAGCATCCAAACTGGGGCCCCTTAAGCATGAGAGGAGAGAAAAGATGAGCTCAGCCCCACAAATGGCTTTCCAAAGGCAGGCTGTCGAGACATGCCTGGTGCCAGACTCCATTATTGCATAGTCCTTTTATTCTACATCTCATAAGAAAATGGTGATCCCTAACTCCCACAGAAAACTAACTGAAATAAACTTTTCCTTACAGTTTTTCATAAAAAAGGCACAAACACCACAGTAATAACATGCTTAGGCCACATTGCTTCTTTGGATTGGGAGTTTAAGAATAATTACAAATTACTAAAAAGTTGCACTTCTATTTCTAGTCTCCTATATCAAAAACTATTCTTTTCATCTATATGATTGTATAGTCAGATTATGTGAGTACTACAAAGCAGTATTTAAGCCTTTGCAGTCAAAATATATCTTCTATGTAGTAATCATTTGAAAGGGAGATGTTGGTCATTATTAACAATTCTTCATTAGTAATCATTAAAAAAATTATGTTTTAAATTACTAAAAAAATCAAAATTTTTTTGCAAGCACCAAATATAAAACCTACAATATTCCATACAGAGTATTTTCTTTAATTTTCCTTGGTATTCAAATTGCAATCTGTACAACTGTCTTTTCCCATGACTAATTTTTGAACACCTCCACCAAATAAATTTTCCCAGTTGATTTTTAATGCAATTCAAACTTTAATTTTTTTTCCTCTGAAGAACCTCTCGAAGATAAGAAAAAGGAGAGGAACAGAACCAGAATTCCTGTAAAAGGGCAGTTTACTAACACCTTTTATTTTCCTTTTTTTAAATATACAAGAACAGTACAACACCAAATAGCCACTGTAGAGTTTGTGGTTCTTCCTGGAGCTGCTGCCTCATGGGGGTCTCCAGCCTATGTGGCCCCCAAATGTCCTTCACCCACAAGTCAGCCACATCTGGCCCCACAGCTGGGACTCACCTCATGCACCTCATCATCCCCAGTCCTTCACCTCTCAGGGAAAGGTCAGAATTGGCCTGAATCTTCCTGCCTGCTCTCATGATGCTGCTGTCTAAGGGCAGACAAAAAGATTGCTTCTCAGCCTCAGTGAAAATCACATCATTCCTTGTCCCTAACGGGAGATTGGATTAGAAGGGAGCACTGGGGAAAGTCACTGTTCTCCTTGCTGGTGCTGCTGGCGTCACGGGCTGCTCAGTGTGGGCATGACCACAGACATTGGCCTCAATAACAAAATTAGCCAGACCTTTTTACATGCAAGCACTGGGGCAGCAGCAAGGAAGCCTGCATGCCTTCCCTATGAAGAAATACTTCCTGTGTCTTCTCGAGTTTCCAGTCTTTCATTACATTCCTATGGTATTCGATGGAACCAGATGAGACAGGTACAAGGTAACAATTTTTTATAAAATTAGAAAACAATTACTAATGCTGAGCTTCACATTTCCTATTACAGGCTAAGTGATGATCTTAAGGGCAAAATTACTTGTCCAGTAATATTTTTAGAACAAGCTCTGTTCTCAGGTTGTATTTATATATTCATATACATATTGATGACCAGTAGTTTTAGAACAGAGTATATTAGATATCCACACATGCCATGCACTCCTGGCCAGGCAGGAAGGAAGAAGGCAGGGGCTGGGGAGTATGTGCAGAGTCACATTCCTGATCTGACCCACACTCTGCAAGGGGACATTTCTTCAAACACTGTTTATTGCATCACCCTGTTAATTCTACTCTCAGCCTCATCTGTGTCTTTAAACACATTCTCAAAACACAAGAACGTAATATTTGTAACACCAGCTGTATCTCCAGTGTGGTACAAAGCTGAGCAGCAATACAGCATTTGTCTAAGTAAAACACACAAAAGGGAAGGACAGTTTGCTGTTTGCTAAAAGCTTCCCTCATATTTTATGGAAGACCGATTCCTCCAGATTCAGGTCAGTTTCAGGACACAAAACATGAACAACTGCTTGTTGGGCCTGAGCCCCAAAGGCCTGACAGCTGTTTCCAGTGGTTTTCTTGGGGGCATGGAGACGCCCTTTGCTCTTCCCACAGGGAGCAGGCTGCAGTGGAGCACAGCTGCCTCCATGATGGTGTTTGCATGGCTGTTTGCTGCCTTCTGGTCCGTGATGCCCTTGCTGGGCTGGGGACACTACGACTACGAACCCCTCCGAACCTGCTGCACCCTGGACTACAGCAAAGGGGACAGGTGAGGGCCAGGGAGCAGAGCACAGGCTGCCATCCCCTAGGATGCCCTTGGTGGCACACAAACCCCCCCAGCTGTGCCCACCACTGTTCCTGGGGCAGATGTCTCTCCCCAGCAGCTGGGACAAGGCAGGCATCGCCCAGGGCTGAGGGGTTCGCATGGTGGCACACGGAACAGCTAAACTCAGCTTCCTCTAATATATAGAGAATATATTTCTCTGTGGGAGAGGCTGGTGTTGGCTTTCTGCACTCCCTCACTCATCTATACACTGCACCTTTTCTGGGTTTAGAGCTTGAAACTCTTTCAGGATGCTTTTGGCTTTATGCAGGCCAGCACAGATGTCTGAGTAGTGATGTTTGGGTTTAGAATACAAACACCTGTTGTGACTTTCTACAATACTATCCATCCCACACACAATAGCATGGCACAGCTTGACTGGCCTTCAGCAAATGCTGCATCTGAAGCACGCTGACAAAAGTGGTTTTAGCAATTTTAAAATTACAATTTGGTAAATACTTACAGCAAGTTTGCAGAGATGCACTGGAATTGAATTAACACCCTCTTTTTCTTTTCCTCCTCACCTTTTCCAGAAACTATGTCACATTCCTTTTTGCTCTGTCCACTTTCAATTTCATGATCCCAGGCTTCATCATGCTGACAGCCTATCAGTCCATACACCAAAAGTTCAGGAAAACTGGGCACTTTAAGGTAAGAAAGCTCCCTGAACCCCTGTAATCACCTTGACAAAATAGGGCTACATTCAGTAGAGATAAAATCTTTGAAAAAAACCCAATTTCTTTCACAATGACTTTGACTCAGCTCCTTCTGTCCTAACTTCCCAGTGCTACTTGAGTAGGAGGGTAGTCAACACAGGATGGGGCCTGAATTCAGAAAATTCATGGAAACACCACCCTTGGAAATGTCAACACTTTACCAGACAGCCACATTTGCCCCAAGATAGTGCTGTAAAAAGTTCCCCATCGAAGAGGGAGTTGGACCAGTGATCCTGAAGATTTCCCTCCATCAACACTGGTCCAACTCTCCTCAAAAAATAAACACAGAGCATACAGTATATTTGCCAATAGCATATCAATATTTATCCAGAGAAATGTATCTCAGCAAGGATTATTTCCTGGTTTGCTACAGGCCTTTGGCTTATGGCTGAGGAAGTCAGACAGAACTCCAGCTCTACAAGGAAACACGCAGGCACCCCTTTGCAGGGAGAAGGGCCTTGTCAACATTGTGTTGACACTTGGCTGAGGAAATTCAGAAATCTTTATGAGCTGGAAACAAAGGAATTGTTCTGGTGTGGCAGGTTTACGGGAATGTAATGTGATTATACGAGTTGTCTGCTGATGTGCAGGCTGTACAGTCTGGGGCACGATGCATGGCTGGTGGGCACAACCCAACCCCTGCACTCAGATCAGTCAGATCTCAAGAGAAATGTTATATAGACAGAGACAGTCAGGCAGACTTGTTTGTAGCTGACTAGAATAAAAACATGTGCCCTCTATATATTTCTTGAACAAATCTCAGTGTTCATTATTATGTCTATTACTTTTTTCCAGTGAGTTTGTATGCAGTAGCATGTGATTTCTTTCTCACAATACTCTGTAGCTGTGCAGATAAGTTACAATGCAGAAAATTTAAGGATGAAATTATCATTAGTCATTGATTCCTTAGCCATTAATATTTATAAGATACTTGGGAACACCTGGCCATGAACACCATGGATAGGGCCCTAGCATAAAGGACAGAGAAATCTTCCCAGGACAACAGAGCTACTGCATCCATTTGTTGCACCAGCACAGCAGTGGCTTCACACACAATTTGTCTGCAAGACTGTCTAGGAAGCCAGCAAAATAGCATTCCTTTTAATCTGATTTTAAATTTTTCCATTGCTCTTGCCCATCAGCAGCAGTTACTGGCCATGGCTTCTATATTTACCACACACTGATTTAGCTGATTACCATAAGGTGTTTTGCCACCTCTGCCACTCCTCACCCACGCCCAGGATCAGGCTTTGGTGCTGCTGTGCTGTTTTGTCCCATATGCTGTTGGCTGATCCTCTTCTGCTACTGAACACAAACCACAGTCCAACAGGACCCCTCCCATCCATTTGTTGCAGTGTATGATTGTGAAACACAAAGAAACCCGTTGCTCTTGTTTTTCAGTTTAATACTGGTTTGCCATTGAAGACACTGGTCATTTGCTGGGGTCCCTATTGCCTCCTGTGCTCCTATGCAGCAGTGGAAAATGTGATGTTCATTCCACCAAAATACCGCATGGTGCGTCAGTGCCACCCCGAAATCCAAACACTGAAATTCTCCTCACTCTCCTCTCTGTGTCTCTATGGAACAATGCCTATTTACTGACTACTGGGCTTACTTGTAAAAAGATATATAAGAAATAGTCCTTTTCCTCAAAGCATTCTGTTCCTCTACCATTTTTTAGTGAAAACAGGTAAGCACAGTGATATAACAGGCATTGCCTTACTGCTTTGATCAAGCAAAATTTTAGGAAGTCAGGGGTATTTTTCTTCAGCAGTTAGTTAGGGGCGTGTAAGCTGTGCTGTTCTGCGCCATGTAGGAGCTTTTTGTGTCCTTCCCAGAGTGAGATACCTGCTCAGAATTTTCGGTTTTAAAGAGACTGTTTGTCTCATTTATATTTCTAATACTTCCCTCTCCTCAAAGAAGCTGTAATTGATCATTCCTAAGGTTCTGCTGTCTCCTTTTTCCCCTTTCTTCTATGAGTCTTGGCTCCAAAGTCACATTTGGGACTCAGTAATATCACATCAAACCTTTCAACTTTCATTCCATGCCCCCAAACCAGCCAAGTTTCAGGTCACCAAATGCATTACCACATTCAGTATCCCACATTAAATGTGTTAGCAACATCAGCCTGTTTATCCATCCAAAGGTGTCTATGGCACACCTTTCACTCCTCCTAAGTATTTGCATTCACTCTCAACTGAATTATCCCTGTTTCAGGCAATGCCAAGCTAAATTCTTTCACCCAGAAACTACAATTTCCTGAGTAGGAGTTCCCACCAGACAAATTGCTTTTACTTCTCCCCTGTCTGGGAGTAGCAAGCTAATGCCATTGGAGAGAGGGTTTTTTTTCCTAGAGAAACTAAACATAGGATGAAATCAGCCCATTGGCTTCTCAATGTGTTTTCCTAGTAATAAATATTGTGTCTCGTGACAGATTCCTGCCCTTATTGCCAAGACTGTGCCAACGGTGGATGCCTTTGTATATGCCCTGGGAAATGAGAACTACAGAGGAGGAATATGGCAGTTCCTCACAGGACAGAAGATTGAGAAAGCAGAGGTTGACAACAAAACCAAATAACCTATTATGGCATTAAACAAAATTACTGTGGGTACATCACTGAAAGCAAAATTCAAGAGAAAACTGAGTGTGTTCTCTGCTATGTGCAAAGGTGGTTTCACACTGGAAAGGCTGTGCATTGGCTACAAACAATGAAGTATGGAAAGAAAGCCCTCCAGATAACTGTCCAAACCACCATGAGCAGCTTGTCAAACAAGCTGCCTTAAACCTGTGTTGATTGTCACCAGTCTCATTTCGTATGTCACTGTGAATAAACTATGTGCTGGAAAGCATTTTTTCCTCCTGATAAAAGCTCAGCAAATTACCTGAAGCAGGATATTCATTTATCCAGTGAGGCCTCACCAGATCAATCTGTGCAGATTGTCCATATGGTAACATCTGGATTACTAGGAGATTAAACCAGTATGCAGTATTGACCACATGTCTGTATAAATAGCTTGATCATCTGCACAACTTGTTTCCAGTGCACCCAAAACAGGAGTTTCCAAATTTCCATCATGAATCTGACATCGCGTTTCCATAAAAACATTTTAGTGAGCATGTTTCCCCAGTAAGGAATATTAGCTTGGCTCCTATTCAAATGAGCTACTGCATGACATTCAGCTTTGTCACACATTAAACTGCATCAGATTTTGCAGCTGCTGCTTAGCAGGACAATCAAAAGCTTACAGTCCATCATAAAAAACATTTATCTTTTTGTTGAACATTGAGCAAAAACCAAAGGGAGGTATGAGTCAGATTCTGTTCAAAAATGTCATAGGAATAAAAATTAACTTCACATCTTCCATTAAATTCCCCTATGTTCTACATAAGAGAGCAATCACTGAATCAGTGCCGATTAAAGAATCTGAGCAATTAAGAAGTCACTTTCACAATTATCAGAATTCATATGTATTTTAAGCTCTCAGAAATGTCCATTTTAAACACTTGTATTTATTCGTGTTGCTCCCACTGCCTAATGATGAAAAACTGTCAGTTGATATTGCCTGTTATTACAAGATGTGTCTCAGAATTGCCCATTTGTAAAAAAATACGTGCACGACACAGATTAGGAGAGACTGTGTGTAGAAAAAAGCAAACCTAATTGATAGTTACAGGGATCATGTGGTTCATTTCCAAAGACTGACAGTGAAAGGGTTTTTGAAACTAACCAAAGAAAAAGCTGATTCATCCTTTTGATGCCTTCCAACATACCAAAAGGGAAAACAGTTGTTTACGAGATATAAAAGGGTGGATGGTACAATCCTGCAAGTTAAAAAAATCAGTGGGTAGAAGGAACATTGCTCTCATGTCTAGAGATAGGGAATAAGTGTCATTCTGTCAGCAGTTAACCAGCAGGACCCCATTCAGAGATGTACTTTTGGGACTTCATGAGGTTTAATCTGGTCACAAACTGTCTGACAGAGCACCAAATAATGCCATGGCAAAATTCTGCATACAGAATAATGACATCTAATGCTGACAGCTAAGATTTACATCTTAGGTATACATAACATAAAGTGAACAGATGACAAAATGTTTGCACTGATAAGTGCAAAATAATGTGTCTAGGCACAAAATTACCTTTAAGTATGTATCTACAGTGACAGACTCTGAATGTGCAATTATCTCTTTCTCGAAATAGATAACAAACAAAAATCTTAATGGAGACAAGACAGTGGGCTGATTTACTGTTAGCCCTTTACCTACAAAGAATTTACACATTGAGATACTTGGCCTTGGCATGTGATAGATGCATCAGCTCCTGGAGGATGGTCCCCAAGCCTGAGTTTGGTACATAAGCTCTCCCCAAAAGTGGAATTCACACAGAAAACAAGGAAAAGCACCTTAAACCGACTACAAATCTGAAAAGAGGGGAGAATTTTGTTTCATGTCCTTTGTCAGCACATTGAGCCACTTCACTGGAGCCTGTTTTCAGCAAGGATTCAAAATCTGGGACTAGGCAACTCAACATCATTGAATTATTTAAGCCAGAAAAGACCTTCCTAGAATCACATTGTTGAACTACCAATTAGGAATAATTATTTTTAATTAACAATTGGACCTGGTTTTGCCAACAGAATGAGAACAAGTAATTTGGAATTGATTTGACTTGACTAGATATGAAGAAATTTAGATCATGGTATTTTTTTCCAGGACAAAATGCAAAGACTCATGTCTTCCTAGTGAAAACTTGAATTTCTCCAAGATAATTGTAAGGATAAGTAAAATACAGCCAATTCCACCTTTCATAGAATTACTACATAACATGTTCTCTAAACTGAATACTAGCCTACTGGCAGTTCTTAAAATACAGTTCATAGGTAGATACCACTGAATGGGGACATTTTAAAACCAGAGACTTTCTTGATTGACTCCTTGGTTTTACTTCTCTATGCTATAGTCCCATCTTCAGGTGACAAAACTGTGTGGAGTAGTAACCAAGAGATAGATGGGTAAAAGAGCCATCAACGTAAATAGCTGTAACCTGCAAAAATGTATTTTGGCAAGATTCAAGAGATCCAAGAATGGCAGTTGCTTATATTTACATGATAGACTACTTTGCTTTGAAAAACAGAGCTCAGAAAAGGATTTAGGAGTCATTATAGATAATCGCCTCAATGTAAGCTGTCTGGGCAATGCTATTGCAAAAAGGACTAATGAGATTCTTGAATATGGGTGGAGGAGAATAAAATGAAGCAGAAATAATGAAGGATTTCAGCATCATTTGGCAGCACTGCCAAGACCCTTACTAGGTAAATGAATGCTGTCCTAGTGTCTGCATTTTAAGAGGATTTGAAGGCATTGGACAGAGTTCAAGTGAGCGTCACAAATGAATTCTCTGGCTTTAAAAAGAAGCCCATGCCTTCTGATGTGATGGGTAAGAAGCTCGGCATATTCAGCTCACTGAAGAGAAAGCATAGACATACCTTCATCACACTGTGTAGGTAATTGCTCTTGGGGAAGACAGACGTGAAGAGCTTTCCAATCCAGCTGACAAAGACCCAAAGAATAAAAGTTGAAGTCAGAAAAATTCAACCTTGAAATAAGGGGGAATTTCCCAGCAACAAAATAATGAAAGACAGAAACAGTTTATCAGGGGAACTAGTGAAACCATCACCACTTGCAACCTTTTAGACAAAGTCAGATAGCTCTGAAGATACACTTCTGGCCTAGTTTCAGACTAGATGATTATGGTTGTCCTTCCTGCTTCAGTAAGCTGTGACCCCTTAGTTCCTCTATGCACAGCTTTATTTCCTCAGTCCCTGGTGAAACAAGACTGCCTATACTGTAATCCATGTGCTTGCAATGCTTCCATGATGGCTCAAATGATGCTACAGGGGTTATGATTGGCGAGGATGAAGGGTTAGCATTGTGGGGCATGTTGGCCTCATGGTCAGAGAAAAGAGGCAACCTTATGTCCTGTTCTGACATAGACAGGTAAGGTTTTGATAGCAGGTGTTTGAGAGATCATAATCCATTCCTAAGATTGAAAACCAAATGTAAAATCATCCTGGGTGGCAGTAGAGAGTGATCAACCCATATGAAGCTCTGAATGCTTTCCTTTACATTAAGGCCAAAACTAGTTTGAAATGTTCCCCTGCTTTCTCCAAACTCATCCACAGAGCACTTGGAAAGTGCAGCACATCGCAGATATGGTCAGATCTGATCTCAGTGTGCTTGCTGAAGGGAGTCACACCAGCCAACTTCACTGGTCTAGAAATTTAGAAAGCACCAGGTGCTTATTCAGAGACGTGATCCCCCAGGGGACATTGCACACTGGAGAGCATTGCAGACAGACAGATATACCTGCTGTGGGATAGACAGGTGGGAAGAGCAGAGGATCAGCACCTCTGACACAATTGCCTAAAGATGGCATTTGAAATCAAATGTATATAGCAGCCATATTTATAAATACAACACACGAAGCAGCGATGAGTTTTGACCTGAAGCATCTGTGGAAAAAAAAAATGGTTCTTGACTCCAGTGAAACCCCACTCAGCAGCTGAAATTAGAAACATTAATTCCATGGCATTGCCCATAATTAAAGGCTCCATAAACCACCAAACAGCTGTGTGACTACTGCTGGCTGAACCTCAGTGCTTTGAAATAGGATTAGGAGGAAATTAAAGGAGAAGCAAGAATTGCAAGCATCAGTAAGACAAGCAATACTTAGTGTCTTCTATTAGACAGACAAAATGATAAAATTGGTGTCCTTTTGCTGTTGCTTTTTCTCAGAATTCATTACCAGCAAAAATGAGAGTATTACAAACAAAACTAAGGAATTCAGGACAAGAGGCATGTCAGAATCCTATCACCCAACAGTCTTTGCTTACATTGAGCATTTATTAACTTCTTTTTGCTATAATATTTCAGAGGCCTGAGCTTGCCACTTGTTCTAGTTTTGGCTGGGTTAGAATTAATTTTCTTCATAGCAGCTGGTATACAGCAATGTTTTGGATTCAGTGTTTATAATACAAGGATGCTTTCCTTATGGCTGATCAGCAGTTACACAGAGCCAAGGCCTTTGCTGCTCCTCACCCCACCAGTGAGGAGGCTGGGGGTGCACAAGGAGCTGGGAGGGACAGAGCCAGGAGAGCTGGCCCCAGATGACCTAAGGGATATTCCAGACTGTATTACATCATGCCCAGTATACAAAGCCAGGAGAAGAAGGAAGAGGGGGACATTCAGAGCAATGGCATTTTCCTTCCCAAGTAACTGTTACATGTGAGGAAGCTCAACTTTCTTGGGGATGCCTGAACACCTGCCTGTGGGATGTGCTGAATGAATTCCTTGTTTTGCTCTGCTTATGGACGTGGCTTTTGTTGTACCTATTAAACTGCCTTTATCTCCACCCGCGAGTTTTCTCACTTTTACTCTTCCAATTCCTCCCCATCCCCCCTGCGAGGGGAGTGAGTGAGCAGCTGTGTGGGGCTTAGTTGCCGGCTGGGGGTTAAACCAGGACACCACTGAATTCTACTCCATTGATTTACCACCACAAGAGACCACAATGCTTCAGACAAAGATTTACAAATAATTACCCAAAGGGATGGCGTTCTCTCCTTGGATGTTTCTAAATGGTGCCTGTTGTTTTTCTGGCGGAAAACCATTTGAAGATATGGACAAATGACACGATAGCAACAAGAAAGTGTCATCCTGTGAGAAAGGTGCCATATGGTACACAAATCCCGTTAAGAGGGTTTAATTGTTATTTAAAAGCCTACAGACGAGCAGGAATTAAAGGGAGCCCAGTTCAGACATTCTCTGGATGCCGATTTTGCTTAAGTTTCCGTTGCAGTCAGAATGCAAGACCCATCCCTCCTCCTGCTGCTAGCCATTAAATGGGGCTGGAAGAATGCAGAATAACCTCCAGGAAGCCAGGGCTGTGCATTGTGTCTTACCAAGTCCCCAGACTCCTGCAGTGCCTCAGTGCGAGCGGCCAGTCCTTTCTCTGTTTCACGGACAGTTTAACTCAGACAAGCTGGTTCACCTATATGAACCAGCACGACGGGAATCCTATGGTTTAATTCCACGGTTTTGTGTCTCTTTTCAGAAGTAGCCCACCCTCCTGCCGGAGCCATAAGGCCATGGCTGCAAACAACATTACTTGTCACTAGTCTGTTTCTTCTTTCTTTTCTCTCCAGATGATGGAAATTACCTGGGAAGTCTTTCCAGGCAAGGTGGCTATACAGTGACCAAGGGGCAGTACTGGAGCTGCAGAGCTGTCATCTGCTCTGGTTCCTCACATCCCAGCCTGGGCTTTCTTGTCATGGAGGAAGGAACATAGATGAGGAGCTGGCTAACTGCTGCCTCCAGCAATCAAAAATTATGGCACAGAGCTGGCTTGCCAAGCTTCAGGCTGTGGAAAAAACTGACCTCTGAAAATGTATCCTTCCTGTCCCATCGAGGATAAAACTGAAGTGTCTAGTTTGATTTTATTAAATTGGTGTTTGGAAATAGTACATAATTTAGAATCATAGGCTTTGGTTAAAGCTATGATTGCAAGGTTTTAAGCAGGTCAGGGGCACAATTAAAAAAATTAAGTCCACAAAATTTAATACCTCTGTACATTTTTGCTTCAATGTGACTCTTGTTAACTCCCTAAAATTAGATTTTTAATCTCAGATTGGCACCCCATTCTCTGCCACTCAAGTAATACAAGCAGTGAGAAGATTATGGCCACTTATGTAGTATCTATTTTCCTATAATCCTTTTAGCACCATAAATGCTAAATATAGCATCCAGTTTAAATTAGCTTTAACCTTAAATTGACTCCAGTTAACCATGCAGGAACAGTCCAAAGGAAAAAAAAAAAAAAGTAAAACGAAAAACAAACCACACTCCAAAGAAGGCTAGAAAGAGGTAGAAATATTCCCCCACTTTTTTCAAAAATGTAGTAAGCTGTTCAGTGCATATTAACAGATGACTGCAATAGTGGTGAATTGTCAACAGCTTTCTGAAAATGTGGGACTTGTGAGCCCTTGGTCTGCCACCCATGAGTAGATTGGTCACAGAACTCACCATACAAACAGCCATCCCAAAAAGCACAACAAGAAATTGGGGCTGTTCCTGCAGCTCCTTATTCCTGGCTATATTTACAAATCCTTAACAATGAACATGAAGGCATTTTTGTGAATCAAACTCCCACTAGTTTTTCCAGGACAACCCTTTGTAGGCATTGTGAGACCTTCACAAGGAAAACCGATATATCCCCTAGTTAGGGGAAGACCACCATTGTAAGTTGGTGATGAGAAGAGCTAAAACAGGCTCAAAACCTAGAACAGGAATGACTTCAGTAAAACAACTGCAGAGAACCCTGCCTTTTGCTTGGCAATTGCTTCAGGAAGAAATAAATTCTGAACACCAAAGCAGGGGTTTCAGGAGGTCTCCCATTCTCAGAGGGATACCCCTGAGGGGTCCCAGGGAGTGGGTGCCAGCTTTAGAGCTGCCAGGGCCAGACCACTCCATGCATTTTACCTTGGACATTGATAGGTTACATACTTACTCGTTAGTCTGTATATTCTATTTCTGCCACTGCAACAGCACTTATTCTGACCAGCTCTGGTTTTTCACCAGCCAGTTTGCTTAAGGCACATAACAGCAAAAGAATCCCAACAACCAAATCATCCTGAAGTAAACAACCACACACCATTAAAGTTACAGGTTCATCCCAAAACTTAATACTAGATTTAATAAGGCTGCGAGTTTCTCCACTTCTTACTTTTGCCCTTTTCAAACACCACATGGAGCCAAGGGAAGCCCACCAGCAGCAAACCTGGCATTTTTTCATACCCCAGAGACAGAATGACTGCCAAACCCTACTCTGGCATGAGAAACGTCACAGAGATGCAAATTAAATATATCTGATTGCACCTGCCCGTCCATTTTGCTTCAGCTTGTTAGGAACAATTAAACAGATGCCTAATGCTGAGCAGTAAAATGAGTACCCAGGAACTCTTCCCACAGTTTCCTCCTTCACTGGAGGACTGCCCCATAAATGTTCATAACTGAGACACACTCATCTGCTAAACACAGATTAGAAGGAGAGGATAGGCAGAGCTGGTCAAAGGAGAAATAAGGAATCAGGAAATGTTCGTGTGTACTGTCACAGCCGCTACCAGAACATGTGATGAGCATCTGTTTAAAAAGCTATGAAATCTCAGCAAAATAAACAAACACATTGATGAAATGGAATTGGGGTTCTACATCAAAAGCAGAATCAAACTGACTGTAAGCAGGAACTCCAGAGCCCACGGTACTCTCATGCTGCTCCCAGAATGTTTTTCCTTAAGAAGAATCAATTTTTTTCAATTTTCTGGAAAAGTCTGTGTATTGAGGAGTATTGAGTACTCCTCATATATAAATACATACGCATGTACAAATATATGAATGACTTGTTTAACTTCTACAAGGGGCTGCTGGTTTCTGCTGGGGCCTCACAGCCTCTTCAGACCGGAGATACATAGCAGAGACAAAAGGATGTGTGGCTATTTGATTTGCTCAGCCTGTGACAATCTCACAGCCAGGTAAACAAAAATCACTGGGCATCTCTTGGTTCTGCATTTTCTGAAAAGTCAACATTTCTACCATATTATTTCTCTCTTGTTACAGAAGGAGAAATATAAAGCCCACAGCCTCTGTTCACCCAGCACGTGCACAGAGCGCTCCAGGGTACAAACTCAGATGTAACCTGCCAAAGGTGTTAGCAAGTCCTTTCCCACAGCCCACCAGGACAGGTTTACCACACTTGGTGAAAGGATTTGGGACTAAGGTCCATAAGGCATAGCAGAGGCACATATTTATCTCAATGACTGCAGGGCATCCAAAGTCCATGCTGCTGTTTGAGACCATCATTGCAAATGTCCAAGCAGCATTGGCCAAGTATGCCAAAAGAAAAGCGTTTTTCTCCTACCATGGCACCCGTGGAAGGGAAAGGCATTGGTAATTTGTATTGCTGTTAGTTTTCCAGGCTGTCTCTCACTCCAGAAGCACAGGCATGTAGGGATGGGAGCCAAAGACAGGGAGTTGTACCCACTCAGCTGTTCCCAACACAAGAGTACCTCCATTCACTAGCAAGCACCAGCCTCCCAGTCCTGGAGATATACTAAACCTCTTAGGGACCTCTCTAACCACATCTCTGTCATTACTTCCAAGTAATGACAAAATAATTTCTCCAATAAACTGTTTCTAGAAAGTGTAAAGTGTTGGAAAGAGAGGGCAGTCCCTGCATTTCTTGCTGGGGGGACCTGGTGTCCTGAGTACACACCAGTCCATTTAATACAGTGACCTGTCTCCATTTACTGAATTGATTTGGCATATGAATGTTTACATGGCTGAGTACATTTAAACTAATGGCTTCTAAAGCAGCTTATGTGACTTTTTAATCTAGCTTTTCCACAGAGTCATTTGTGGAATGACTGTTTGAAAGGGAAACAGACAAGAAATTGGGGCAAAACTTTTGCTGACAGTCACTGAAAATGGGATGATGTGGCCACAGCAGTTACACAGGCAGAATTGTGGCTCATTCATTACCATCAGACTGTTCCCCACAGCTGAGCTTTTCTACAGGCCACCTGACCAGAGGCACAGCTCCCTCCCTGTGAGCTGACCTCAGGCAAGCCCTGGACAGCCTGCACTTTACAAAATTAATTTCACCTTCTGAAGCAGAAAATACAAATTCCTCTTTCTCCCTGAGGAAAGGGGCTGGTGGGGAGTGTGACCAGTTAAGAGAGGCCCAGCTGAGTGGCTCATTCCCCTGTGCTCTGAAGGGTTTTGACTTAATGATCTCAGAGATCTTTTCCAATCTAGTTGATTTTGTGATTCACACGGTTGTTTAAAGGATTCTGTGTGAATTACAGCAAACCTCAAAAGTTGCCACAGAAAATTCTGTGTGACTATCATTAAGTCCTGAGGCAAAAGGACCATTGGTGGCTGAAAGATAGTTTCAAAGGCCTGCTGCAATGTACAGAGACTGGCTCTGATCACAGATTACTTGATTTATTGAGCAGGTGTAATATTGTGTCACTGTATGGTGACATGTATTGTGTCTCTTTGGGCCATTTTCCCTTAGACAAAATAATGCTCTTACAAAACACTGAGATCTGTTAGCAAATATATCTGTATCATACTATTTTCCTTTTCAAAGTCTTCCAAACCTTTTTATAGTAATTAAGCATGCCACATCAAAAATTGAATCTGCAAAATCATACTGACCCCCCAACATACCAGACAACTCATGTTGTTTCAGCATATGATGGAAAAAGTGCATCAAGGGACAGCAAACAGTCTTTGCAAGAGTAATAATTAGATTTACTTCTCCTAATTCCCTGCACATGATCTTCTGATTTGCACTGCAGGTTTATCTACCCACCACACTGCAGCCCTGCAGACAACACAGGACCACATCTAGGTTCTGTGTAACCCGTAACTTCTTCACAGGCCCTCTTGTAGGCATTGCCACTGCTGTTTTATATATGACCAATAAATTGACATAATGCTCATTTTAAAAATGAGCATTGTCTAAGCCTGCTTTCTGACACTGATATATCCTTACCAACACTTGGTAACCAAACACTGCTACAAAATTAGAGACAACAAAACCAAAAACTCCTTCAAGAGGCTGGTCCCTGTCCCATCAAACATCTTCACCTGCAGGCACCCCCACAGAGCCAGGAGCTGGGGCTGCTCTCACAGTCACAGATCCCTGGTGACTGTCCCACTGCACTCACAACTCTGCTCAGAGCAGAGTGTTGGTGATCCCAGATATAGATATAGGAAAATGAGATGGGAAGGATTACATAACAATTATGGTTCCCATCTTTAGTTTCCTGAAGGAAACTTCACATATTCCATCATGGTGACTCTAAAGGTGAAGAGTCAGTTCCCATCACCTGTCACAGCAAGAAAAGAAGAAATCACCTTTGGGTAATCTTATCCTGGGGATAATCATGTTAGCTCAGTCTGACAGCCCCTGCAGATCTGAGAAGCAGGAGAAGCAGACGCAGCATGATGTGGCCAGCCCAGATCTTTATGAAAGCCACCTTCACTGCTGGGTGATTGAAACCATGCAAGGCTTTCCACTTTCCTGGGTATCCCACCTCCCCACAGCAATGGCAGCACCTGACTTTTCTTGCAGCATCCAAAACTTTGGAAGAAAATGGCATGATCTTAAACTGCAAAATCCACCTGGCAGTGGATTTCTGAGTGATTATCACATACCTCATTTGTCCTCGGACTTTAATCACCCAAGAAGTGTGATAATCCCCAAAATACACGCCCTAGTGTCTTCTATCAGTGGCACAAATCACAGCGATGCATAAAAAATGAGCTGTGCTTTCCACATGCGCTTGGATCTGGCACGAATCCCGGTAGCCAACTCATGCCCTCTGCCGGGTCAAGTGTGGAAATCGCCTCTCTCCTTTCACCACTGCCAGCTCAAAGGCACGCCACAAGGTCATCTCCAAACACAGCACATCAAGCATTTGCTGACTGGGTACTTGCATTCACAGCTGGGAAATGGAAGGTCACTCACGCTGCGCCTACTCTCAAAAAACTCAGAAGAAAGCTGCTAAACGTAGATCATCTGTCCCAGACTGATGGCACAAAGGGGCAGAAAGCCGAGCAATGAGAAGGGAAAGTCACGGGACCCTGTGGTAATTACATCTTCAGTTTCAGGAACTGCTTTGATGTTCTCGCTAGCTTCCATTTTCCTTTAGTCTTTGCTGAAGCTTTAGTAGAAACACGGGCTGTTTCTATTGGATTTTTACTTAGAAGTGGACTCTACCATTTCCTGCAGAAGCCAAGATGTCCTCCCTCAGCACCCATTCAGACTGTATGAAAAGAGAAGGTTGGACAAGTAAGATCAGAACCAAAGGGGTTCCAGAAAATACAGAAAATATTCCTTGGAAGGAGGGGAAGACGCAGAGATGCATTTAGGCTGTAGTTACAAAATAGTGGAAACATCTAAAAGCCTGGCTGGTTCCTGCATTCAGCACCTTGTCCAAGGAGCCTGGCCATGGCTCAGCTTGTGATTTATTTTAGACTTCCAGGATAGAGCAGACTGTGACAAGTGGGAGGAACGTTCATTATCGGGTCTCTTCAGGCCGATGGCCACTGGCAGCACACACCCCACTGCAGTCTAATCTGCTCTGAGCTGCCCAGACAGCAGCTGCCATTTGCTTTGTGCTCTTGCATAAATGCTACAGATTCTACTCTGAAATCTGGATTTGACAAACTGGGAACAAATAAAGATAGCTGATGGTGATATCCAGGCATCTGAGCAGACTATCCTTAATGGAAAAGAACTCCGCCAGGAAGAAAATAGTTTCTTATATTCATAAGATTTATATTCTTGGTTGCTGTTCACTAAACAAATCATTTGAACAATATTAATCTTCTACATTGTAACCTATCTTCACTGACATAATCTTAATGCATTACTGCAGTTACAATAGAAAGAAATAAGAAAAAACAAAAGACAATACCACAAGCGAATTAATATTTGACCCACTGATCATAAACCACAGTGCACACATTCTCAGAGAGAGTTATCTTTTATCGGGATCCTCATGAAGTGTTTAGAGAGTCCAAAACTAGAACTTCCTCCTGCACAACACCTGTTGAAGCCAATAACTTTCAGGTAGCTCCTAAGTGAGGAAAAAGTTGCTAAATGTACTATCAAGCATGATATCAACAATGATACCAACATTTGTCAAGGAATGTTCAACTTTTTATGTCAAAAATACTGCCTTGTACTTCTTGTACACTACCAAGAACAACACTTGCTAAAGTAGCAAATCACGGTTTATAATGGTAAGTAATAGAGAATGAAGTTTATATATCAAACCCTTTAAGAAACAAGAGGAAATATTAAATAAGTGCACTCTGTCATCCTGAAGGTGAAATTAACTTTTTGGTATGCCTCAATAACTAAGTTCCTTCTCACTTCAGAAAAACATGCTTTTTTACATGCAAAAGGTGATATCAGATCTCTGTGAAAGGAATGAATAGGCAGGAGTCACTCCATAGCTCAAACATGAAAATAAAATATTTTTACACACACACACACACACACAAAAAAAAAAAGCAGAAATGGTGTGTCATCAATAAAAATAAAAATACTCTCTAGAAAATAGAAATGAGTTACAGTTAACAGAAGGAATCCCATTCCCTGTCAGGCTGCATCTCCTGTAGCAACTGGCATATGTGCAAAGTGAAATTAGATTACATCAAATAATGCTTCTCCATCTGCTGACACTCTGCATCTTTCGTGTTCTCGTTCTCCTTTATAGTTAAAAACGTCCCTAAAGGCTTGGCACTATATAAAGAGATGTGGGGCTAAGCTGAAGAAGAAAAGGGCTTTTTCCCCCCAAAACACGCTACCTTTGCACCCCCTGCTGGGGAAACAGCCACGAGCAAAGAGCCTGCAGAGTCACCACGGAGATCATCCCCCATCATCCACGTTTAACCAGAGGGGAGCAGTTAAACACGTCATTTCTCCTAACTCTGTCATATCAATTGGATTCTAGCCAGAATCTTTACTGACTTTAGTTGGAGTCAGTGAAAAATTTACGGATAGGACTAATGCATAGTAAGTGAAGCTCATGAAAATCCCTTATTTACCACAATCTTGAAAGATAACTTAGGGCTTTCTGTTTGGTTTTTGTTTGTTTGCGGGTTTATTTGGGTGGGGGTTTTTTTTCCTTTGTTTGGTGGGGGGGGGTTTTGTAAGGAAGAAATCCCCTTGTGCTGAGTAGGAAGGCCATTTAAATACAAAAAAAAAACCTCTAGTAGCAATATATCATTAAATAATACGTCCAGAGGACAAACAGTTGCTAGCTACTGAAAATTGGACCTTTGCTATTGATACACAGAAATGGCTGTGGCAGATTTTCTGTAGTGAGGCTGGCGAGCCCCTTCCAGAACCCTGAGTCTCTAAAGTAAGCTTTCCACCAGAAGGTGGCACTGAACGGCCACAAATCTGCTCCCAGTGCCTTTAACTGCTGCCTGCCAGAGCCTAGCAGGGAAGGGTCCTGGGCACTTCGCACAGCGTAAATCTGAAATTTAGGCTAGCACTCGCATACACTCTCTGGAATTAGAGCAATGTAGTCAGTAACTAATTCGTGCTACATTAGCAAGAAAAATACTTTATTCCTTCTCTCCTGTCTCCTCCCCTTGAGCAACCAACCCATAGCGAATCTGCTCTGGCTTTTTTAAAGTCCACCAAAACCACAGGACTCAGAAATACCCCACACCCATGCATACAGTATGTGCAATACTCTCATGTGGAGCAGAGGAGCAGAATCTCAAAAGTTCAGGAGAATTTCAGAGGAATGGGTTCCCAAGATCCTTACCACTTATTCACATAATCTCCAAAGATAAAGGTCACACAAGAGAAATTGAGGGGGGGTGTGGCTGAATCTTCAGCTGGTTTCCAGCAAATCTGAAAGCCACGCTGTCACCTTGCCTCTCCTACAGTGTTTCTGTATAACTTCAGGGATGCACTTCTATTGATCTCCCAGGCAGCAGCCTGCCAGGTTTTACTTTGGGCAAAGTCCTCTCAGAAACTGGTGCACAGACAGGAGCCCTGCCCGAGTGCAAGCAAAAGCTGCCCAGCGCAGCTGGGTGCACACCAAAAGCACCTCTCACATGGTTGTAGTCTCGGGGGGAAAAAAAATCCACACATGCACACCGACACCAAAGAGAGCTTCAGAGTCCCGGGTTTCCTCCACGTGGTTCAGTGGAGCAGAAGCTCGATTCCCTCCCGCACTGCTCTAGATCTGCACCGTTCCACTCAGTCCCAGGTGATGCGCACTCCTGAGCAGCAGCACACCCTGGGGCCGGCACTGCTCGGGCTGCACCTCCACCTGTCTGTCACGGCTGCAGAAAAGCTGTCCCGTGACATGGAAACAGTGGAGGTTCAGGGGATGCTGAGAATAGCCAGCAAATGTGCTGTTCCAGAGCAGCCCCCACCCCTGCACCGCACACAGAGGGAACAGCAGGGCGAGGCAGCAGCACCGGGGACACGCACAGTGAAGATCGTCTGGCTCCAAGCTGCCCCTCGGCACAAGGGCAGCATTTCCAAGAGCACTGCAGCAAACAGCAGAGCAGGGACACAAGAGCCAGAGCCCTGCTCCCCTTGCTCTGCCACATCCTCTCATCAGGTTGCAGTCCCACCATCTCTTTGAAGGAAAGGGCTTTGCTGTCACAGGGCCAGCTGTCAATCAATCATACAAATAGCATGCAAACCCAGGGTGCTCTGCCAGGAACAGCTGCTATCTCAATGCAGGCTCTGGTATACTGACAGAAAAGAGCTTAGAAACAAACAAAAAAAACACCCTTTTTTTTTATAAAGACAGGTCAACACAGCTGTTTCATTTACTCCTTTTAATGAGTTGATCATTACTCCTTTTCAGTGAAACCTTGTCTTATTTATTCTAGCATCATCCACAGCCCATCAAAAAGAACATATTGAGGAGAGGAAAATGCCATTTACTAAAACAGTACAGCAGGGAAGAAAAAAAAAAAATGCAGGCATCCAAAATTGCAAATTGGAAGGATCAATGTTGGAAGGATCAACAAGCAGCCCTCTCGTTAGAGGGTAGAAATGAGCCCAGACACAGACATCTTGTTTACCACAGCATGAAAAAGGCCCTGGTTTATTCCCCTTTACAGAGCAGCCATCCTGACTCCAACCATTCACTGACCCTGGCTCCAGCAGCTCCTGCTGTAGGTTTCCTTTGCAGCCTCTGCTGGTTATTTCCTGCTGAACTCTGACTGCATGGATCAGTGTGCAGACTGTGACTGCAGCTTTTACCCAGCTAGACTGTGACAGCAGGGATCAGCGTGCAGACTCTGACTGCAGCTTTTACCCAGCTAGACTGTGACCGTAGGTTCCAATAACAGGCTCCAGACTGACCTCACAGCAGGGATTCTCTCACTTCAGGACCCTTCTTCTCCATCTTCGCGTTCATGATGCTCCCTGACGATAACAATGATGCTTCCTGATGTCACTCCATACTGATCCCTCTACCAGCTAACCCACTCCCTTTTATCACACTTATCTTTATTGGATACAGCTGTGACCCACGGGGTGAGGTTGTATTGGGTAATTAACACAGCTGTTACCAATCAGGGACGAGCGTACCTGTACTCCCTTCTACAGATCAATTATTCAGGGTATTTCAACTGTAATGCAGGATAAGGTGACAAGGTGAATACAGGGATTTCTTTCTTTCTGTGATAATTTACATGAAAATGCAAAGGAGACTCTTGCAAGGAACAATCCAGTTGTTGGAATCACTCTGTATCTACACAGAATAAGTAGCAATTTTCTCAATGAGCTTTGACCTTATCTCAAACTGTATGTGTAACTTTGATTAGGAAAAAAACCTAAAGATAAAAATAATATATATTTTATTCCTGTATTTCAGATTAATAATTCAGAGGTTTCTGAGTGTTTTGAAGTTTCTTTGTTTTGAAGAGAAGGGGCTCCATTGATGGACATTTCAAGAAGAGATCAGCTTTGTCAACCCTCATGGCAGCCCAGACAAAATGAATATATGCATGCAGAGGGAAAGCAGAGAAATAAAATTCAGGGTTGGAAAAAATTTTGCCATTCGGGCTGCCAATCATCTGGATCAGCAGAGCCTCTTGACAGCCTACAAATCTACATTTCCTTTTCCTGGGGCTTGGCAGTTGAAGGACAGAGAGGACAGGCTGAGATCAGCTCCCAGCATGACATGAGCGAGATGTGGTAGTGAGTCACACCTGGATGTACAATGTAAATGTGCTGTGTGTTCTGGAGGGTGTTAAGGTGTGAGCCCTGTTACTGCTGCCTCAGAAAACGTAAGGCAGGGTAAGGGTTGGAGTGAAGAGGCAGTGGCAGGGTGATCCAATCAAAAGCACAGTGATGCTCAGTTTGTAGCACATGAAATTGCTGGAAGATTGAGTGCTCAGAGAGACAGAGGGAAATGCAAACAGAGCCCCCGGAGGGGAACCATTTTTCAGCAGGTCATGAGAAAGCCAATAATGATTTCCACTTCATTTGTATGTGTGCTAAACATACTTGGCATTACTTCAGAGACTGGGGTCAAAAGTTCAATGATTGCTAAAGGCATTGTGCTTGAGGATGCAGCTGGATAGCTGCTAGGGGAGGGTAAATGCCAGGTTTGCACTAACCCTTACCCTTGCCCTGTCCTGGTGGGGTTTCCCAACTGAGATTCATTATATATGCAACTGGCACACTGAAAAATGGCCACCAAGTTTATCTTGCATGGTACCTCACTACCAGAAAGCTTCAAAACAGCAAGCAGAAAGCAGAGCAACAAGGGCCAGCATTCCTTCTGCATCTCCCAATAGCCTTTCCATGCTACTGGTCTCCTGGACCAGAAAGAGCCTTTCTTTGCTCCTGACCCTCTTCAGCATGTCCACCACAAGCTAAGCACAACACAAAAAAATCGAGTCATGCATACAGGAGCTGGGGGAGCAGCTCCCTCAAACACCTGTTACCATGGCCCTCTGGCAACGAGGACACTGCAGCATCAGCTGCTCGCTGCTGGCTTTGCTGTAATGCAGCAGCGGCAGTGCCAGTCCCAGCACTACCTGATGTGCCTTGAGCCAAGAGACACACTTCGCAAGCAAAGGTTGGGCAGCCAGTAACTTAATTTCTTGGAGACACCAACAGCATTTTAGCCTCACTCTTCAGGCTTTGGTAGTCTGGTGGACTCACAGTGTCAACATTACACGCTCTGAGATATGTGGTGAGGTTTCCAGAGAGCTCCTTGAACTCCATGACCTCCTTATGCTGCCCCTCATGGTCCCAGTAACATTTCACCGCGCTGCTTGGGCATAAGCGGAAAAGAAAATTATTTGCAAGCACATCTCTGTCTGAAGATGATAACAAAGCTACAGCAAAAAAAAAAGAAGGTCAAGCACACAAACACAATGCTGCAAGTGCCCCTTTCCACCAGCTCTCGATTTCTTCTTGACTCCCTGCCTTTCTCTGAAACATACCTCTGTGTGACAGAGACTCTCACAACTCCCTGAGTTTCAGCACACAGTTTGACTTTCTTTGCATTGAACTGGCAGGAAAGGAGGAGATTTACATTGGTCCCAGGTACCTACATTACACTGACTGTTTTCCAGGCACACGTAGGCCCACGGAAAAGAAATCTTCCAGGGAAACAACAAGCGGACTCAAGGGAAGAGCAGAGGCTTCCATTAACTCACACAGGGCATGGCTGAACTGGATTCAGGTACTGCATATTGGCTGAGAAAGATAGAGGCTCATTTTTCAGACCCCTGTGCAACTGTCTTGAACTTGAAGAGGAGCTTGTAGTGCATGTTCTAAGACTGCAAGCCTGATAGATATGCATTGTCAATTTGATTTTTCACAATGTGGGGAGGAGTAAAGGAAACAAACCTGTATCTTTTTTTAGCAACTCCCACCTGCCTTTTTCTTAATTAAATTCACCATAATGACCACTGTACTAAATCTAATAAGAAGTCTGAGTTTCTGGTTTCCATTGGCAGTCATTTGCACTGCTCAGTTTAGGCAAGTCACTAAAGCATAAGAACAGTATAGCAAGACAACCTTCTTGAGTCAGTAAGTAAGAAGAAAAGCTTACCTAGACAGTATTAAATCACTAAAATTGATTGCACCCTATTGCTTATGCTCTGATTCCACTGGCAGGAAGGCTCTGAGCTGGCTTATTTACACACACACTAGTGAACTCATTCACACACAGCTGCTTTCCACCTCAGAGCAATAAAAATTAATAATAAAAATAATTAAACCTCATCAGCCTTCAAGCATTTGGAAACCCCAGAACCCCACTGCCAGATCCTCTGAAAATGCATCAGCCTTCCCATGAGAGAGACTGGGGCTCAATTCCTGCAGGGCTGCCAGAACTACCATGGCGCCTGGTCGTCACACTCCAGCAACAGATTATTCCATGCTATCGACCCGCCTGCTCTGGGTTAATTCTTTTAATTGTCTCACCACATCTTTTCCCATTAGGCTGATGTAACTTGTTTAAGCATACACAGATTGATTTACGACAGCACTAGGGATGTTAATCTGATGCCTGCTCTCCAGTTAATGCATGCTCGGTGAGAGATGCAGGACAGCAGTCTCCCATCTGGGAGCTCCAGCCTTTTGCCCTGAAATCAAAGGCAGCCTCCCAGCGAGAGCAGAATTACAGCGCTCCAAGAATAGTGGCTTCCACTGGCGTTACGGGTCAGGCAAGATCACCGCATCCTGCTCTCAATTCTCAAGTGCCATCTTCCTTAAATATAGCAGCAATCAAGGAAATGGAAAATCTCTTTAAAAGTTCACTGTTAGGAAATTACTGGAGCCCACTGAATTCCTAAAATCTTGTCAGGAGGTAAAGAGTTTCCTTCAAATGTAACCTCATTTGTCTCCAATTAGAATCAGTTTCCTTCACAGAGTATGTTCGACATCCTTTAGCTCATTGCTGTATGTTCCCTGCATTTCCCTTTTACTCAAGGGATGTGCCCATAGTACAGAAACCTGCACAGAGCAGCCTTCTGTTCTATACATACAGTTTAGGTCATGAAATGCACAGAATACATAATGCTCATATACTGTGTGTTGAAAAACAGAGTTCCCAACAGTACCAATAAAAATTTGGATAGCTGTGGGAAAAAAATAGGATACCTCACAGAACCAAAGTATTTTTCCATTTGCCATGTTCACAATTAAAACAACTGGGTACATTAAAAAAGAATTAAGTTCATTTGCAGGTACCACCATCTAACTGAAAGTCAAAGAAAACTTGCCATGTAATTTTGTGTTTCTGGGACAAAAAAAAAAACCAAAAAACAAAACCAAAGAAACAATACAACCAAACAAAAAAACTCCCACACATCCACTGTGCCAAACTGCTTAAGAAAATGCAATTCTGCTTCTAAATCTAACCTTATATTCAACTTGAACTGATACCATTATCAGACATGAAGGTTTGCATGCTCATACATGTCATGCATTTTCCACGTTTTTTTTCTGAAATCTTGAAGATCCTAAGTATAATTTCTCTTTCTGAGCCATGAGCTTTTTTGGCTTCAGTAATAAATTCCTTTTTACTGCCAAAGAGTCATCCTGTGCTACTTTTCCTTCATCTATAGTCTCTAAAACAAAGAAAGTGGTAAAAGTCCTGGTGCAGTCATCTCTGTTCTTTACACAGATCCAGAATCTTCTCTATGTCCTTGACATTCATAGTGGTTTTCCAAACCCGCACATTCTGCATTGGAGGACAAATGAAATACATCACCTCCTCTGCATTCCTCTTCTCAAACGAAATAATTGTCACATCTTTGGGTTTTGGGATAAAAGCACAAAATTTTAGAAGTCATCTCATTTCACCTTAACGTTCCTTCCCAAATATAATTATAAATTTCTAAGCCAAACACCAGGGAGACTTTAACTTTAATTTACTGTGGGTCCATCAACTTTTTGACCACACTTGAAGGTACATTTTCTCCCCATTAGTTCTGTCTAGTCAAAGAAGCTCACGTAGCGATGACGCATCTCTTGCAGATAAGGGTATCTGCTGATTTGATTTACTAAGGAAGCTAAATTTATTATGCAACATTTTACAAGTATAATTCTGCTTTCTCTTGATGGTAATAAATTCGATATCAATTCCCATGAGACAAGAGAACCAGTCCTTTTATTATCCAGACATGACCCCTAGAGCCAGATTCCATTTTAGAGACGGGAAATGACCATATCTCTGATTAAAAGGGAAACTTTAATCAAATAAAGTGCCTCATCAAGCGAGAGCCAAGATTCCAATACTCCTGACTGCAGCACAGCAATGATCCAAAGTCATATCTGCCCCCAACCTATTACTGCCTACTGCAAACGTGATATCCATCCCAAACAGGAGGTGCATCCTTCAGCCATTTCCTCATCATCTCCCATGCTCACAGTTCTGCACAGAAACATGTTCTCAAGAAGCTACCTCAGGGTCTGTTTGAGAAATCAGAGGAGGATGGACATCGTAGTGCTCGGTTTCTTTTTTTCCCCAACTCAAACAGTCTCATAGGTGACAAGTATCTTGACACCATGGAGCCAAGTGCAGCAGCCTTGGCTTTTAGCTCAGTATCCTTCCAGTTAGACTCTTCTATTCTTTCAGACACTTTTCTCCGACACCCTGAAATTAGCTTCTGAAGCATTCAGGATACAGCTTATTTAGAGTCCCAGGTCAAGAGCCTTTTTCCGCTTGTCAGTGGTGCATTTCCGCAGTTTTACAGTATATGTAGTAAATTAATAACAACGGTAGCAATGACAATATGGATGTCTAGGGGTATTGTTATTTTAAATACGCTCTAAGGTTCCACTTCTGTGTAAGCACAATCAGATCTGTATGCTACTCAATGCAGGGATCCATCTTAAAGTCTTTCTGGCCATCTAGAATGTTTTCTCGCAACAGAGCAAGATACAGCAACTGACAAATAAATCATCTCCCTTTCAGCTGTGGAAGCCTGGCTACGCAAGCAAATGAAGTTGCCCAAACTCCACATCCACTCGCTTGGCTGAGAGATGGTATTATTTCATACAGCCTTCTGCAGAGATCCTCCTTGGATCAGCCTACATGTCATTTCTGCTACAGGAGTAATGATACGCTGCTTTGTGCTAAGCAGTACTTCTCAATACCAAAGCCTTCGCATCGAGGGAGGCCCCTTGCTCCGCAGCTCTTCCAGCTGCCGCACTGGCCCGGCAAAACGCGGGCAGCGTGCAACACAACCGCACTTGAGGATTATTTCCCTGGTGTTTGTCTGTCTATTAGCAACACGCTCGCATGCAGGAAGACAGTTACTGTGCAGTTCTCTCATTTCTAATGAAGCTTCCATGGTCTCACGCCCCCCCACCCCGCCCCGCTGAGGTGGGGCAAGGCCCAGCCCAGCCCTGCCAGCCCCGTTCCCGATCAGCGCTAACCCCCCCGAGCGCCCCCACACCCTGCCCTGGTCGGCTACGCGGTGGCGGGCAGCCCTGAGCAGCTCTCGGACTAGACGGGGGCAGCGCAGCGGCAGAGCCCGTACCCGCCGAGCCCCGCTGAGGCAGCGGTGACGCAGGGCTGGGAGCACACGGGACCGCTGCCCGCAGCAGCGGCGGGCGCACGTCGCCCCGGCCCAGGGTGAAGCAACGGAGAGCTCCAGGAGACTGCCGGGGAGCCGGGCTCGCTTCCAGCACTGCCCCAGAGTCCGCGGCCAGCCGCGCCGTCGGGCCGGCCAAAGTTGCCGTCTGGCGCCCGCCCCGGGGGCGGTGCCGCGTTCCCACCGCCTCCCCGGGCACACCCCCGGGGCGGGGAGCCCCGGCGGCACCCCCGCCCCGCAGCCCCCTTACCGCGGCGGGCAGGGCTGCCGTCCCCCGGCGCGGTGCAGCGGGGCGGAGCACGGAGGGCAGGCGAGCGGCGGGGCCGGCGCGGTAGCGGGGGCGGGTGGGGTTTCCGTGCGCGGCGCTTATTAGTGTGGTGATGGAGGACCGGCCCCTCGGAGCCGCCTCGCAGCGGCGGCGCGGGCTGACGGCAGCCGCCCGGAGGTGAGCGAAGGCGGCTCGGGCGGCCGAGGCGGCGGGGCCGCCCCCGCCGTGCCCCATGCGGGCGGCGGGGCGGCGGCGGCGCTGAGGGCGATGTCGGAGGCGGGGGGCGCGGGCCGGGCGCGGGCCGCCGTGGAGCGCCTCTCGGAGGCGGTGGGCGAGCGGCGGCGGCAGCTGGGCACCGCCATGGGGGAAGCACGGCGGCAGCGGCGGCTGCTGCTGGTGGTGGTGTGCGTGGCACTGCTGCTGGACAACATGCTGTACATGGTCATCGTGCCCATAATCCCCGACTACATCGCGGCCATGCGCGGCCGCGGGGGCACCGCCGGCCCGTCCGCGCCCGCGGGGGGCAACGGGAGCGGCGGCGGGAATCGGAGTCTTCTGCCTGCGCGGTACCCGCCGGCCTCGGGGGACAACGAGGACGTGCAGATCGGGGTGCTGTTCGCCTCCAAAGCCATCCTGCAGCTGCTGGTGAACCCCCTCAGCGGCACCCTCATCGACCGCGTGGGCTACGAGGCTCCGCTGCTGGCCGGGCTGGCGGTCATGTTCCTCTCCACCGCCACCTTCGCTTTCGCCGAGAACTACGCGACGCTCTTCGCGGCGCGCAGTCTGCAGGGGCTGGGTTCTGCCTTTGCCGACACCGCCGGCATCGCCCTGATCGCCGACCGCTACGCCGAGGAGCCGGCGCGGAGCCGCGCCCTGGGCACGGCGCTGGCCTGCATCTCCTTTGGCAGCCTGGCCGCACCCCCTTTCGGCGGCGTCCTCTACGAGTTCGCGGGCAAGCGGGTGCCCTTCCTGGTGCTGGCCTTCGTCTGCGTCCTCGACGGGCTGCTGCTGCTCGTCCTGGCGCCGCCCGGCGGCACCGGGGCACGGGCCAACATGCCTGTCGGCACCCCCATACACCGCCTCATGATCGACCCCTATATTGCCGTGGTGGCAGGAGCCCTGGCCACCTGCAACATTCCCCTGGCCTTCCTGGAGCCCACCATCGCCAACTGGATGAAGGAGTCCATGGGGGCCAGCGAGTGGGAGGTGGGCCTCACCTGGCTGCCCGCCTTCTTCCCCCACGTGCTGGGCGTCTACGTCACCGTCCGACTGGCTGCCGCGTACCCACACCTGCAGTGGTTTTATGGGGCCCTGGGCATGGCCATCATCGGTGCCAGCTCCTGCTTGGTGCCAGCCTGCAGGAATTTCGGGCAGGTCATCATTCCGCTTTGTGGCATCTGCTTTGGCATCGCCCTGGTGGACACAGCCCTGCTGCCCACGCTGGCTTTCCTGGTGGACGTGCGTCACGTCTCTGTCTATGGCAGTGTCTATGCCATTGCAGACATCTCCTACTGTGTGGCATATGCCTTGGGGCCCATCGTGGCTGGCCAGATCGTGCACACCATGGGCTTTGCGCAGCTCAACCTGGGCATGGGTCTTGCCAATGTGCTTTATGCCCCTGTCCTTCTCTTTCTCAAAAACGTCTGCCAAATGAAACCCTCTCACTCGGAGAGGAACATCCTCCTTGAAGAAGGACCGAAGGGACTCTATGACACCATCAAAATGGAGGAGCGCAAAGGCATGGGCAAAAGCCTCCAGCCAGCAGGAGAGATGGATGAGAATGGCATGGGCTCTTACCACAGAGACCTGAAAGGGGTGTCTGAGGAGGACTCATCAGACTATGAGTACAGTTAGGTTCCCCCACGTGACCCAGATCTAGAAGCAAGCAGAGACATGTGGGAGAGAGTCAAAGCAGGGAATGAAAATGTTACTGCATTATGATTCTGTACTGATGTGCAATATTTACAGTTTAACCTTTGTCATGATGTAATGGCTTTCTTCTAGACTTACTTTTAATCTGTATTTCCCTCAGCATTCTGGCAAGGTGGAGGGGGTGGGAAATGGGAGACAATACTGGAAAAAAAATTATTGGAATAATCATTAGCATAAATCTGAGGGGATCTTAAAAAAAAAAAAACAAACACCAAAAAAGAAAACAAAAAACCCATCAGCCTTGTAGCTGAGGTGTAATTGTGCAGTGTTCTCAAACTGAAACTGTGTGTGATATACTGTATATCTCTGTAAAAATTACAAGAAAATGAAAAAAGTATGCGTAAAATTTCAAATGGTGTATTCAGGGACTTAGTAAATTTTGTGTACATATACTCAGACTTTCAGTTGGTTTCATATATTTAAGAAGAGCAACAACTGTCTCATTTTATTCTTCCTTGGGAATAAACTGAAGTATTGTACCTTTTTTTTTCTCTCTTGTGCTGCTCTCCGGTAAGTGCAATATGCTGTATTATGTTGAAGTCCAAGTAACAAGAATAATACGATCTGAATAAACAGAATTGAAGGGGATCGATTGTCTTTTGTTTTGTTTTTGAGGGCTGCTTCGGGGAGAGAGCTGGTTGTGCTCAATGTAACCCCTAAAGTAACAATTCTCCCGAGTGCAATTCTCACTAGCTACAAAAACGGCACAGGATAAAACCTCAGTACAAAATGTTCTCATTCATTCTTCACAACATAAAGGGTTTGAGCAAACATCGTGCTGCAACCGTGCTACTGCTTGCTTAAAAACAGCTCCTTGAATTCTCATGCGAGTTCAGTATTAATTCCCCACAATCATGAATTTCAATTTTCTAATATTTCAAAAATTATATCGCCAGCAGTTAGAGGTACAATACTGGAAGGTGCCTTTCTCAGTGGTAAACGCTGCCCCAATTAAAAGGCACCCACCTCAGTGACTCGACAGGGATTAAACAAAAACAAAAGATGGGTGAAACGCTTCATTCAAACATTTGCAAACAGCGGAAACCTTCGATTCACTCACAAGGGAACCAGACTGCATCATTTCCCCTGTAAATTTCTCTTAATATAAAACAAAATCGTTTATTTTAATTCTTAATACGTTAGGGAAAAAAATAAATTATTTGTAATCGCAAGAGTGGGGGAAAGACATTTACAAGCACCTGAAAAGGCTCCCACCCGATCCTGGAGCTCTGGGCTCCTCGGAGCAGCTGCCGGTGGGTTCCGCTGAGCTGCGCGGGACGCACGGCTCCGCAGCTCCCGCCGGGGCGGTCGACTCGCTCAGGCGGCGCAAAACTCATGAAGACAGGGGGATGGCGCTTTTGCACGGCTGTTCGGCGAAGGAGCGATGTCCACCGCGGTGGGAGATGAGACCCGCTTCCCTAAACCGCAGCCGCTTCTTTGCAGTAAGCGGCAAAAGCGGAGCCTCCTCCACGTCGCCCCCCGCGCTGCCGGCCCCGACCGCTGCTGCAGCCGGCCCGACGGCAGCTCCTGCAGAGCCCGGGCTGCTCCCGGGACCGCTGCTGCAGCCGGCCCCCCGGCAGCTCCTGCAGAGCCCGGGCTCCTCCCGGGACCGCTGCCGCCTCGTCGCGGCTTCCACCCCTCCCGGCCGTGGTGTCGGCAGCCACTGGCAGCGCCGCCCGCCCGTTCGGCCACTGAGCTTTCAGGAGCGGCAAATGCCCCACGGCGACACTTCTCGACACTGGCGACAACCCTCGTGGCAACAACGGGCTGCGAGCACAGTAGCCATTTGGGGCTGCCCTTGCCGCGGCTGACCCCGACGGCCCTAAGAGCGCCGGCGAGCCCGGCTGCCCCCTCCCGCCCTCGGGGTCACGGCCGGCATGGGGCGAGGCGGCGCCGCTGAAAGCCAGCGCTGCCGGGCGCAGCAGCCGCCCAGCACAGCGGGCGGGGACCAGCGCAGGCAGCATCCATCGCCTGTTGCGCGCGTCGGGAAGGGCGGTGAGGCAGGGCAGGGCAGGGCAGGGCAGGCCGGGCCGGGCCGGGCGGTGCGGGGCGGGGTGGAGCCACAGGCGGCGGAGTTGAGCCGCCCTCCGCACGCCCCCACCCAGAGGGGACCTGGCCGCGGAGGAGGCGGCGGTACCTTGGACAGAGCCGCCGCGACTCGCAGAGCCCGCCCGGCAGCCGCTCCGGCGCTCCCCGACGAGCAGGTACGGGCGGGCGGGCGGGCTGCGCGCCCCGCGCCTGCCGCTGCCCTGACGGCGCGGCTGCGGGAGAGCCTGGTGCTGGGGAGAGCGGGGGCGGTGGGTCCCAGAGAGCGGAGCCGACAGCGCTCCCTTCGCCAAACTCGGTGGCTTAGGTGGCACCTACGGGGCCGCCCGTTTTGTCGCCGCCCGAGTGTCCCGCCGCGATGGGCGGTTCGCGAGGGAAAGGGCTCCTTCGGCGCTGAGGCTGAGGAAGGTTTCGGGACGTGCCGCCAGCCTCCGGCGGAGCGTGAGCGCTCCCCGACGGGTCCGGCGCTACCACGGCCCGCAGGGAGCTCACGGCCGGCGACAGGGCGGCTCCTGGCTCCGCTCGCAATGTCCACGGCCGCGGCAGTGCGCGCTTTACACGTGTATTCCTGACAACGCCTACATTGCTCTTAACTTCAAGCAGAGATTCCTGAGAACTTTAAGCTTATTCTCCTGATAACACTGAGAGTGGGGATGAATGGATGGGGACTGTATGTGTTGCCCCAATGACAGCGTACACTGCAAGCTGCCTCCCAAGTTCACCATGTCAGGAGAACCCAAGTATAAGCAGATGGGCTTATTTTAGTCCTTCTCTGCTATCTGCTAGAAGAGATGAGTGCCTTTTGTTGTGGATTTGCACTGCTGCTTTGAGCTGTCGGGAAGTCCACCCGGCTCCCCAGCCTGCTGTGACTCGCAGCCACCGTGCTAAGCTGCTCACCCTGGCGTTCCAGCTAAACCAGCTGTAAATAAAAACAGCTAGGATTATATTTTCCTCTTTTTTTTGCCTAATAACTTTGACAATGTACCTCACAGCTTTCTAGTGAGCAACTTTGAAGTCATCTTGAATTTCTGCAGGATTTTCTCCTGTGTCAATTTTCTTGTCCTTTATTAAGCAAATACAGGATTGGGTGTGATGCTAAGCTGTCAGCACTTGAACCAGAGACAAAGCCTCCGTTCATCCCCGCAACAGAGAAAAGCACAGTTCAGGCTGCCACCTCCAAACTCTTTATCACACTGTTTTTACAGATATGCAGGGCTGTTAGTAGCAGCACTTTCCAGAGACACTGAGCCAATATAGACTTTTAGTCAGCGTGACACCGTATTGCAGTTTGACCAAAAAAAAAAAAAAAAAAAAAAAAAAAAAAAAAAAAAAAAACAAAAAAACCCAAAAAAACAACAAAAAAAAACCACCCAAGGAAAGAAAGAACAAAAGTCCCAGCAAAAAGAATACCAGCAGGATTTTTTCCATTAAGGGAGTACAGTTTGAGGGGCTCTAAAGACAAAATGGTTGCTCTGTATTTGAATGCAGGTGGGGGGCTGAGGCCAGCCCATAAACAACTGGGCAAGCCAATGTCTTTCAAGAGTTACAGGACATGCATTATTTGAGGTGCTTTGACCATGTGTTTTAGGAATAGAGAACATAGCTAAGGGATGAGCCCTGTGTAGCACACGAGAAGGAGCAGAGCAGTGCCATGGGTTAATGTGGCCTTTCCATGAGGGAAATCGTCTCTCACCTGGGTTGAAATTGTGAGCAGATGACAGATCAACACGAGTTTGCTGTGTGGCTCATTGCAGGGCCCCAGGGACATCTCTCAACCTTATACAACCTATTTCACAGGCACATGGCTCCACTGACTGCCAGTGCAGGACAGGGAGAGGACAGGATCAACATGAGGTGTCAGTGACCACATACACATTGCATGCTGAAGCTGCATGGCTGGAATAGCCAAGCTAATTCCTCAGGAGAGGAATAATCTACTGCTAAACAAAACTCTTCAACTCACTTGCATGCTCTGTAGAGTTTAATCCAAATGGTTCTTAAAAGCTGTTGTAGAAGTAATTCCAGTGCCCTGAATGTAATAATTCCAAAGATTACAGAAAAAAGTTATTTTCTACATAGTCAACACATGTTGTCTTTTGTATTTTGCATATAAACAGTGCAAAGTAATTAAAAGAAAACAAAAAAACCTCTAATCCATCAATACCTGACTGAACACAAAAAATTCCCTCTGCTTTAGCTGTCCTTATGCACTGTCATTAATGAAGGACGATGGCTTGCTGTGGTCACTAGTATATCAGAAGAAATGTGGGTGCCAGATAGCTTATTCCTGCACAGAAAAGGAGATAAGAGGCAGCTTTAGAAGTGAAAACCAGGATAAGCACAATACCAGAGAGACATGAGTGAAAGTATTTGCTCTGTCACAGATTACTTTTGCGATTCTTGGCAGATTAAGCTATCTCCCTGGATAAGTATATGCTATTTGGAAAGACTGCTCTACAAAGCAACTCAAACCCAGGGTACAGCACCCCTGCCAGTCCTCCCACAGCCTTCACAGGCAGGCTCACAGGGTCCTCCAGCCCAGACCTATGCCCCCAAAGCACTGGTACCCTGTGAGATTCTGGGCTGCAGAGAGCAAAGGCACATCTCCATCAAGCTCATTTTTACATCTTGTAGCATGACACCTCACTGCACCCATGGAGCAATGCCATGAAAAATACATTTAAAGGCTGTGATGCTTTCATATAAAATGGTAAGGGGAGGAAATAGAAGACCCTAATATAGAATACTGCAACATTACTATTTCCTGTGTCAACGTAAGTACATTCAAAGAAAAGTCCCCTCTTTCCTCCAGCTAACATATAACAGTAATACAAAGCACGCAGATTATGCCACAATAAATTGCAAGGTAAATTACAGTGACAAAATAAACCATGCTGAGAAGGGACCTTTTAGGAGCATCAGACAGTTCTGAATAAATAAATTTATAGCAAAATGAGACAAACAGAATGTCAGGGCAATCTCCACAGGGCTCAGTTCAGCTACTTTGAATGTTGTACTTCTATTTCTCTTCAGGTTTGCATTCTGAAGCTTCTGTGCGTGTTTGCACAGGGAATACTCCCCTCGTACATTTTGGTTATAAATAATGGGTACTGACAGGACTTTAAATCTTTTCTATTTCCAGAACTGAGGCATCAGGCTCCATAAGTGCCCCCAAGTGACTTCAATTTCTGTCCTCAACAAAAAATACCAAAAGAAATGCAGGAATGCCTGACCTAGAAAAAAACATGCAGAAGAACAAGAAAGATACATGCAGTAAAGATGAAAGAGTAAGTAACTCTTTCCGGGAAAACAAAAAGGAAAAACGAAGATGACTTAACAACTTTTAATTCTGTAAATTAATATCAAAACTGTAACCCAAGCTCTGTTCTAGAGCCAATTTCTTCATTTCAGGGAACACCAGTTATCCTGCAACAGTTTATAGCCAGAAACCTTGATCTAACACTGGTGCTTCTCCTACCCAAATAAACTCTTTCTCCCAACATCCTCTGAAGAACTACAGTAAATTAAATGCTATTCTGCAACAAATATTTTTTTATAGTACAAAGCCAGAGATGGCATGAAATTATTCATGCTAGTACAGCACTATCAAATTATCACATATGATTCATTTCCAAGCTGCTTTAGAAGGTGCTGGGTGTGTACGCCTGTCAATAGTCAGCCTCCAGGGTTTTTTTCCTAAGCAGAGTCATGAACTGCACAGGAACCTTATCCAGAAAGGCAGGGCCAAAGCCAGGTATGAAAAAAGAAATACTAGTTAGCACATCTGTTTCCAATGACTGAAAAATCAATGACATAAGAAATATGTCTTGACTAAACATAGCTTGAAACTGTAGAATTGCCATTCTTTTATTTCTGGGTGTATTACAGGCTAAGTTGGATTTGCATTTCCATTAATAACAGGTAATCCTATGACACTTTTCATGAGTATCTAAAATCTTTGATTTCTAGATAGGGAACATAATGCAGCACAGACATCTGTGGATGTCAAAAGGCAGAGCTGGTCAATACTTGAACTCAGAGGACACCCAGTTCCTTCCTACTGTTCATAGCACTTTCTTCACGCCCTCCCTCCCTGCATGCACTGGACTAACTGAGCAGCAGGTGGGACAGGTAACTGCTAATCCTTTCTTCCACCCTAAATCACATTGTGGCCTGCAATCCTACTAAAATAAATGTCCATTACAGCAAGAGCTAGCAAAAAAAAAAAAAAAAAGGCGAATGTGGCCCACTTTAGAAGACGGGCAAAAATCAAATTAGAAAAATAAAGCCTCCAAAACTTTATGGCCTACACCAATCACTAATGGACAAGCACAGCTGCATTAGATGACCAATTCTCAACAAGGAGACACAGCTCCCTCCCTGAGGAACCAGGCTTAGAGCATCACAGCCTCTTACAATTTCCCAGTCTTTCATGAATTATCTCTTTGCTTGATTTTCCCACTGCCCCCATAATTACTTTGGCTTTTAAATGACTAATTACACTTCACTTGGTTAATTCTACATTAAAAAACAAAGGAAACTCGATTGCTTGGACAGCATGGAACTCTTTTCCTCCCAGATATTATTACTCTAAAGAGGGGAAGGATAAAGGAAGTACGAACAGAAATGTTTTATCAAGCCTTCCAGGGGGGTTCCAGGCTGACTGACAGCAGAGGTTTGACAGGGTAAAACACAAATTTTTTGAGGACTGTACATAGCCAGTACTAATAAACTGGTAGACCTACATGTTTTCTACTTCTATAATTTTATAACCATTCCTATTACCAATCAGACATGGTTTTACTGATCACAAGGTAAATGCACTTCTGTACTAATGAAATACCTTAAGATATTCTTCTATTATTTTGTAATGTGTTTGCAGATTTCCTAGAGTTTAGCTCAGGGTATTTCCTTGCATCATGCGTCTTTGTCCTGGGATTTCTAGAATTTTTACCAAGGAATAGTGTCCTCAATAATTTTCCACTAGTCCCCTGCTCCCTCTATTTGAAAGCCTACAAACAGTACATTTGTATTAATGTACAACTGCTAAAACAGAATAAATTAATTTTTAAAGGGATGTAACATATTAATCAGCAACAAATTAAAAAAAAAAAGGAAAACAAAAGAGGACGGATTGGAAACAAGTAGAATTACTCACTAATATATATTTCTTTTCAATGACTAGGAAGTGCCAAAACTGCCAGTTCCACCACTGCAGCAGACCTTACGCATGTACCTACAGAGCATGAAACACTTGGTGCCAGAGGAGCAATTTAAAAAGACCAAGGCCATTGTGGAGAAATTTGGGATTGCAGGAGGCCTGGGGGAATCCTTGCAGCAAATGCTTGAGGAAAGAAGTGAAAAGACAACAAACTGGGTAAGCAAATGCAGTGGAAACAATAATTGCTGTATTGAATGATGCTTATTTACAAGTTTTTTTCTGATGTTCTCTATGCAATCTCAGTTTTCTTTCAGCAGGTCAATGCAAACAGGGGTCATTTGGACAAAGGAACATTTCAGACATAATAGGCTAGATTTTTTTAAAATTATGTCAAAATCCACGTCATTATTATGTTTTCAGATCAACAGTTTGTTGACATTAATGAGGACATTCATTCAATTCAGGTTCATGCACAGAAGTGTCACAACACCTGTAGGAAACACACCTTCTGGGTGTAATTTCTTCCTTTGCCTTAAGTAACAGGATTTAGAATTTTTATTAGAATGAAAAATACTTTCTGATAGAGCTTTAAAAGTGCCTTGCACAGCCATCTATCCAAAGTTCTAATCCACTCCAATTATTCTGGAATGGATACTTCATTACAGGAATTAGTCTTTTAAAAGTGAACTATTATTTGCCATTTGTTGTCATGCTATACCAATGTAATTACCCTGAAGTAGTTACTTTGCCAAATATGCACATACATATACATCTGTCACACAGACCATGCTGAGACCTCTGCCTTTAAAAAAATTCATCTCTCTGCTTCCCAAGGCAGGCAAATTAGGTAAGCCATAGCTAAAGTAGATTCTACCATTCCACAAAGTGGCAGATCTTCCTGCCCTCATTAACCATGTTAGAATATGGTAGCTGAAAATTAGAGTTTTATTGAAGTCCTTCCATCCCAACAAGGAAAATGATTTTATGGATTCAGTGAAATCCTGCAGGCTTGTTACTGATGTCAGTGAATTGTGGTTCTCTTTTGTGTGACACACAAAAAAACTCCATCAAATTGCTGCTAGAGTCAGGGAAAAAGGTTACAGTGCTGTCAGTGCTTTCATTTTAAAAGCAGTGCTTAATTCTGAACAAAATGCTGCCCAATCTTGTTTTCATATTGTGATTCATGGTGGCTAAACTAACCAGCATTTAAATAGTGTTTCCGATAGGAAATAATATTCCAGAAGACAACAGCTCATTTGAACACTTACAGCATGAAAATTACAGAGAAAGGATGCATAAGCATTTTCTGAAACTGTGACAGTTTGAAATTGTGGTTATTAAAATAAACACCTGATTCTTAAGGTAAATTAGTAATGGTTTTATTTGGAATTTAACTTGCCAGGAGTATATCTCCAGCATGTTCCCCTGAAGACTCTAGAGACTGTGGGGGAAGCATCTGTTCTAACAGCAATGAAATATCTCGGAGGAAAACTTTTTCAACTGATGCATTTGTAGTTTTTGCATAATTTCGTTGTTGTTTATAGTTGCCATATGCAAAGCCTGCCCTCTCAGAAAGACCATTTGAACTTTTTATGAAAGCCTCCATTTTCCAAATAATGATTCTTCAATCTCTGCTCAGACATAAAGGAATGTAGTTAACTGTTCATCGATGTCTTCAATAAAGATGGTTAGAAATTTAATGTGTGTCTGTCTGGGTCAAGAATCAGCAATCTGCATTTGTGTCAGTGGACACAAAGGGAATTCTCCAAGGACCCTATCCACATGCCACTCTCTGCAGGACTGAACCATTAGGCTTGGGAAATTCTCCCACTCTGTCTTCCTACAGGACAATATCTGGTGGCTAGCAACAGAGCATCTTGGCATCACTGACAAATATTTGAAGCCCCCTGTGAAAAGGCATCACGAGTAAAACCCTGGCCCTCTCTTAAACATATTCTAATTGCTGTGCAAGAGTTAACATGTTGTATTCAAACATTTTCTGGTTGTAGAGAGAAGCAAACAACAAAATACCCAAAGCACCCCAATCTCAAGCTTGTTTAGTTTTTAATGGAACACAGTGTAAATTGCCATTGATTGAGAAATAGGATTATGGAACTGAGGCTGACTTTGCTCAGCTGAGGTCACAGAGCCCAGACTGAAAATGCTCAGCAGCTCCATTAACCAGAGCCTATGGCTGACACCAGGAGCACTAGGCACTGTCCCCTCAGCTCCAGACTGCTTTTCTGTGTGCTGCTAGCAGCTTTAAGATGTTGTGTCCCCTTCCCTCAGGTGTTTAACTACTGGCTGGATGACATGTACCTCAACAACCGCCTGGCTCTTCCAGTCAATTCCAGCCCCGCAATTATCTTTGCTCGTCAGTATTTCAAGGACGTAAATGACCAGCTGAGGTAATGTATCACGACTTTGCAGTTCTGGCTAAATGAAAAGATATTTTAAATGTACGGCTTTTGCCAAAAGACAATCAACTTTCATTAAAAAATAAGGGCTGTAGCCGTTAAAATGATTTCCTATGAGGCCTGCTGACTGAGGGCAGTGTTTCTGGGATAACTCATACTGATATTCAGAAAGAAAGATGTCATTACTATTACATTTATTGCATGAAAAAATGCCATGAGATTTATAATTTTTAAGGAATATTTACAAAGCTTTTTACTGTATGTGATTCAAGTAAATCACTTTGTGATGAAAAAGAATAAATACTAATTTCTGACACACAGTTTCAAGGAAAATAATCTTTAACATGGCTTCACTATGACTCGTAGCCACCCTGGAAACTGGAAAGGCCACACTGGCATATAAATTGTCCCTCTCAGATGCACAAAAGGGCACCAGAAACACAGGGGATTTAAGAATAAGAATTCAGAAATCATTCTTCCCCAAGAACACTGCTTCCTTCAGGCCCATCAGTCCCAGCCCTGAACTGATCTTTCTGCTTTGAGCTGTACTGGACAATTACTATCATTTAAAAAGTGAGAAGGTAAGCACGTAGCCAACCACAGAATATACCTCTCTAGACACCCTTGAAACAGGATTCCATTCTTCAGCCTTTGCCAAAACATTCCTCCTTTTAAAACAGTAAAAAATCTACCTTCATACAGTGCAATTTTCCTCTTTGCTTTTTAGCACTCTCTAGCTGCTCATTACTGAAATAATTAACTGCATATGAATTTATGCTATTATAAAACAGCCAGAACCTTGAAACCAATATGCATTATTTTAACATTTTGCATAGACAGCTAATGCATCTTTTTACTTTACTTTAAACATAACTATAACATAACTTCCATTCATTACCGACTAAATTTATTGTGCACACAGCTTTCAAAAAACCTCCACCCTGCATTTTTTAATGCACGTGCATTAACAAGGGAATATTTTTTTCAGAGTCTCCCATTCTGACACAGTGCAAATGGACAATGTCAGGAAATAATACACCTGTCCCACAGCTCTGCAAAAGGAATATCTGCTTAGGACAGGAAGTACTCTAATACTGGACAGGTTATGAGTATTGATATGGAAACCCATGTGAGGATTCTATTAAATATTCAGTCTCTGCTCCCATTCTCTAAATAAGCACTTTCAGGCTTCTTCCTGTGGTAGTCTGTTTAACCATTTGAAGGGACTGTCTCTAGGATTTCATATTTCTTTTGACATGAATTAATTCAGGTTTTGGGTGGGGCGAGGGAGCCCTTCTTGCCAAGCCAGAAGACTTTCTCTCCTTATGCTGTATCATCAATCATTCAGGCTTTCCTCTGTCTCCCAGGAACAGCCCCGTGTTGCCAAATGACAAAAGACTGATGTCACCTCTCTCTGCTCCTTGCAGGTTTGCCGCCAATCTCATTTCAGGAGTGCAAGACTACAAAGCTTTACTGGACACGTAAGTAGCTTGGAAGGAGAGCCTGAGTATCCACAGGGCTTCTGATTCAAGGCTACTCTCAGTACAAAGCTGGGCTGTATTGCACCTCTCCACCATGGGGAAGGGCTGGGGCTCCAGCATGCTTCAGGGCAAGTGTTTTCAGCATTTTTTAATGCCCTTTCTGCTGTATTCCTGAAGTGTAACAAATGGAAGAAGGATCCTTTTTGATGGCTGGCAGTCATCGCTCTGGCAGGCACAGCGCAGCCCAAAAGGACACACACAATTTGCCTAACAGAGTTACTGAGAACACAAGAGGAAGCTTGTGCTTCCCACACCCAAAGGGCAGCAGCACCGTGGTTACACATCCTGCACACCTTTCCTGGCACTTACAACAGCACTGCCCCACCTCCCTCGCCCCAGAGAAATCACATCCCATCAGGGGAGGGAAGTCTCACCACAGAAAGGTTTGCTCAGTAGCTAATAAAAATAAGCTACTTATGCTCTTGTTACTTTCTGAATAAAAACACAGGCGAAATACATGATTCTTCTAGTCATGTATGCATTATGCGCCTGTACAAGGAAATAAATGATACAGAAAATTTGAGAGTTGGGACCTACAGTGAATATCCCTGGTTTGAACTGCGACAGTTCTAAAGACATGGTTAACCAGGATCAACTAGCATAGAACATTACTCCTCATAAGCTGTGTAAGAGTCAACCTCCTTGCCTGCTTCCTCACTCCTGCCCTTGTCTGACAAGTTGTAAGCTAAGTCCTCTTTTGTAGAAGGAAAATCTCTGCACTGTAATATCTTCTTCCTCCTGTGGTCTCAGCAGCCTCTCCTGACCAGCAGCACCATTATTTCCTGCTGCAGTGTCTGTGGGGTATTTTACAATCCATAATCATAATTGGGACTGTGATAATTTTTTTTTTTTCCTGGCCACTAAAGTAGTCTTTTAGGAGATGCTGGTTTCACCTACCTTCCAATCAAAAAAAAAAAAAACCAAAAAACAAAAAACAAAAACAAAAAAAAACCAAACCAAAAAAACCCCACCAAAAAACAAAAACATTCTCAGCACATATTACTCCATAGGTCTAGGTAAAAAATAGTATGAAAGCAAGGACCTGTGGAAAACAAATTCCCACTGTATTGCCCAAGTCATTTCTGTTTGTCAGGCAAGGCCCTCTCACACACTCTCTAACCAGTCAGCACAGTACAGGGCTGCTGTGATTTGCAGGGAATTTCATCAGTTCCTTTCTTCAAGGTGCTGGTCTTCCCCAACTGTTCTGCTGACTTCCATCCTGCCAGGTTTCTGGGGTCCCATCTAAGCAGGCACCCTACACACATTGCAAAGCTGCTTGTGACCTGCTAGTTCCATTTCCACTAGACGATAATGCAATCGCTTAATGAATATGCATGAAGCTGCCAGGAATGATGTATTTAACTTTGGTATGGGAATTCATCTATTTCCCTTATACTGTAATCTCATTTTATTATTCAATTTGTGTTATACCTGATCTAATTGTAACAGAACAAAGGACAGATTAGATTTCTTTTCCTTTCTATCTCTCTCCCTTCTTTTTCTCTGGCTTTGTTTTTCTCCTTCTCTGCAGCCATGCTTTACCTCCTGATTTTTCTCGTGGACAGCTGTCTGGTCATCCTCTCTGCATGAAGCAATACTATGGACTCTTTTCTTCCTATCGTCTTCCAGGACGTACCAAAGACACCCTCGTGGCCCAGAAAAGCAATGTAATGCCAGAACCAGAGCACATCATTGTTGCTTGTAACAATCAGGTAAATTAGTTTTCTTTTTTCATACCTTTCTATATTTCTTAATTTGCTTAAATTCACTCCAGAAGATTCCAATATAATCTCTGTTCTGAAATGCAATTAGTGTGCTACATATGAGCTCACTTCTTACCAAGCGTTTGAGGTCGATATTTCCAAAAGATGCTTCTGCAGCATTTTTGTCTTTGGCCCACATTATGTTCCAAGTACAGTGATGCAGAAAGGAGGAATGTGGCAGAATTCATTTGCTTTCTCTTGCAAACAAAAATTCCTAATAAACAGAGATGAAACCACAGAGAAAAAAGAATCCTATTAGAGTGCATTTACTGGAAATGCTCTTCTCTTGACAGTCAGTTCATTGTCACACAGTTCATGGCAACTATGCCACTATCACACCTATGCATGGCATAGACACCATGTAGGGGCCATAAGCTATGTCTGAAGAAGTTAGCACAGGTGCAGACAGAAATACTGAAGTGTTAGAGTGAATCTGCCCCAACCATTAATTACCAGGGAGCAGCAGAGCCTGTTTACTGGGCATGGTACCTGATAGCCCAGCTTGACCATTTGCAGTACTGGAGCCAGGCCTGCAGGTGCTCTTGGAATGAGGAGGTAGGTTCCAGTGAAGTGCTTTCTGCTTTTCCAGGAAGTGCAGGAAATTTTCTAGATTCTCTAGGTTATAATTAAATAAATAATACTGTGAAAATTACTTACATGGTGCCTGATTTTCTCTCTCCAAGGTTTTTTAAAGCTTGTTCAAATAGCATGTATTTTATTTGCGTCCAACACACCATGTAAGTCCCCTATGGCAACTGGAATCACATTGCTGTTAAAACACAAGTGGTGTCAGCCCTGGGGCATTCCTCAGTTTTGTGTTCCATTGCATGCAGGCCTGGCTCTCCAGGCAGGACTTCAGCACCTCAACATCCACCCAGGTAACAGCAAAGTGTTGGACCACAAAGGGTCCAAGCCACCTCCAACTGATCTTCTGACTTCTGTCATTTTTTTTGCAGTTTTTTGTTTTGGATGTGGTCATTAATTTCCGTCGTCTCGGTGAGGGAGATCTTTTCACTCAGTTACAAAAGATAGCAAAAATGGCAGAGAATGAAGAGGAAATGCTGCCTCCAATTGGCCTGCTGACAACAGATGGAAGAACAGAGTGGGCAGAGGCCAGGACGATCCTTATGAAAGGTTAGCAGCAGCAACTCCAGCTTTCTCTTCATCATCTTCCTCCTCACCATCACTGCCTTTCTTTGCTGAGAGCAAACATCACAGCAGATGCAGGACTGAATGTGCTGAATTTTTCCAGCAGTAGGAAACTCAGTACATGTAAGATGTGTGTTGCCAGGGGAGCAGCAGCAATGCCTTGTCCCTTTGGCTCTGTATGTTTAAGTGTTATGCCATGTAATGACTCTCATTCCATTCTTTGTTTTTCATCACATAAATTACATTACATCAGATTTTGTGATTTGTCTCTTTCTTCATATCCACTTTGTACCAACAGGAATTATGTATTCTCTTAGCTTTTGGCAACTATTTGATATTATTGATCTCATCCAACACACGTTAAACCTGCAAGGTTAAACACCTATTGAATTTAGTTGTGTACTCTCGCTAGTCAGTGGAGAAGGTACCAGGGCTGATTCAACCAATTCTTAAGTAAGTATCTAGGAAAGAAGGCATCAGTTATTATCTGGGGACTGCTCTCTCTCTCTCTTTTCCAACAAGCAGCATTTAGCTGTCTCAGATTCTGGGCTTGAATGTCAAACTTGGAAACAGATGAAAATAAAGGGTGGGGTTAGTGACCTAAACTAAATTTAAAAACCCTAACTAATCAACAGTTGGCTGGCCAATTCAATGCAACTGTGCATTAGAAAGGAGGAAATGTCCTGCAGGGCTTTAGGCTTGCTATTACTGTCCTCTGTTTTAGCTCTTCCTGCAGATACTTTCAATCCCAAGTCATGGTTCATGAGTTCTTGTGCAATTTATTGCCTGCTTCACATGATAATTTTTCAGTGTTTGATCAGCCCACTGGATATGTCTGTTTCCTTCTGTAAAGGCATCTTTCCCCTACATCTCTGTTTCTGGCACATCTTAATTTTATTCACTCTAATACCTAGACTCCAGATACCCTGAAGCCATATGTCAGACTAAGGGCTTCATATCTGTCAAAGATGTGTGGGTAGCAGCCACAATGAAATATATACTAAGCTACCAAACAGCGTAAAGCAGAATGCTGAGCAAGCTGCAAGCAGTTTGTAAATCACTATCCAAGCTTTTTTTCCTCAAAGATGCCTGTCTGCAAACACCAGAAGCTGATGTATACAGGGCAAGTTCCATTCACAAGGATCTTTTCAGCCTTTGCACCAGTGCACCCAGACCATCGATGAAAAAATACCACAATTACGGTCAGCCCTGCAAGTGTGAGATAGTAGGAAAACTGTACAGCCAAGTGGACAGGGAGGAGGCGTTTTCTCTCTTACAAAGCTTCTGAATGCTTTTGAAGACACTCCGAAGGGATGCTGGTGTTCACATTTTGCAGGGCAGGAACCTCTCTGCACGCCCCATCGAACACAATCTCTTGGCTCAAGCCTTTGCAGGAGCTGGCAGGTGCTCCAGCTGCTTTCCCTAGGACTCTTCTTCTGTTGGCAAGGGGACACAACACTCTCTGCACTCCACCAGGTCCCCAGGGAGCCTGCAAGAAGTCAGGCTGACCATCTCTGTCCCTTGGGCTCTTGGCTGCTAATGCTGCCTTGCAGGAGCCACCAAACAGCAATGGGCAGTACCTTAACATAAGCTGCGCAAGGCCACAGCTCCCCCCTTCCTTCTCAGCCACTGCTATCGCTTGCCTCTACTTCTCTTGACACATTTTTAATTTCTTGCATATTTGGTCTCTTTTTTGCTACAAAGCATCTGGAGAATGAACCTGGATGGTACCAAGTGCCTGGGTTTTTTCTAGCTCCTGACTAACCTACGTTACTCCTGGAAAGGTGCATTATTTCTTACTTTGAAAAATGCTGTTCTTTCAGACAATCAATCTACTTTACATACTTGTAAACCTTGAAAACAGGCACATATTGAAATGGCACCATATTGAAATTGCAACAGGCCCATATTGATACAGGCCTCATATTTCAAATGCAAATCAGAATTGTTTAATTTTAAATATTTTTCCATTCTTTCAGCTAAAATAATTTTCTGAACTGAGCACATATTTGTAGAACTTAGCCTAGATTTGAAAGAAATTTTGATCAATCTGAATTCATATCTTTTGTTGAGAAAATTCTGAAACAAATTTACATTTACACCAAAAACTAGCAAAACTAGTGGATGAAAACTGATCCGTTAAGAACAAAAGGAATTTTATATTGATGCCTGAAAGCCCTTTTTTCTGTGATCTTATTAACAACCGTATAACAGCAATTAATAATGTTATATATTTTTAAACAAAACAAGTTCTTGTGATAGGTTGCACACTTCTACCTTTTCATCGAGAAACTGTAAAAAGTGCTCACAAATATTTCTTATGCTTCAAAGTGGTCCTCAGATGCAAAGAAACCCTTAACCTTTGTAATATTTCTGAGTTAGACAAAGAAACGGAGAAACACATAAATACACCATAAATAAGGAGGAAAGCACTGAGGACAAGGTAAAAATATCCCCAGTAATGCAACCATGTAAGAAGAGTGTCAGGATAGGGAAAAGAAACAGAAAGAGATCCAGAAAAGCCCATTTTATCCAGCAGTACAATAGTGATACAAGAGCAGTGTAATGTGGCAACCCATGGTTTTGGCAAAGCCATGTTCAAAAACTAAACCTCAAAACCTCTCCCACAGATGTTTCCTCAAGTGATATAGGCAATATAACCTAATGAGAAAGATAAGAGAGACAAGAGGGTTTTAATACAGTAAGACAAAACCAACATAGACCCTGCTGTTTCTTATTCTGAAAAGGGTTTTCACAGGAGAACAACACAAAAACACTCTAAGCTCTGCTGTTCCGGAGCAGAATACTGCAGCAATAGCGTGAGCTCTGAAATTTTCTATTTTCCACCTGTCCTTTTTAACTGTTATATATAAAATAAGTAAGCGATGCTGGCTTTAAGAGTAAAACAGATCTATTTTGTAATATAATTATTTCAAGGAAATAAAAGGCAGAAAAAGAAAGTGGTTATTATCGAATCATGTGAGAAATACACAGAGTTACAAAAGTTAACACAGGAATTAATGTCTTGGTATAATGTTCCCTTGCACTGAGATGACCTCCTGCTGAGAGAAGCTCTGCAGACAGCGGCTCATTGCAGAGGCAGGGTCAGATCTCCAGTGCTCTCCAAGGCAGAGGGTTCCCCAGGCAGTGTTGTGCTCAGAGTTGAGAGGATGTGAACATTTCACTCTTTCATCCCCAGACTCCACCAACCGTGACTCCCTAGACATGATTGAACGGTGCATCTGCCTGGTGTGCCTGGACAGCCCCAGTGCAGTGGAACTCAGCAACACAAACAGGGCACTGCAGATGCTGCATGGAGGAGGCTACCACAAAAACGGGGCCAACCGCTGGTATGACAAACCTATGCAGGTAAAAACCTTGCAGCACTGTGACATGACTTGCACGTTGCCTTATGGTGGGGCCCACTTAGAGCCAGGTGGGAGAAAGAAGGAAAGGTGGTGCCAGCATCTGCCTGGGAAGGTTTGCTGTGAGCAGGGACACTTCCACCTTTTCCAAAGCTGCTCTTTGCTCTTGAGAAAACACAGATATGCAGATGTATGAGTAGACATTCATTGTATATTTAAAAAAAAAAAAAAAAATTGCATTTTTCCACTGAGTCAAATGGGATGAAAATGCTGGCCTAGTATCCCAGAAAAAAAACAAAAAAACACGCACAATATTTTTCTTTCTTTCCTCTTCTTACACATTCTCCTGACACCCTAGAAATGCTGCTGCATATAATTTGGCATGTGTTTAAGTCCTCACTTAAGAGACTGTTTACTCATTTAATGACATCCTTGTTGAGACTTTCCTTAAGTATTGACTCTCCAGCCTTTTTCCCCATCAGATTTTGATTGCCATATTTTAAAGCGTCGGACTGTTATTTTCACACTTTGCAATAGACCCGAGTGAAGTGATGTATTAATCTCCAACTGTCAACAATGTTGACACCTTATGAAAAATTGAAAAAACTCTGACTGATACATGGCTTGCATAATGCTTGTTGCTCTTGCCAGATCTCAAAACAGCAACATGAAAAGAGAAACATCAAAAATAATTTCACTTGCACCAACTTACCCAAGAGCAAATTCATTTCAGTAATCATTCCTGATTAATGCAAATGACATTATTAGAAAACTCTTGTGAAGAACAAATAATTTGTCTTTAGAACAGTTAGAACCCTGTTATTTGCAGGGTCATGTGTTGAGATTTTTCAAGCAGATGAGAATAAACAACATTTTCTTTTTGTCTACTATCATAAGGCAGCAGAAAGCAAATAAAATAATGCAGAGTGTGAGAGAGCTTAATCTGTTCAGATGTATTCAGGCCAAAGAAGTTCAAAGGTGAAGAGAAATTCTTAGGGAAGTAAGATCCCATTTCCTTTCAAGCAAACACACATTATGTAGGAAGCCATTCTCACAGTAGAATTTGTTATTTCTCACCTTTGCAGTAAGGCTTCAGAAAATGTCCAGGTGGACTTTTTACATCATGCCCACTCTCTGAAAATCTCATGGAAAGCAAGGAGGCAGGATGTGTACGTGACACAAATGTGAAAGATAGAGTTAAGTGTGTGAAGTCCACCCAAATGCATTTCAAAACAGGTGTGGGGAAAAGCCCAGAAAAAGGACAGGAAAGCTACAGTATTGGCCTAGACATCTGCTTTTGCATGAGATGCAGAAGTTCCACATTGCATAGGTGTATGACAGAACTGGAGTGCAGCAGGTTGTTACCAGCAGTGCCATGTGTACACACTGAAATCAAGAATGAAGACAAATAAGAGGGAAATGAAATAAAGAAAGCATCTAAAAATGAAAGATCCAAAAGAAGCTATGAGAAAGCTAACAGATAAGGATGAGCTTTATAATAAAATGGGATCCTAAGGATTTTCCAGATACAGATATTTTATTGTCCTCAAAAGTGGAAGGAGAATCCTGGCCTTTGTATTGACGGGTTTTCTGTACCATAAAGCAGATGTTAAATCAAATTTGCAGATTCCATTGGGAAATGCTAAAATTTACATTCTCACAGGATTCAGTCCCAAACAGCAGCATGAAAGGGATTCAGTGCAACGCCTGTCACAGGAGAAGCAAGTCTGCTGGAGTAAATCTGTAAGTCACTCATTGATCTGTAGGGCAAGGAAGTTCCTGATATGAGCTATAAGAAAATCACAGGGGAATGATAACACCTTTGCCAGGTTTCCATCATGGATACCTTACCCAGAACACGATTTATTCCCTGTATATGTTGTACTTATCCTTCTCCTTGTCTAGTTTGTGGTAGGAAGAGATGGACTCTGCGGGACCGTGTGCGAACATTCCCCTTTCGATGGCATCGTAATGGTGCAGTGCACTGAATACCTGCTCAGGCACATGTGAGTTCCCTTTCTGTACATTTTACACCCACTCCAACCCCTGGGAAGCCTCTGCCAGTGGCAAATTTCCCCTGATGAAATTTCCGCTAAGACACATAAAACTGTTGAAAAACATGATTCACCTGCTAAAAGAGCAGTGTTTAATAAATGGATTATTCCTGTGACTTTAATGACTTCTGTCTCACATACCAACAGGAAAGAAAGTTCCAAGAAATTAGTCCGAGCTGATTCAGTGAGCGAGCTTCCTGCTCCACGGAGACTAAGATGGAAGTGTTCCCCTGATATTCAGACATATTTGGCATCAGCAGCAGAAAAACTCCAAAGGTAGAACAGATGCCTCATTTTTCTCAGCCGTGACTGCAAGCTGGGAACTAGCCAGCACATTGCACGGGCTCCCTCCTAAGGGGCCTCCTGTCTTCCTGCTCCTCCTCTTTGTACTAAGCTGCACATACCTGGCATCCCTCTGCAGGATGAGCTGGAGCTACTTGTCTGTATTCAGGAATTGAATTACCATTGTTTTCCCTCCATGTAAGTATTAGGAACTCTAAAAACCACTGGAAAAACAGCTTCCCCATATTTGCACAGGATGCAAACAATGCAGGTCCTCTGTTTTTGTGGATGTCTCTTACGGGTTGAGCTGACTCAATCTGAAGCCAGGGCAAAAACGGTATGTCTAGAGAACAGTAGAATACAACTGGTTTGAATAAACAATTTGAATTTAGGAATGTAATTTGTTTACATTCATATTGCTCCTGCAAAGTCTAGTTTTTTGGACTCTGTTTCCAGGCTGTCAAAGATTTGCACGATCTTTGGGGGCAGCAATAAGAATTTTTTTCTTAACATTCAGGCCTGTGATCTCTTTGCAGAGAATTAACATATTGTCTGCATGATCAACTGTAAGCACATCCAGTGTGGTTGCATTAGATAAGACCTCAAAGTGGCTAGAAAGATACATAAGAGTGAGAACATTCAGGATGCAGAATATCTCCTTTGTGTTTTTAAATAAAGGTAGTAGTCCTCTAAACGTAATCTTGCAAGGAGCTTAAGGCCTTCATCAGGTTCTAAATGTACTCAATTCTTACACCAGTAAATTTCTCAGAAATTTGTCAAGAACAAAGGAGACCTTTGCCTTGGCTTCAGGGGTGGAAACAGCAATGCTGGGGGGAGGCTGCTGGATTTTTGGTTTGTTTTGGGGTTTTTTTGTTTTTTGGGTTTTTTTTAAAAAAGATGTCCTACTCAAATGAACAGACTTGAGTGCCACAGTTAAGGCTGCAGATAACAAGCCTGGTGTAGGATCTGTATGAATAAAAGTTACTGACTAGGAACAAGTTATCAAAGGCCAGGACTGTCTGCGGAGCAGGAGAGCAGGAGGCCACTCACCTCTAAGAGGGTACTGGCAGGAAAAGATCTCTGGGTTTTATCTGCAAGCAGAAATGGGACAGAATACGGTTCAGTGGTGAATAAGTTAGGGTAGGTTAATGATTGGACTTGATGATCTAATAGTTCTTTTCCAACTTCAACAATTCTATAAGATTCTTACATCTACCCCTGCAGTAACTGCCTTCTGCTTGTTTTCCAGGGTAGTAGAAAATCTGGATTTTATTGCCTACAAGTTTGTGCACTATGGAAAGGAATTTATTAAGAAACAGAAGATTAGCCCAGATGCCTACATTCAAGTAGCACTTCAGCTGGCATTCTACAGGTAAGGTTAGTTCAATTCATAGGAACAAGGTACACAAGGTAGTGGTGTTTTATACAGAGGGTCCATTTTTTCCTCAACATTCAAACAAATGTCTCCTGCATGGAAATGAGTGATCTTGCCTAATGACTGTAGGGTGGACAAGATAGAAACTGATACCTGGTTCTGGGACAGGGTACTCCTTTTCTTTGCTCCCTTTTCCTCTTCTTGCTCTACCTTCCCATCCCTGTGCCCCACACAGGCCATTCCCAGGCAGTACCCTCCTGACAGCTGTTCCTGTGCTTAGCATAGAGAAGGTGAGAGAATATGGCAGGGACGTCTGTAGCAGCAGCAGCTGAGGAGCCCAGGTCCCTGGGGCAGAAACACCATTGCCTTGCCTCATGGGTAGCTTGGGAGGAGCCACAGCAGTAACCACACATGCATTTCTGGCACCACAGGCTGAAAAGCAACCACTACAGCAGAGCACATCAGTCTAGAGTTCCTACACAGAACAGTAACTACTGCTCTTCCCTTCTTCACAGGCATCCCAAGATTTGATAAGCTCCCCTAATTTCCATGGTCTTATCAAAGTTAAAAGCTCCTTTCTACATTGCCCAAATTCCAGGGTAGAGATTGGTTGTATGGTTTCCTGCAGAAGAGTCCATTATGCAAATAATTCTTTATCATGTCAGATTAAATCCCAGGGTGGTCTTCACCTGGTCAAGACCAGAGATGCTTAACACATTTCACGTATTCCTTTAACAAATGTTGAACATCCATTCTGCATATTCCATTAATAAAACTTCAACAGTTACTTAGGCCAAGATTTTTATCTGGATCCCAGCCATGATATAAATCCCATGTTTGCAATAAAAACCTTAGGGAATGTCGTGTTCTGAGACCACCTGCTTCAACTGAAAGACACAGTCTGTCTCCTGAAGCTCCTTGCTTGTATACCTGGACCCAAATTAAACAAGTCTTCATAATCTATTCTAATTGCTATTAGAATTGAAGGTTTTCATTCCAGCTCACAAATAACACCCTACTCCCCTTCTAGCTTTCTTTTTTCATTAATGCACTCAGTCAATTTTCTCTTGTTTTAAATAAAACATATTTCAAGCCCATAAGTAAATGATTAATTACACAATTATTTTATGATGCAGTATAAATAGAACATTTCTTGAGATCTTCCAGTAAATTTTTGTTTTACTAGCTTTGTTTTTACACAAGTCATTTTTTACTGGCAATGCATAACTAAAACATATACAGCTGTATGCAGCTCTTCATATTAGAAAGGAGTGAGCATCCATCTTTTTAAAGTTTCTTACAGAATTCTGTCAACCTTAAGACGAATACCATGCAAGAAATAAAAGTGTGGCTGTAACAATAAAATGTACCAAGCCTATATTTCTCTTAGTCTTTATGACTCTTTGAAAATAATCATTCTTTGTTTTCCTTCCTTCGCTCTCTCAGGTGTCACAGGAGGCTTGTCCCAACCTATGAAAGTGCTTCCCTACGCCGCTTTGATGAGGGCCGGGTTGACAATATTAGGTCTGCTACCTTGGAAGCATTTGCTTTTGTCACAGCAATGGCAGGTGACAACACAGCTGCATCGGTATGTTGGGCTGGCTCCCTCTGTCTTCTTTGCCAAACCACTAACTAAATAATGCACTCACGGTTCGAGGTTTCTCACTTTTTAACCCCTAACTGAAAATTTATGTTCTTCATAGGCAAAGGGCAGGGAAGCAAGCATTACACGATTTTCTTTTTTGTACACACCAACCATTAAGCTAAATATAAATATTCCCTTATTCTTATTTATAAGCATCTGAAAGATTCAGAGGTGCCTAAACGTGACATAATAAGAAACATAGTATCTAATTTTAGATTTAGTACTGTCTTATGAGTGTTCTATCATCAGGTCCAAATTCAGCTCCCTGGAGAGATCTAGGCTGAACACACAAAGTTCAGGATCATTAAACTGCCACACCAGGGGAATTGCCTGGCAGGTCTCCTGCAGTGGTTAGTTCTGCTGCAGCCTGCTATATATGATGTAATTCCCATGCTTTCATTTCTAGATATGTGGTTATGTTCTGGCTGATCTTTTTTTGTTTTAAAGGGATGTTTCTACCAAATACTCAACCTTATAGGATCCTCAAGGGAGCTGAACCTTAATGAGGAAAAGCTTCATCAAGCTAATAAAACAACTCTCCAAACTGATCTAATATCATACTGCAAAAAGAAAAAATAAAATTGCCTTTCTTTGAGATACCCCCATCTGTTTGCCAGAAGCATGAGCACTGTACAGAGTAGATGGGGATGCAAAGAGGTACAGCTGAGAGCAGAGCTGCACAAACAGCCCTGTGCACTGTCCTGCCCACCATCCCTGGAGAGCCTCCCTCAATGCCTCTGCACCGCTTCCACCCACTGCACTGAGCTGCTGTACAGGGAATTTCCAGGTGGCTGTTTATATGCAAAATGCTGCCACAATACAGTTCATTTTTCACAGTAAGCCCATTCCAGTGGCAACAGCCCACATGGCTGTTCTTTAGAACTTAGCATAACATTGCTAGAAGCATTGCTTCTGGCAAGGCTGTAGATTAGGTGTAAATTAATGAAATATTATAAACCAAGATCTAATGTCCCAGAGGATTATGAAAATTTGCCCAGATAAGTCCTCTCTTCATCCACTGTTTTTTCAGTCATCTCAACGTTATCATGCCCAGAACTTAGCTCCTGATGAACAAAGCTCAAAGAAGTCCCATGGTAAAATAACTCAAAAAACCCAAAGTAACTCCTTCTGCTGGGTGGGTAATTCATGGGAGATTATGACCATTCTCTTGCACATAACAGTGACTACCACACAGCAGGCAAGAAGAGGCTGTTTTTATTTGCTAGCAGTGTCCTGTCTGACAAGATAGTTCTCAATCACATTTCATTAGAAGTTCCTGTTTTCTGTGCACTTTCCTCTCCATGACTGGGCACTCAGCATAGTCCCAGCCCATGCTGTGGCACACTCACTGTACTCCTGGCAGGAGCCAGTGTGCTACCACCATGTTGTTTCAATAGATCTCTCTAGCTCCTTGCTATTATCTCTTCCTTCCTACCTTCCTTCCTTCCTTCCAACACTTACTGGCTTCTGCAGCTCTCCCAGAGCTTCAGCATTTCTCACCTTTTTCTCACCCAAATCTGAGATGCTGCTCCCCTTTCACAGCACCCTGAACTGCCCTGTTTCACACAAGCAAGCCACAGAATGCCACATGCGTCTAGATGGAGCTCAATCTCAACCCCCATATCTTTCTACTGCATGCCTTGACCATACAGAATAGGGGGGATAATGGTTTCCATTTCCTTTGGAAAATCTGTAACCATAATGCATACCAACCCACTAGTTGATAGTTTTCCTGGCATCTTCTCCACCAAGAGATATGAAGGACATTCATACTGGTCTGTGATTGTTCTTTCCAACAGAAATTAATAAATCTTTGTTTTGATGTGAACATCTTCATCTTTCCATGCAAAATTACATATATATATTAGTATCACAGAAACATTAGAAAATTAATTTAATACAGCCCTATTCCAAGATGACTTCTTTAGACCTAAGCACCGCTCTGAATGTGAAGGGGTTAATTCTTTTTTCTGGACAAAGAGATGCACCACTTGGTGTAAGTAGCCTTGAACTCCCCAAAAATATTGTTTGTTAACAGCTATTAATTCAAATCCAATTAGAAAATGTTCTTCTTCTGACACAAGTAAAAATTATCCTCAAACGACAGCTTGAACAGTCACGAAAGATTGATTGAGTCAGATTGATTCTTCGGCAGGAGGAATATCTCATGCATTTGACACTTGCTGTAAAAGCAGCAGCTACTGACACTAGAGATTGCTTGAATAGCTGTAAATTAACCACATTTAAAGACTGCATTCAGTAATTTAATCTGTACAAGGGAACTAAGGCCTAGCTCTAGCCTTGTGAAAAAATATCAGACTTTGTATTTTGAAGGTCCCTGATGGTAACCTTGACTTGATTCTAAGAGGAATTCTTTGTTCAAAAGAGCATTCATCGTCCATAGGAGCTGAAGGTCCCCTGTTTATCTGGAAATCCACTCATTTCTGGCTGTTTCAGGGTCTTCCAAAGTTGCAGTGTTCGACTTGATGTACAGCAAGGCAGCACTTCATAAGATCATTCCCTTAATATAAAAGACTGCCATTTGACAGGATGAAAATTTACTAGCTTGTTATCTGAAATGTGAGGAATCTGTGGAGGGTAGAGCAGCCTTGGAAAATCCTAGATGCCCTTTCACGCATGGGAGTAATTTTTTGACTGGCTAGTAAAATATTAGTAATGGTTTTCATTAATATCACTGTCATTGTCTACATAAACCATTCTGGAGAAGGTACACTGTTTGTCTGTTTTGAAAACACTGAGTTACACTAGGCAATTATTTTCCCTATTTCAAACACAGAGATTCTATTGGTAATAATCTACAACCCCAAAATCCATGAAAGGAATACACAAAAGGAACTGCAAGCCTTTTTGTGACTTCAAACAAACCACCACCAAGAGACCTGTTCACCCCTTGGACGACCAAGTGCTGGTGCTGATCCCTGAGGCTTTTCATTTACCAGAGTACTTACACCTGAGCCACAAGCAAAGGACATTTGAAGTTCTTGCTATTTGGCTGTCAGTTAGTTGATGGAAGATGCTACTTCTTTGAGAGTCGATTCAATAAATCATATATTCTGATTACCCCAACAGGATTCTGAGAAGATGCAGAAACTTAAGGATGCAATTGCAGCGCAGACTAATTACTCTATTCTGGTGAGTAAAACACTGCCTGTCTCTATAAGAACTAGCTTTTTCAAGGAAGGTATGAAGACAGTCATTAGCTATTTAAACACTAGAAAAATTTAGGCATCTCCAAACAGGAAAGTATCTCCTATGTCACACTTAGGAACATTCCTAAGGGCCCAAATAGCCATATTAAACTAACCTCAACTTTAAAAAAACCCTAAGCCTAAAACTAGCCATTTATGCATCTTCCTATATTTCTCTTCACTAGAGGATAGAGGTCCCTATCTGGAACCTGATCCTCAGATGGACTGGTGGTCTGGAACATGTATTCTGGTATTCCAAATTGCTATTTCTAATTAAGGTCATTAACAATGAGGGAGTGATTATAGTAAGTTTTCTTTTAAAGACCTGAATGTTGTGTCTAATAAAAGGGAGAGATGCCCTCCAGTGAAGAAATCAGTTTAATATCAAATACAACTCAATTTCTGTTGATTAAAAATGAGACAATTTAGTCTGGGTAATGCTCTATGTCCCACTGTGCTAAGACAAAGCACAGATTTCTTCTATAAACAACTTAGTCATACCACTCATGAAATTGATAAATATTAATAACCAGCTATGATAAGTGAATTTGCTACTTATGGTTTTGCCTCAGACCATTGCCTATAAACCCATATTGTTGATTACTCTTTGGATATTTATAATATTCAAGAAATCATTCACCGTGAGAGGTGGTTTTAAAGGTATATTCTGAGCACTGAAGAGGCAGTGTTGATTTCAGGCAGGGCTGTGAAACAAAACAAGCAGGGAAGAAAATTCTGTGTTTCAAGTCTTATGCTGAGAACGCACATCTTAGAAGCTGAGACTTCACATGTAAAGCAAAGTCAAGTCTTACTTCAGGGCAACCACCTCACAATGAACACAACACACTGTAGGTCTACTGGGTCACAATCAATGGAATTTCAGTATGACAGCTCTCAAAAAAAGAAAATAAAATAAAAGAGAGAGAGAGAGGGGGAAAAAGAAAAATGTCCATTAATTCTCCCCTCCAAGTTATTTCAGATCCAGAAACTGTTATAAAATTCAGCCTCCAGTGTAGGTCATGGGGAAATATTAAAACTGCCATTGGAAAAATAACTCATCTTTAAATCTAAAAAGCTCTCCAGGTATTTCTACTTATCAGCTCTCCTTTCTTAGAATAGCAGGATGTAATCATTGGGCCTTTAAACTCTGGGTAAGACTTAGATGGTCTGACTAAACTGTGCATAAATGACTGAAATGTTATGGTTCCTAAGGAAAACAAAAAAAAAATCTACTTCATAAAACAAAAAGCAATTTAATGATTTTATTTCCCCTTGTTAAGGCTTACTAGTAGCATTGCTATCTTAAAAGTGGAGCTCTAAAATTCAATTTAGCCCAGTTTTTTCCTATGCCTTGACTCACAGCTTATTTAGTTAGCTTGTCTCGGCCTCTCTTCAGACATGACATTGATCTATGTTGCAAAAATGTCATTGCTAACAGCCTTATAAATCTTGTGTGATAGCAAAATATTTCCTTTGATTATCAAGTCAGTTTCCATGTATGGGAAAAACAACATAACCACAGCACTGATGTATGCTACCTTTTTGCAAGCATCCTTCCTCTGTCTGGGCTGATGAACAAATAGCTCCTTTACCAATGGGTGCCTAGTTCTTAATAAGCCAAACCAGGCTATGCACTCCCAATCCCCTGCTTCGGGCACTTACCAGTGGTTAAAATTATTCTCCTCATAAGAGAAGAAGTAAACTTGTGCTTTTTAAATTTTTTTTTAACCCTTAAGAGAAAATTCAAGCTCATGCTCTTTTTCACATCCTGCCTTCTCTCAGGCTGTTTGTTCCCCTTGTTACAAGGGTTCTGTGTCACAGATGTCAGCTCTGCTCTCAGGGCAGTACAATGTCCCTAGTTCAGCATTCCTTTCCTACATGACTTCAGCCTGGACCACAGAAGAGCTACAGCTCAGTCCACAAAATCTTCTTGCTGCTTTCACCAGCAAGAACAAACCTGGACTGCAGGATTTTGAACACACTTATTTGTCTGAGGCAATTCCTGCCTGGCTCGACCAAATTTTGTGTTGATTTCCTAAAGAAACCAAACTCTGTAACTATCCTGTCTGCCAAGCCCCCAGTGCTGACTTTAGATCCTATTAGCCATCTTCAATCACATTTACTAGCAGGGCAAAGCTCTTAAAGCTAATAAATGCCTCAAGTCTAGAGCATTTGGTAGCTGGACAGAGCAGAGACCTGAGCATAGGCACCTGATGGCAGGGACTTGCTGCAGGCTCAGCAGCAGCTCCTGTGAGCTGCCACTGCTGCTCTGTATCCCTAATCGCAGTTTTCTCAAACAGTGGACTTTGCTCATAGATCTGTGATAGATCACTGGCAAATCTATCTATTATTCTCTTCAGCCTGATGCAGATAGCTACCAGATCTTTGGATCTAAATTCTGTTATGGAATAACATATGCTTTAACTGCCAGAGGGAGATGCAGGCAGCAAGGTGATTGAAGACTTGTTCCAGTTTGGAGGTGTTTTGGAGCCCTCCACCTTGAAAGATAATCCAAATGATGCACAGAAAATTCCAAAACATGCTTAGAAATTTCTGCTGTCCCATATGCTCCCCTCAGCATCTTTAGAAGCCCAGCCCATGATATTCAGCTCTGAGAGACAACGAACACACAGATAACACCAGCATATAATGCACCTCAAGACTGTCTCCTTCCTAATTTGTAAATCTTCAGAGCGCCATATGAATTTCTAGTTACTGATCTTCAGCAAAGTACACACTCAGAGTAATATCTGAACATTTACAGGTTTTACATCACTCAAAGTTCATCAGCTCTGACAAGAGCACTAGGCAGTAATAGTGAAAATGCTTCCAAACTCAGTTTAATGCTGCTGTCCTTATCACAGGCTGTTACTGGCATGGCAATAGACAATCACTTGCTAGGGCTCAGAGAGCTGGCACGGGAACACTTCAAAGAACTGCCAGAGATATTTACAGATGAGACTTATCTGACAAGCAATCGATTCATCCTCTCAACCAGCCAGGTGAGTTTCTCCTGTTCACTGGTCTTGCCAAGCAAAGGATAATTCATTTGTGTTCTGCCAGACCTTGTAGCTCACAGTGAGAACAATGTAAAAAAGGCAAACAAACAAAAGCAGTATCATCAAGACAACTGCAAACAGCTCCCATTTTCAATCCTGTTTGGGTTCATCAGCACAGTAAATACTGACTGCAGTTATCACTTCATAGGTAACATTCCAAACATTCTGGAAACACACACAAACTCAAAAATAATAAAATTCACATGAGGGCTCAGTTTCCGAACTACATATATTCCCACTCTCCTTCTTTTCCTCCTTCCCCTAAGATGACAGCTCTAGGGAGCAGTCTTTACTCCAGCGACAGTATAGCCAGAAGGGCTGCCACGCTGAGAAACAAAAAGCCAAGAGCCACGAGGAAATTTTACTCTTCAAAGTTGCTACATGTAAGATCTTTGAGAGCCTTCTGTTATTTGCTGTAAGACAGCAATCCATGCAGACATGCAACTCAGACTTACAGACATTTTAGACAGGTACAGACATTTACGGATTTACAGTTATTTGGAAATACAAAGGTACTCTAAGAGTCAATACTTCCTGCATTTAATGATCTGAATAAAGAAGCATCTTTATAGCATACAGCCTAAAAATTAAATGTTTCATTGCATGTAGTAGCGGTCCTAATGAAAAAAGAAATCTATGTAGGAATTCATTAACTGAAACACTAACCCAGCTGCAACAGATTGGGACTATGCAACAAAAGAGACTTACAGTATCACGCTATAGCATAAAACCTTAATAAGTTATTTGATTTTGTCATAATGTTTGTAGGCTTTCAGACATGAATGAATGTAACCAACAGGCCACCACATAAATTCTCCAAGAAACTATCCATGAGCAAAGAGTGCTTCTGAATAGCTTTATGGCCTTCGGCTGTTGCACAGCAAATTCATCTGACAATTCTATGGCTCTATTAGCAGGACTAATGGCCTGTTCTACACCATTAAAAAGGCAAATGTCCTTTGAGAAGGCCCATGTGCACAAAGTCTGAAACATATAGATTTCTAACACCTTTCATTTTCTGCAGAAGAAAGTGTTTCACTGCCATGTTATGCCATGATTAAACTGGGGTGTAATAGAATGCCTAGTTGCATTAAAGTATTTTTATACGGGATCACAATTATAAAATATTATTAGAAATGGACAGTGCTGATTTCTCTAATTTAATGCAGTCTTCACATTACAAATTTAACACAATCTTAAGAAATTAAAAACCTTAGAGAAGTTTTATGTATCCATTTTATGTACAAGGATTACATAAAGTTCCTATCTATCAATCACAGATCTTACAGCTTTCTAATATCTATATAAATGGAGCAAAGAAATGCATTATAGCCACCTCAAATTATACCAGTTTTTAAACCATAGCAAACAAACAGAGCAACCAAATTCTATACTGAGATCAGCTTTTGCCTTGCAAGGTAAATCATCTCCAGGTCTGGACTTCTGAAGACAGTAATACTCCACAAGGCTGGATTCACCACATTACCAGCATTTGTAGCATTTTTTTTCTCTTTTTCCTAATTCCTAAGCACCTGATTTTAGGTGATTAATCTCTGATTAATCAGAGATCACTCCTTCCCTTCTCCCTGCAACCAGGTTCCTACTACTATGGAAATGTTCTGCTGCTACGGGCCTGTGGTGCCCAATGGATACGGGGCATGTTATAACCCTCAGCCAGAGCATATATTATTCTGCATCTCAAGCTTTAAAGAATGTAAGGAAACCTCCTCAGACACGTTTGCAAAAGCTGTGGAAGACAGCCTCCTAGCAATGAGAGATCTGTGCAACAAATGCAGTTCTACTACAGCAAAGCCACCTGCTAAAAGAGATGCAGCCACACAGCTGCAGTGACCACCACCGCTAAGAGGCTGTGGGAATTATTTTCCTTAATCCACCTTAGGAAGAAACATGACATAGTTGCTCAAAGGCAAGATAGTACTAGTAATATATTAGTGTAGAACCAAAGTGTCATTTGTTTCTCATTGTTGCCAACATTTACAACTCTGTGTACCAAACCTACCATTTCATGCTTACGAGTCAGCAAAAAAGATTTGGTATTGCTGGCTGAAATGAAGGAGGAAGTCATAGAAGTATGTGTTGTACCATCATTTCTAACCATAACTAACTTGTGCCATTTTATCACCTAAAAAATTGAGTAAGTTTGTATATGACATAAATTAAATATTAAGGCACACCGATTAATATCCCCTACAAGTAGCTCTAAAATATTCACATCTATTACTACAAGATTTGCATGTAAAGAAAAAGAGAAATTTCCCCTATCGGGAATTTTGAGAGTAACACTGTAAATAATAAGCTGACGCCATTATATCTTTAACTTTTGCATGAAGAGTATTTAAACCACCAGTCTATTTACTAGGTAAGAAAAACTGATTGTTTTTAAGAATGGCCCCTGTACAGTTCCACAGAGTTTAGGAACATAACAAGAGCGTTTGCATGTTTCCCCCAATTTGAAAATGCTGCAGAAATAATTTAGCTTTTATTCTGGTTTGCACTGGTCTCAAGCACAGTCCTGTTTCGAAAGCAGCATATTGGAGACATGATACATCACAGGAAACTGCGAGAATTTTGTCCCTAATGAATTAAAATCATTATTTCTTTCTATCAGTGAGCAAAACCCAGCCTGACAGAGTAGCAAAGCACAAAACATAAGTACTATTCAATCCTACTTAAGAACTTTTCTGTTTGCATTGGAATTAATTTAATCACTGTGACTGGCAGGAGAGTGAATGCAACAACACAAAATCAAAAAGCAATAACTAGAATGAAGAGGTAAATTTGCAATATAAGGAAGTCTTCAAGACAGAGTTATAAATACCAGTACTGATACTCATATCAGCTTTGTATCATCCCACTTGGAGGGGTTCATATTTTATATTTTATAATAGCAGATGTAGGGTATCATATTCTGCAATACACAGTAAATCCAACCAGGAAAGTGGCAATATATAGTGCCTGGTAATTCCCATTTTATGTGAGTGTTATCCTAAGGTTTTTCTCATTATCTTTCATTCCCTATAAATCCTCCCAGGGACTAATATTTTCAGTTATTTTCTCACAAGGTGAAATATGCTGCTTTACTTAGATGTGTTCACTATCATTGTTAGAACACAACTTACTCACTGACTGGAGACACTTCAGTCCAAACTCCAGCACAGATCCTGTGCTGCATAAGCTGGAACACACTCTAAGGCTTGGCCAGGGATTGCCTCCTTGCCTGTGGAGAGGTGGAGATGTTCTCTCTTCCTCTGTAGACTGAAAAACCATGTGTCTAAGCACTCTGAAGCCTAAAAGCAGAATAGATTTATTGCAATAACCTAGAGGTGCAGATATGTTTCTGTCTAAGAACTCTAGATATAAATTCAGGAGATTCAATATATCCATGATTATTTTACTGCCTCTTTGGAGTTGCATACATGCAATTAAGCAGTCTGCTGGATAAAGGATATTCACAGCCCCATCTATGAAAGCACAGTGGACCTGATAATCAATTAGAGCAAGTAGCTATGTTGAAGTAAATCAACTCTGATAATTTACAGACATTAAGAGCTGGGCTCATTTTTTTTAAAGTTACTGTATTTCACTGAAAAATATGTGTGTTTTATTACTCCATGAGCTGTGGTTCAAATCAAAGATGAAATCTGGTTTTAGATTACATAGATAATATTATAGCATAAAAGCTGCCCCAAAGTTATCATAGAATGGTTTAGGTTGGAAGGGATCTTAAAGATCATCTTGTTCCCACTTCCCTGCCATAAGCAGGGACACCTTCCACTAGACCAGATTGCTCCAAGCCCCATGCAACCTGGCGTTGAAAACTTCCAGTGATGGGGCATCCACAACTTCTCTGGGCAACATGTTCCAGTGCCTCACTGCTCTCACAGTAAAGAGCTTCTTCCTAACATCTAATCTAATTTAAAAGTTAAGATGTAAAAATATATAAGCAAAACCCAACTGCTAGCCAGACCAAATGTTCACTTAAAGAATACACTGTTCAAAATAAAACTTTAAATTGTTCCTATACTATAATTATGAAAATTACTTTGATACATTCCCAGTGATTTTGTGTTGTCTCATTTCACTACAAAACAATTCTGCATTTCTAACATAAATGTAGCACTACATATTTTTTGTAGAATTATATGTTTAAAATTGTGGTCATATTTTAAGTGTATAAAAATACTGTGAATAGTTATTTGATAATTTATTAATTTTCTTCTAATTAAACATATACTTCTATTCTGTAATCCTAGCTACATAAGTACTGATAGTTATTAGCAAATATTACCTGTTTCTCATTTTACTTTTTTGCCTGAAATCTTAACAGTAGTCCAGACAATGTGCTCAACACAGTCACTGAGAACTCAGGATGCATCTACACCCACATCTGATATCTTATACCAATTTATCATTAAGAGCCCCTTAGTTGTCTACAGCCGCTGTAATGGGTGTTTTGCATTCTCCAGCTCTGGAAACTACTGGTGGTGGAAAATACTAACACTATATTTTTACTTGAGGACCAGTGACCACCCATACTTCCTATTTGTTTAGCTAACCATTCTGTCCTTGTATCGTACTGATCTGGTATTAGTGTTCAGCATGAATACCTGAAAGAAGCAGCTTTGATGAGCTCAGTCCCTGCAGAGGAAGTCCTTTGTGTACATGGTTTGCCTTTTCCACTACCTGTGCTAAAGGCATTATCTGCAAGGTACTTGACTTTGTGCAGGAACCTTCTGACCCAGTTCAGTTCTGTTTAAATTGGAGGGTTCTGGTTAAATTTCAGATGGATAACAATTCACAGGCATTACAAACTTCTCTGACAGCAGGAGCTTCACAAGGGATTGTACTGTTTCTCAGTTAACACAATTGCCTACACCTATGTGGTGGGATCCCATGCTGCATCTATCAAAGATTTCAGGATATAGGTTAAGTTTTTATTTAAAATTATTTGTGTTATGCAGATGGAGTTCCTTTATGAAGTTTAAAAATACACACTTTTATGCACTTACGGAAATGAAAGATGAAGCTTTTAAAATGTTTCTAACCAGAATACTGTGGAATAGATTGTTCAGTATAAAAAGGGAGAAAATTTTGATTGACAAACTAAGTGTAATTACATTAATGTAACAAGTGGCTATGATTTAATAAGCCCTCTTGGTGGGACCCTGGGCATACAAGCCCCTGCAAGAGAACTTTCAGAAGGTAATTGTTTTGCTCTCTCCATGGGTGTACACCAATGTACACGCAGTACTGGGGTGCAGAAATTAAAAAGCAAAATTTTTACTGAAAAATCTATGTTCACAGTGATCAAAAGTAAAAGACGTTCGATTTCAAAGCAGGGATGTTTCAAGGGTGTAAGAGCCCGGCCTCGCTCCTTTCACAGGAGTGCTGCCACAGCCCCTGTGCCTAATTTGGCAATTTGTGGGTAATTTGGCAGGACACGGCTGTGACAACACAGCGTGAGTTGCAGAAGAAAGAAAAATATTATATTGATAATTTTATTTTTATAAAAAGTATATATTTATGAAAAATGTAAATGTGTATTTACAGCACGTCTTATTCCTGTTATGTTTTGTCTCTGTTGAAATATATTTATCTGTCTATATCGATATATACGCCCTGAAGTGTACGCTGGTAACGCGCATTCAGCTCCTCCACGGACGGAGCCCCGCACCGTAAATAAAAGCAACCAGAGCAAAGACCTCGTCGCCTTTTTGTGGCGGGCAGCCCCGGCCCCTCGACCCCACCTGGCCCCGCCGCTCGGAGCATCAGGGGCCGCCCACGGGGAGAGAGGCGCAGCCGGGACTGCACAGCCCGAGGCTCCGGCGGCTGCCGGGGGCTCACCAGCGCCTGCCCTGCCCCGTCCGGTTCCACCCCGCGGCTGTGCGGGAGGACTGAGCCCTGCCTTCCCCTGCCCCGTCTCGCGACTGTGAGGGCAGACACCGTCCTGCCCCGCCCCGCGGCTCTGAGGGCAGACCCCGCCCCGTCCCTCCCTGCGGCTCTGAGGGCAGACCCCGCCCTGCCACGTGCCTCCCAGCGGCTGTGAGGGCAGACCCCGCCCCGTCCAGCCCCGTCCCGCGGCTGTGCGGGAGGACTGAGTCCTGCCCTGCCCCGTCCCCCACCGTGGCTGTGAGGGCAGACCCCGCCCTGCCCTACCTGGAGAAGGAGGCGCGGGCAGATCGGGCGGGGCCCGGCCTCCGAGCTCCTGAGGCAACACTACAAGTCGGGAGGGAATCACAACGGTCCCCGACGCCTGGCCCTGCTCAGGGCACCCCCAACCATCCCAGCCTGGGAGCGTTGTCCAAACGCTTTTTCAGTTCTGTCGGGCTGGTGCTAAGACCATTGCTCTGGGGATACTGTTCCAGTGCCCAGGCACCCTCTGGGTGAAGAACCTTTTCCTGATACTCAGTCTAAATCTCCCCTGAGGCAGCTTCAGGCCATTCCGTCGGGTCCCTGCTCACATTCCCTGTGGCCGCACTGTACCGGAGGCTCTCGGTGTTTCAAGGCTGGCAGGCTGCGAATGGGAGCCAGCAGCTGTGCCACGTGTGAGACGGGAAAGGGCTGCCCCTCAAACACGCCTCAGAAACCACAAACGCCTCCACAATCTTTTGTGTTTGCTAAAATAGGCTTGCGTTACAGTGTGTATATATTTTCCAGTTACACAAACCTCACTAAAAACGCAGACTGAAATAAACTTATAAACCAACGATGAAAACATTTAAACCCAAATGTAGTTGTAAAGTGGAGTACTTGGGAATAGAGTTACATTTGCTCACAGCTCAGCTAATGTTTCCAGCAACCAACACGAGGTAAGCAGCAGGTACCCCCAGGGTCGGGGCAGCTGTGCCACGTTTTGGAGCAGAGCTGCTTCGAGCTCCCACACCCGCAGGTGAGGGACCGAGCCAGCTGCGCGGCCCGGGGCACTGCTGCAGGCTTTGAAATGGCTCCACGGCAGCTCTCACAGAAGAGCAGCGCCTCGGGGCTTTACAGAGTTTGCAGGTACTGCAGAACTTCACTATCCATAGCTAGAGTTGCAGTGATGTATTGCCCACAGAGGAAGGTGGTAACTATTTTTTTCTCATTCATCTCATTAAGGACTGGTGTAGTCTATTTCCTGCTTATGAGGGAATGGGCAACACTTTTCCTCTGCTCGGATGCTCTCCAGCTGTAATAATAATTATTTCTGCCTAGCAAAATTAATCTAAGATTGCAAGACAAATCAAATTGCATGCATGTGATCTCAAGTATTCAAATAAGTACGATTTTGTGAACTTAAAGGCTTTAGATAACACAGAGGCACCCCATAAACAGAAGAAAAAAAACCAAACTCGGTATCAGACAAATCCCTATTTGCTCAACACTGAAAATTTGCAAAGTGCATGAGTCAATGTAATAAGTGGGGTACTGGCAACTCATTCCATTTTTTTTTCACTGGACTTGGTAGCTCACGTACGTGTCATGGCCCTAACATGGGGAAACAAATCAGGTAGGCTTTTTAATTTAGAGCCCACAGTACAATTATGTAATCTCTCTCACTCATTTTGTAAGTCTGAATTAATTGTCTGAGATTACCAGCAAAGATTCCTAGAAAGCAGTGAGAGCTGTCTGATGAGACTGGCAAAACAGCAGCAGAAGCTGAAAGCATGCTACTTTATGAAACAGACTTTTTTCCCAGCCACTTCTCCTAATCTTTCAGTAAGTTGAATTAAAATACTGCAAACAGCTCTCACAGGTGGACACAGTTAGGTTACATGTTTGAGAAATGCTGACCCTTTCAAGTCATACAGCTACAGTGGATCTGGGACAGAGAAAGTACCTTCACCTGCTAGAATAACTGAGTACAGCCTTAACACAGCTGATAGAAACCTGGAAAGGTGAGACCCTGAATATTTGACTATACAGGAATCTGCTTCTGCCTTGTAAAACAACTCAATAGAAAGTGATGAATTAAAACAAATTTAAAATGGGGGAGTGCCCAGGCAAGTACTTGGCATTTCTGTATTGCTGGAACTGCATTATCAGCCAGTTTTCTTATTTCCCCAGTTCTGATTAATTTAACATTATACAATGTACCATAATAAACCTGAAAAGCACCTAATGCATCTAAAAAAAATGTGGATCAAGAGATTATTTTGTTCATTCTGATTTGATTCTCAGCTTCACAAAAATCTCAAGTCTTTAATGTCTTAAGAAATTACTCTTTCAGTAGAAGAAAGATGAATTATGCGTCAATGAACAATTGGGTTATCAAGGTTGTTCACTTAATGCTCCAGCTGTTCTGTAACACCATCTTAATGCTTATTGGAGAATTCTTTTGAATTTAGTCTTATTCTGTGGTACTTACAAATAAATGCATTGTGTTTCTTACAGATGCTGTGCCAGTTAATAGCAAATACAAGTACAAAATTAATTTCTTGCCTTTTAGCCCTAGACCTAGAAATGACAGATGGTGGAAGCTTCATTCAAAGGAAATCCATTAATGTAATAATAGTGAAGATGGAGATTAACGCTGATAGGCTTTGTGGGGAGTTTTGCACTTAACTACATTAACACTGGGGTTTTCTCCTCCTCCTAAGTGCTAAAACCTAGATATACTCAAAATTCACTGGGAACCAAGCAAATACCACTACTGGCCACTGCTTCTTTGCCCTTTTCCAGCTGGCCTGAAGGCAGATGGACATCACCTTATTCTGGAAGTGGTTACAGACTGGAATACTGTGGACCTGGTGGTCAATAGGGAGATTGTATTTCATTGCAACACCTATGACCCGGATTTTGGTAACTCTTGAATTTTATTATTTACAGTTTCTCCAAAAGCACTTGCATTTTGAAATGAGCACTTTCTAAGACATAAACAGCTCAGGTTCTATCAACACTTACACTTTTAAGCTCTATACTGCTTTATATTCAAGGCATTTTGAAAGGCACAGTCAGGAACAGAGAACGGCTTGGGAGTTAAGGCCATGCTTGGGAGAGCACTGTCTGGGGCCATCCCACATGCACCACCACACAACCACAAGAAAACCTGCTAGGTTTTGGTCCACAGAGGTATTAGGGCTTTCCTCTGCTTTCAAAACCGCAATTTTTATTTTTCACTTGAGCTGAATCCATCTCAGATTACAGAATTAACCACGGCAGAGCCAAACTGGGTCCAAGTACTGTGAGGGAGAGCACAAAGGACTGTAGGCGTTGGAGTAAGAAGTAGAAACATAAAAGGTAAATACATTTACTTGCACATATTGTGTAAGTTGTACTTTTCTCCTTTATGATAGCAAGTTAGATCCACCTTGTGAAGAGCCAGAAAAGCAGTTTTAAATGCTTAACAATTTACAGGGACACTTTCCTTTAATCTTGGGTTTCTGTCAGGCTTCACAAAGATACTACCAATTGGTTATTTACACTTCTAGGTAAGATACTTTCAAAGTTATTCATGGCCAAGAATACTTATTTTTACAGTTCTGCTCCTCTCTTGGCCACAAATATCTTAGAGAATATTTGTGCATCACTAGGGAGCCCAAAAGCAGAGAAAAAGAAGTTGGCATAGCCATAGGGACAGGATTAAAAGTGACTGGGTGCTATCACAGCTGATACTCCATGTACCCCAAAAGTAACTAGAGTATGAAGCTTTTTTTTCACTCCTTATTTGTCAACATACATTCATTTTCAATTTTATTTTAAAAACAATTTACACTTAGGTAAATTCAGCAGTTTGAGAATGATCATATACCAGAATGCTGGTACCCTGAGCAATATTCAGTTGGCCTAGAATTAGTTAGTTAGTTAGGAAGTGGTTAATCTTTGCATACTAACAGAGTGGGGTTGAGCCAAGGAACACAAGGATTTGCTGAAGCCCAGGAACAGCAAGCAGCAAAGCCGCAGTTTCCAGCAGGGCTGCAGGAGAGCAGGAGCCCAGCACAAAACTAAAATCCAGAGAAAACCTGTCACTCAGTATCTTCTACCAGCTGAAACCCGCAGGGAGATAGCAAACCACATTTACAGTAACACTGATCCAACATAAATGTCTGTCAAAATAACACTATCACTATGTCCCGATTCAGTCCCCTTCCCTAGAGGTGACAGAGCCATTAAAGCAATACTCTTTAGTAAGAAAAACAACATTCATAGTTGAAGCTGAGCAAAGCAGGAATTGTATTGCCCCTTTAGAAGACTGAAACATTTTTGTTTTCTACCACTCTAATATAATGAGATTAGAATGTGAGAGCATTCAGACTGAGCTGGATTGAGAAGATCAATACAATTAAGCTTGGCACAGCTGGCCAGGGGCACTTTTTGCTGGAAGCATTCACACAGACAACAAACTGGGTGTTCAGTACCTGCCCTGGGCAGAGGGAGTTTGTTCACACCTTGCTGTCACCCTGACCCTCCCTGCCACCACTGAGCAGATCGTCCAGCCCATAAACCAGCTCCAGTGCAGCTCTCGGCAGAGGCAGGGCTTTCTCAAACACACCTACTGCATTCATCACTGGGATACTAACAAATGGCTTTCTGCTCCGGCAGTAAATTGTTTATTGGCCTCTTAGGTAAATGCAAATTAATTAGACCAAATTAGTGTGAATAATGCTGGTTCTGGGCAGGATTTACTCCCAAAAATAGCAGAATAAACTCCCCAGATCTCTTGAGCACGGAAAGCTGTGAACATCACTGGAAACACTGCAAGCAGATGAGCTCACTAGTGTGACTAGTCTTGGGGTAGACTTTTTTGGATTCGTTATTTTGTTCGCTGGGTGGATTAATTTTTCTGTATTTGGTGCCCTCTTTAACATCACTGTGAGGACATTTCTCACATACCTTCCAGTCAGAATAACAGGAGTTTTGTAGGGAGATACTAGACCTTAATAAATCAATATGTTTAGCTGGAGTAAATACAAACAAGCTTTGAGGAGCACAAAGCTGCGGGTTTGAAACAGCAAGCTTTCAAGACAAGCATGGGTTGAGGACAACTGCTCTGACTGTTTTACAGTAATATGACCAAATTGTGAGTGTGAGCAAAAAAAAATCAGCTGCACCTAAAAGAGATCTCATAGCTCCACACAGAGAACTCAGGCCCCATTGCTGTGTTTTTGTTACAGAAGGAAGAAATGAACACAAATTTGCAGCAGTCCTTTCAGTCTGGTACCTGCAGCCAAACACTACCTGCAGGTCATTGCCACAGCACTAGCAGGAAGCTGGATATTGAAAGGCACTACAATAGCCACATAGACAAAGGCATGTCATTTTTTTATAATTTTTTTCCCTTCACTTTTTTCTTCATTTTAAGGGGATTATCTGCCCTGTGGATAATCATGGCCATTTAAAACTGACTTTAGCCTCCAAGCCTTCTCTACAGCAACTTTCAGCCAGACTATTGAGATAATGTCAAATCAGGAAGAAGAAAGCAGCCGCAGCAAATTATTCCAGTAGTAACACCAACTAAATTGCTGTGCAGCTTTTATGGTTTGACTAATTGTCTCATTAAGGCACATTTCTGATCACTGAAATGGATCTCAAGTATTATTAATCACTGAAAAAACAGTGCCACTAAGAGCCTCTCTCCCTCCTATCCTTGGCACTCTATGCAATGGAAAAGACTCACAGACTCCCGTTGATTGGAGCCCCACTGCTGCACAGCTGGCAGTCAAATAGTACTAATGGCACAATAACCCAATATAACTAAAATAGTTATGCCTTTCACAGTAACAATCTCTTATATCATGATTAAGCTCCATCATTTGTGTTTTCCTTGTGTTTTGCAAATGGCTCAAAAAAAAAAACCTGACAATTTTTCCAGTGATTTCTTCAAAAGGACAGGGAAAATACATATAAAATTCATTAGCTATCAAAAAAACTAATTAAAAACATTTGATAAATTTAAAAAAAAATTAAAACAACTGCAGCAAGCATGGGCTGCATGTCAGGATGGTTGTGTGGCTCCCAGTCCACTCCCCCTGGCAGAACACACCTCCAGAGACTGGCTTTGGCTCAGGTACTTGCAGGCACTTCTGTGAAGCTCAGTTTAGGAGCTGGCATGTCCTGGGCTACCTCTGTAACTGATGGAGAGAGGCCTCTCCACAAAGCAGTTCAGGTCTCTATGAGGACAGACTGTAGCATCTCCAGGCTCCTAATCCAGGTACTTTGTTGGTGTTTGGTTTGAAACAACATTAGGAAACATGAAGCTTCTTCCTCATACAAGGAGCACATTTAAAAAGGCATTTTAAATTGGCATTACGCAAGACACCACTGATGGGCTCTCTTCATTCTCAGCAAACAAGAGGACTTTGCTCTTGGCCATCACTTCCAGTGGCTACACAAGCCATACACTGCAACAGGACAGTTCCCCTTATCAGGGGAGGCCTGTAGGTGCTTATCCAATGCATTATCATATTAAAGACAGCAGGCACTTCATTTCCAAGCTGCTAATTTTCAGAAGCCTAATGCAAAAGTGGCACAGTTATTGCCACAAGACATACAGACTTTCATGGCTACCAGTTTGATCAAGCAGAAAAAAGGACTGCAAAGGTCTGGGAGCTCCTCTGTGCAGATGGATGTGGTGCATGGGAAGGAAAATACAATAGTAATCATCAGCATAGGCTCCTTCAAGTGAGAGACAAGATGCATCACTAATTTAAAATTAATTTTAAATCGATTTGAAATACAGCCATTGCTTGCTACAGGTTCCAGTTTTGATCAGTTTAGGAAGGCAGCTTTAAGAAAAGACAGGGTTGTTCTGCACCAACACACAGGCACTTTTCAGGCACTTTTCTCCCATATAGGTGTATATGCAAATGTGCCCAGGAATGACCCACCGAGGTCATATGAAGTACAGCCAGAACCATCACAAAAAAAGTGGTCTTTGTTGTAGGCTTTGGAATTAATTCTGGGAAACAGAATATGGCTAGAGAGATCTCCTTCCCTCTGGGTTTTATTACAGAGACAGGTAGCACAAAGTTGAAATCTGCATAAATCTGTTGAGACCCTGAGCTGTGCAATATTATGCTCACTATGACAAATATTATTTTACTGATGAGTCTAATGAGGGACTTTAGGGTTGTGATAAAGGACTAATGAAACAAAAATGGAAGCAACAAAAACAATAACACCTCACGTAGCATGAAGGGTCCCTAATTTCTTAATATACATAAATATCAAAACAGTAATGCTGAAAAGAAGGAAAAATACTGTGGGGGTTTTTTTCTGGCAGTCCCTTCAGAAGCTATTTATGAGCAGTCATAAACTGACATGCACACTCAGATATATTTTCCTGAAGCCTGTAGAGTTTTGTCTAAGCAAAAGCTTCAGAATATGTGTGTGTAAATAAATTAAAGACTGTCTGGTTTATAATGAGAAGGGTGTATTGTGGTATAAATATTGCAGAGCACATTAAATAAACATGGTCACATATGACCAGGTATCTATTAAACAAGCACATCACAGGAGAAGTTAATTATCTAAGAGTGTAACTAGGAACCGTTTAGATTCACTGGAGATTAAGTTGCTTTATTTCTGTTTATCTTTCCTTCTGAACAGGCAGTAGGTTGTTGCAATGAAGAGCCCCTAAGCAACACAGAGCTTCAGCTCTTCATCAGCTCTAAGATGACAGTTTTGTCAACACCAGTTTGAAGTCAGGATAAGCCAAAAATTTTACTCAATGTCATTTTGTGCAAAATGGGTTGGCACAAAACAGTATTTTGAGATGTAAAAGTGCAAAATATTTACAGATACCTTATGCTGTTCAAGGGAAAGAGGAAAACTTGAATGCTAAATATGTATTTGTCTCATACTGCAGCCTAAAAAAGTATGTAAGGACTTCTTCAAAACTCATTTGTAGTGTCAGAGACTAGTATCCTGAGAGTAACATACAACTTTACTATAGTAATAAGGTTTTCCTAGACTTGACAAGTTATTGTGTTTCAGTCCACATGCAAAAAAAATCAGCGTTGATGGAATTTGATTTCACTTGGGCCCTGAAACTCACAAAGAAAACTGTACACTATTCATCCTATACAAAATAATCACCATTGCAAACACAGACTAATGAAGGGTACGTTTGGGCAAACTGCTGTAGCACAAAGAACAACTGAGGAAGGAAGATTTAATCATATAAAATTATTGAAAGCAAGATGAACCAAATCCCCTTAAATTACTTAAGTACTGCTTAAACCCTGTAATTAACATATAGTAATAAATATTTCATCTTTAACAAGCCTACTGGGAGCAGTTTGTTAAACATTTATTTCTAGTCATGGGAAATTATGTACGGTCATTTTGTCATGTTCTATATTAGACAATTTTATTTTATCCTCTTTATTTTTTTATCTCCAGCAGTGGGTACACTAATTTGGGGAAATAGAATCGTTCCTCTAACGTGTGTGAAACATAGTCTTCCTTCATATGTCTTTTGGCTTTTACTAATTAACTTTACCCTCGCAACGTCTTGGCGAGCACACAGTGGCTGCTAATATCTACTTCCCAGCCTCTCCTGTGGAACTGACTCACTTCAGATAGGAGAGCTTTAGTAGGAACTCCAGCAAAGCCATCCAGGGCATCAGTGCAGAACTGACCTCACAGCCTGGGCAGGGTTACTTCGGGCCAGCAGAGAGAAGAACCAGGTCTCCTCTATGGCAAAGCCCTAGACACAGGGTGCCAGGGGTGTGCTCAGGCAGCTTCAAGCACTGATCTGCATCTTTTCCTTCAGCCCAGGTAGCATCACAGGGGCATGGGGAATTCTGTGAGAGCACTAAACATCAGTGCCCTTCAAGCAAGTCTGTGTGCAGACAGCTGTTACTGCACTGCAGGTGGAATTCCAAGTGAAATGTAGTCCCTTAAACCATTACAAAAGAAACCCATTGCAGGGATAATCTAATACCTACCCAAGGCAAATAATCGAGAGCCAAACTGAGCTCTCACCCAGACCTCCTCCTCTTGTGGCAGACTGAATGCATCCTCTCCTGAAGTGGAGGAGAATTTCACATTGGCTGTGTATGACATGGGCAGAAATTGTCTATGTGCTCTTTTTATAAGAGTATCAGTTGAATTTATGGGCTACTGAACAGGAAGTAAGAATTTCTGAAATTATAATTCAGACTTTCACACAGCATCTTTAGTCATGACTGCAGCTGTTTTCCCCTCTCAACAAATTAGATTTCCATTTGCCATTAATGACTGAATCACTTAAGTATCACAAAGGAATTGCCTGGTGCACTTATTAATAATTGAAAACTTTGAGGAAATCCGTGAAATATTTTCAATCAAAGCTAATAATTCTCTAAAATATTATTTTTCCTGAATAATTACTCCTTTTGTTCTTTTATTCCTTTTGGACAGTAGGAAACATTTTAAATAACAGCATTAAAAAAACCCTGAAGTAACTGTTACGAGGTATCTAAAATCAGAAGTGGTGTCAATGTTAAAAAGCACGAATTAGGAAAGAAAAAAAATTAATCTGTTTCCTTCCAGCAAGTATGTTGTATTTCTATTTTAGCCTGCACGCTGTTCCCTGATGTCTTACACCAATGATTAAGAAAATCATGTACACTTAATCTCTGTCCTCATTCTCTATAAACATAAGGAAAAACTTTCAATTATCTTTTTAATCAGTAGAGTCTAGGAAATCAAGACTCCTACTGCTACACAATTGGACTTTGCAGAGCTACTCAACAGCCAAAAGGAACAAAGAAAAAAAAACCCACAAAACTTTTTTATCAGCCCTAACAGGAATCTTGAATACCATATTGTAGTTATTCTACTCAATAACCTTTACTACTGAAGAATAAGGGCAGAAAAATATATGCAAAATTACCCACATCTGCAAGAAATTTTTTGTGCCTAAAATAGTGTGTTTTCATCAGCACAGAAAGGTTGTAAGACAGGTACTGACAAAACCTCCAAGACCTGCAATTTTGTCCACAGGACATGGAAAGAGGGAGTAGAGGTTCATTGTCTGTCCATCCCTAGGGACGATGGCTGCAGCCTGGAAAAATCCAGTTTATTCTATACCTTTCCCCAAGAAAGAAGAATTAATTTTTTTTTAGTGTTCACTTCGTTGGGTTTCTTTTTGCAAAAAGAACAAAATGCATTTCTTCACCACGAACAGGTCCCCTTCCTTTTCCCAAGCCAGCCTGACTGCACTCAGGCTGCCCGTGGCAATATTTTACAGCCCGAGCAGCTTTCAGCACGGCTCGCCTCAGAAATGCACAGCCAGGTCCTGTGCCTCACTCTAGGCCCGGCAGTCCTCAGCAGCTCGGACACGAATTCAAACAACAGTGCTGCCTTCACCCCGGCGGTGGAACAAGGCATCCCCACCCGGTTCCCAGTCTCTTACCTGCCCATACAAAGTCCAAGTTTCTGGGAGCCAGAGGCCTCTTTTCCCTCCTGGGCCTTTCCCAGCCGCCGTCCTGGGCCTCGTTCCTCGCGTTGTAACTCCGTAACTCCTTCCTACTGCGACCATGGCGGCCACGCCTCACGGGGCCCTCACAGGGCACAGCCACAGCCCTCCATTCTGGGAAAACAGGTGAAATGCTTGAGGTATTGAGGGGAGGACAGCAAACTGGAGACAGCTGCGCCAGCTGCCACCACAGCCTGGGCTTTCAGCCCCACAGCAGACAGGCCAGCCCCATCAGCCGTAGTTAATTATCCCCCCATGTGCTGGGCTGCTCGTTAGCCCGGCACGGCCCTGCTGCCCCTCATTGCATCCCAGAGCCCAGCACCAACCTGAGGAGCTGCCTGGAAAATCAAAACATTCGGAATTCACCCAACCAATAGAAAAGGCAGCTGTGGACTCTTTTCTTCCATCATTGACCAGACTTGTTAACTTTACAAATCTATTCTATCTGCTTTTATGGCCATTCTGGCTTTATGCGAGTATTGAGTGCGCCTCTGTTTCATGTTATAAACAATGTTTGATATCATTTATGCCAACAGCAATTAAAAGAAGATATATATATACACACACATGTATACATACATATACATATATATCTATGCATGTGTGAAAGCACAGAGTAGAGCTTCCCAAGCTTTCATTTCATTGTTATTCTTAGCAGCAGTGGGTATTGCCAGCTCTGTATCAGAGGCAGCACATCTACTGGTTGTGCACCCGCTTAAGAGCTACCCAGAGCTCTTGGAACAGCAGCCAGAGAGTCTAGCAAGGGATACTTAAAGCAAAACAAAGAAACAGTCAACACCCCCCAAGGCACACGCTTTCATGTACTTGGTTCAAACAATGCACACACATCCCTGGGTTTTGTCTAGTCTCATACATTAATTTTTACCTCTTGGAACAACCAGAATGGTTTCTTTTCTGGAGAACAGGTTATGCCTCTGCTCTAGCACAGACTCTGACTGTACCATGGGCACAGCAAAGTTTCCATCAAGCACACTCCTGCTGTCTGTCAGGAATGAAGAACAGTGACAGAAGCTAATTGTTCTAACAAGTCTTGCTGCTGCAGGCATGCACAGCATGGTGTGTCTCCAAGTAGATTAAGTCAACTCACTCTCACATTTGCTGTTTCTTCCCAATCGCAAAGCTGTCATTTGAATTTCAGTGCCAACGTTTTTCACAAGAGGTCTACATAATACCTGAGTCCTTGTCAAAGATGAATCTTTTCATCATTTAGCATCTCAAAGCTGAAGACACAACATGTTTAGAGAAATGATTTACAATGTTTAGAAATTAGAGATGTTAATTCCACTCTAGTTCCAGTATTTTAAAAACTCTCCTTGAAATAAAAATGCATTAATGTGTTATTTCAAAAAATTAGCAAATAATAAAATCTTCTAATATAACCTCAATGTTGTTGTCAGTTTTGATTCAATGGTTTTGGATAATTATCTTTTGGGAGTCCAAATGCTGTCTACCTCACTGCTTCTATATTTAAATAAGCCACCATTGAGGAAACAAACAGAAAACAAAAATGAGCTGTCCTAGCACTCTTACAAATGGGATGTTAATGACCCCACTCAAAAGAGAAACTATCAAAAAGAACAGCCACAATAGAGAATTTTCTTCTTATGTGCTTTTATTTTATTGGGTTTTTTGACATCTTTGATGGAAATTTTATTCAACTGTTATGCCACAATCTATGATACACAATGAGATTGAAAATCTGTCATTTACCATTTATATTTCTATGTTAATTTTGTTTTCTACCTCTGCATATACTGTGGCAAAAGTGCATTTATCATATTTCATGCAGCACTGACTGCCTTATGCAAACTGAGAATACAATAAACAGAGCCAGCAATATTTAGCTGCACTTAATTCTTGCTACAGAAACAAGCACTCATAAAAGCATTAAAATACTTTGGGTGATGGTTACTGTCTATCAGCTTCATGTTTGAGCTATAGAATGGGATAGGAGACAGTATTTGTAGCTGTCGGCTGCAGTACTTTCCAAGTTCATTAGGTTTTTAAAGACTGAATTAGCTTAAATGCTTCAGTGAGAGAAAAAGCCCAGGGCAACCAGCCTGATTTAAAAGGATGCTACAGAGTTTGACAAACATTAGACTAAGTTTAGTTCTGGATGCCATGGTAGGTACCTTACCACATCAATTCTATGCTCTGACAGAAGGATTGTTTCTTCACCATCATGGTGTATCTAAGCCAAATAAAAGGATGATAAAAGGCACACAAGCCTTTTTGGAAACCTGCCTGGGTATGTAGTACCTGATCATAGCTAAAGTTTTTAATTGCAGCTTTTTATTTTGATGAGACAAGAAGCTTTCCAGCATCACCCGGCTCTTTGAATTAGACATAAACGGCAATGCTTTGTTATCTCACAGTCAATACAGCAGCAGCAGGGCAAAACATACTCCCAGATCAAAAGCATGTCCAAGGAGCTTGCTCAGGACAGGGAAGGCAAGATGGGGTGAAGTCTCACCTCTGTGTTTTCCAGTCACTTGTTATGCTGTCTCCAGGGGACTGCTCAGGACATCCAGCCTGACCCTCAGGGCACTGTTGGGGCACAGGGCCTTTGTGCAGCTGCTTTCAGCCCCCTGCCCCAGTACAGGTGTGGCCACCCCTCTGCACCCCACTGACCCTGCTCACCTCACCGTGCCCTCTGCCAGCCACTGCAAAGACAGCCAAAAGTCTCCTGCCTCTGCACAGGTTAGTGCTGCAGAAACCTGCACTCACAAGGTCCACTCAGAGCCAAGTTCTCCTGGGGCAGAGGGAACAGGTCTTCAGTTCTGACAGTCTAGCTCTTCTGTCAAGAGGGGATAGGAAAGCTGTGCTCACCTGCCTTCTAGCACTGTGGAGGAAGCACAAGCACTGGTTCTCAGACCACCCTGCCATGCAGTGCCTCCCCAGAAGCCAAGCACTACTTCCCAGCAAGAAAAACAGCCCCTGCTGCTCTCTCCCCTCCAGTACTTGCTGTACATCAGCCCCTTGACACAGAGCAGCTCTTGAGGTGGTTCACTTTTATGTCCATACTGAAAGTGCATGACAATTGAGATCCTAATTGACAGATAAATGTAAGGGACTGAAAAGAAATCTTTTATTACTTGTGCAAAACCACAGCATGTGCCTTTGGTAAATCAGCAGCTGTTGCTTGCCCACCGTCCTCTAAAAAAAGTGTGAGTAAATCAGGAATAGCCCATTCAGAGCTGAATTAGTATCAACAAGGTGGCGTGAGGTAGGGACAAAGCAGAAAACCCACTGCTTGTTGGAAAAACAGATTTCTCATCCAAACACCATCTTGTAATGGTCAAAGAAAAGCAGATCTCAGTAGTGTGGTGAGGGAAAGATTGCTCATCCAAAACAAGGATGCTTACAGTTCCCTAATACCACACAGCATCAAAGCAGGCAGCCTAGGGCACAGGAGCACCTCTTACTTTTGAAGTAATTTGATGCCGAGTTCTCCTGGTGATCACCCACGGCTCTGCCAGCTGTAGCCTCATGTACACTTCTTCTCTCTTCAAGTACCCCCAAACAATCTTTTCTTGGTCCTTTTCACTTCTGCTCTTCTTGACCTCATATCTAAATGGTTCACACTACTTACTGTTATCCCCCAGTTGAATAACTTTGTTATGTGACTCCCTATTTCCAGCCTCCTCCTCACATCTCCAGGTTACCTCTCCATCTCCTTCCAACACAGCTGGTACACTTCTGTACCAGTCATCTACCAACTCTGCATTTCAGCTTCATTACTCTTCTCTGATATATAGACAAAAATAAACCATTCCTTTTCCTTGTGGTAATGCCTCTTGTGTGCATAACTATGGTGCTGTCCATGCCTGCTCCAGTTATAGTAATTAGACAGTGCCCACAGACTGAGATGTGAGCTTCACCAAGCCACACATTGCATCCTGGGATAGGAGAAGCTTCTTGTGTCAAAGAGGTCCCAATTTATATAGATAAGTGACAAAAAATGGTGGAAGGTAAGCTGGAATTGTTTCTTGCTTATAAACTGGGGAGCAAAGTACAGAGTAATGAAGTCAGCTGCTGGATCCTTTTATTTAGTAAAGCAAAAATACATCATTTCCGGTATTCTCCCCACTTTCCTTTTGGATGCAGTGTTTCGAGAGACTACCAGTCAGAGACAGGTCAGGGCTCTGCAGTTAGAATGTCTTTCCTTCAAAGGCCTCCAGGTTGAAAGCTGTATCCAAGAACCTTCTGAGTGACACCAAATGCATGTTCTTGTTGCCTGTGGCAGGTGCAGCAGCAGGCTCTCGGCCAACATACCTTCATTACAAAAAGAATTGGGCAGACAAATGAGGTGAGAAGAGACACTATTTTACAATAGCAAGCATGAGAACATGCTGTTTAATGCATTCAAGTCAGCTTGGCACATATGGATATTAAGTCATCAATCTTTCTAAAATAAAAATTAATCTAAGTTGTACCAAGTTATACCTTCTGGTCAACTTCCCTCTCTTTGCCCCCTCCCATCATTGTTAAGCTGTGTCTTCTCCCCATCCCTCTCAAGGCAGCCAGGTACACTGTCTCATAATTAGATAACTTGCTTGCGGCAACGATAGCTGCACGGGCAGATCTCAGAGTCAATCATATAAAATAAATGCAGAGGTGCGTGGACTGAGCTTTTACAACAGCTGTTTCCTGCAGAAACCTAACACCTGGAATGAAATTCTTAAAATTACAGAATCTTAGACAAAAGAGAGCTAAGTGCTGTGCTAAGCAGCAATAAATACAGACCTAGTTGCTACTGATTTTCTTTCAGATCTGCAAGGAGGAGCAATATGTGCATCTTCTATTTGAGAAATAGTAGTCTAGATTTTTCCCTCCTTCACCCAAGAACCCAGACTCAGGGTTTTGCTTTGTGAAGAACCTGACTTACCCATGAATACCTGAAAACAACCCCAATAAAATTTAAAAGGAGAGAGAACAATTGTTTGAAGTCTTATACCAGATGGGTCGAGTGCGGTTCACAATAGTGCGGAAACGAGGTCTGACATAATCATAATATCCACTGTTTTTGTGCTCCTCCTGACACCAGACTAGATCAGCAGCTGGATACTTATCAAGTTCTTCTTTAAGCAAGTCAAAGGGGAATGGTGAGATCTGGAAAAAAGAGGGTAATAATTGTCAAGGTCTTTCTCTTTTGTGGTATTAGCCTGTGGTGAGTCATTATTTTTAGATGGAGAGTGACTCATGTTCCTCTAATTGATTTAATGCTCAGAAATAAATACACAAGTATTTTACAGTTGTATTAGTATGAACAGAAGTAGGTCATCATCCAGATCACCTGCACTCCTATAGCTTTTTTAGTGAAGTAGCTGTAGTATGTCCTTAATCAGTGAATGACAATATAGCTTCAAAGTGTACTATTCACAACATTTAAACCTAGCAGACTGCATATACCAGTTTAAGGTGCTATCATGTTTTGTTAGGTTGTTCTGGAAAAGTCATCAAGCTTTCTGGATCTCATTGTCAAGTATGCTATTGATGTGTTCCTTCTTCACATGGCCATGAAGGATTAGAATATGTCTTGTAAGATACTAAGTGCTAGAAAAATGCTGTCACCATCCACTCTAGGAGGAGTGTCTATTTAAAAATGCAGGAACCCCCATGACCCTGTCTTCTGAAGCTCAGGGAGCTCACCTGTTCAAGTCTGGTTATAGCTACTTGTTTCTCCAGGTCTTGGTTCTTTCTCTCTTTCACAAGGTCATAGTAGACTTTTCCTGTGCAGAAAATGACTCGCTTGACCTCATGCGGTGCCTCAGCTGCCGGCCCATTCTCAGGAATCACACGCTGGAAAGTGGTACCTAATGGGAGCACGAATTAGAGAAAGTGCTCTCAGTGGAGCTGACATTTCAATAAAGCAGCCCAAGAAACGGTCCTTTAATCCTTTACTGTGCAAGCAGCCGGCTGCAGTGATGAAAGGGTTCTCCTGCCTCTCTGGTCCTACTTTCCAGACTGGTAACTTGGCTAAAGTGACTTTCAGCAGTTCCGTTTCAGGAAGTCAGAAGACTGTCAGTAATCCAATCTTTCACCACGCTTAACAGAATCATATCAACAGCAGACTGTTTTTCAGCTTTGTGTTGTGTATTACATATTTACTTTTAAATTGATTGGACAGCTCAACTTTGCTTCCAGTTTGGTTTTTTTTTCAGAGAATCACCTGAAACACTCTTTCTTCTTTCCAAGATTATCTCAACCATGTAACATTAATACAGCTTTACAAATTTCAGAATATTCTATAAAAACAAACCACATATCCGTAATGCAACAGAATCTGTCAACTGCAGAAATATTTACCCAAGCACACACATTACTGCTGTATATTTGGTTTAAACCTCTGTTTGAGAGCTAAAACAGCAACAGCCAAAGCAAGAATTAGCACAGGGCTGAGCCATATGTATAAACACTAATGTACAAGTACAATTTCAGATGCGTATCTTCACTGCTATTACCTCCCAGGAGTACAATTTGCTTGGGACACATGAAACTGGAAGAGGGACTTGATCTAAAAGATCCTTTTCTTTGCTTTCATACATGATTGAGTAGAACTATTTCCACAATAAACAACTGCAGGGTAGCAGATAGCAGCTCGACCTCCTGTTCTGAATCAGCACACCCACTTACCAGGAGAATAAGCTCCTGTTTCTCTTGGGGAAGAAAAGCAACAGCACAAACATACCAAAGAATAACTGACTTATGTCAGAATTATCTTGTCCCACTGAACAGCAGAATTCATCATTAAAAAAGACTGAATCTGTGCTTTGTTGGGTCAGCTGAAGTCAGCCTTTCTCTCTCAGCTTTCTATTAAAAGCAGAGCATAAAGGGTTAGCTGAGAGTTAGAAACACTTTATTACCTGCTGTCCTCTTCAGCAGAAACAGGAAGATATGCCAAAATTCAACCCAAACCCTAACTGCATAACCCGAAGGGTGTAACCCTGATGGTGTAACCTTGGGGTAGGCTGGGGGGTTGGGATTAGGGGGGCACTGGGGGCAGGGTTTGGAGGAAGGCTGCAAACAGGGTTTGGGGACAAGGAAGGGGCTGAGGGAGGACCAGGAGGCAGGGTTAGTTTGGAGTTTGGCCACTATTGAGGTTAGCCTGAAGTTGAGGGATCTCCCAAGACAGAGTGACATCACAAAGCCTACAGAATTTGTAATCTGACTCATTCTACAAAGCTTTTAAACAGTAACAAAAACAGCAAGTGCCTTTGCTTGAGAAGCAGATTTTACACACTTACAAAAAATAAGATAATACAATATTTAAGGCACACTTATACACTGTAAGTTGCTTTTCAAAAACTGAGCAGTTACTCTCTTCCAACAGCACTCAAGACCCTCGGTGGAACTGGAGATAGACCAGCACAGCTATGCCCACATTCTCGCTCTGAACAGTCCCTTTAATCCCTCACTCATTTCCTGATGCCACTCCAACACGGTCTAACCAGTGCAAGGCAGCACAAAACCACTGCAGGGTTTGGTATCCCCCCCTGCAGTCACTGTGTGTCTCTTGGTGCTGATGGCATGCCCACAACAGCTCTAAACTCACTGATCTCACTTGAGATCACTGGTGTGACATTGCAGCCCCAATTCCAGCATTGTAACAAGAACTGGGCACATTATTCTTCCAAATGGGCCCAGTGTAATTACAACCTAGCCCACAGTCTTGGGGTCGGGAGGCATGGGCAGTACAAAGATCAATTAAATTTTTATATGAAGAGAAAAAGAGCAGAGGGACATAGTAACCTCTTGAGGTGAAACTCCCTGCAGAGATGGGAATGCACTTTGCATTAAGATTAATGGATGGTTACAAGATAAACCTGTTAAAATTAAGAATCTATACACGAAGGCGATTTTTTCAGCAAAAGTCCCTGCTAGATCTCACTATGACAGCTCTACAGAAATTATGCTGAAAGAAAAGACAAATTCTGCAGAGCTGATTCTGTTCTTTACAGTCTGACATGTAACGTGTATATAGCTAATTATTTCTCCACAACACTTTGAGGTGACCTACCAGACACCATTTCATCAAAACTGGATTTAGCTTCTGGATGCCTCAGCAGTGACTTGGGTGTCAAAACAATCAGCTGTAAGACAGAAATTTTTCCAACACTCAGGAGCTGCTTTATCTCCATTACAAATGCAACATTTGTAACACTGTGCACACAAAAAAGACAAACCGAATATGATACAGAATAAGTTAATATGAATAGCAAACACTGTAACTTATTTTATCCCGTTTTGAAAGCTATGGAAGTTTCAAAATTATTCAGAAGATTTAGGTAGCCTACTCTTTTTACAGGTTCTCAAAACTCATCGCTTATGCTTCTTTTTGACAACAGAATCAAATCACAGGCTATGAACCAGTAAATCATTCAACAGTTGCATCTTGGGTCTCTGAAGTTCCAGCAATTAGACATGAGGATGATAGTTCTGCAACCTGTTAGCTACATCACTAATACCTTGACAAGCTCATCTGAAGATCTGCACAGCCAGATAGAAACAAAGCTGAAAATCAAGTTTTAGAGCCATAGTAAATCAGAGCTGAGCTTCTTTCCATCAAATTGGCAACTTTAACCTGTGTTCAGCTGAGGTTTTTCACCAACAATTCTTATTCTTTTCAGCAGTGTCATATGTAAAGGCCACTCCTTGTCTGAGGGCTAATTTACCTGCAGAAATCAAGTCCATTAAGGTAACCTTACCGGCTTTCTGAATGGCAGCAAGATTTGCCTTCGGAGGACATGAAAATAATTGGCTGGAGTTGAACAATTCACCACAATCCAGTTGCATTCATACAGCTGGGAAACTTCAAAATGCTCAGTGAATTCCTGAGAGAAACATCAAAGGCATTAGGAAAATGTCTAAAAGATGAGAAAAAAAGTTTGAAAGCCATCCTTCTATTTCTGACTCTCAGCAACTCCCTTCCTCAAAAAATTTATTTAGCAGCTCTCAGCTGAGATTGTTTTATTAGCTAGGGAAGCATCCCTACAAATCATTCCTTTCTGTTTCTACTTCTTCCTAAAAATTTATGCAAATAAAGACAAAAAGTTTCCACTAATTCAGAAGAGATGGGAAGTCCAGGAACACTGAGGAGGACTAGGACATCAGCAGATGGGAGAAACAAAATAGAACCTCTTTGAAAGAACATTAAACTGTAATTCAGTTTTTGAGTGTACAGTTAGTTTTCACTCTCTCTCCCATTCTGTAGAGGTATGTACTTTATCTGTAGAATTGAATTACCAATCTATGAAAGTCTTAGCCCAATCAAAATTAGAAGGTGCTTATTTTTGTGCTCCTAGCAGTACAATTTAGCTCCACTGCAAAGAGCCAGGGTAGTCTCACTTGACCTCCTTTAGCAATTGGCTAGAGACACCTATTTGCAGTACACACAGCGTTATAAACAAGCAGGATCACTGGCCCTGAGGAACAGCCATAAAAAGATCATGCTGCCAGAGATTAATTGTATGTGAGCTCAGCTTTGTAATGAGCAGCAAAGCTGCATACTTCCATTACTTTTACAGGGATCAAGTTAGTGTTACACCAAGACTTGAAGCTAAATCTTAACCTGCTATACCTAGCTAAAAGGATACTACTAGCAAAAAATCTCTGGGATGTGAAAAGCAAAAGGACAAAACTACTTACTGGATAGGCATCAGAATCATCATTGCTCATCTGCAGAAACCTCTCAGGCCTGGCTGATGAATGCTCTGGACCCTGGTAAAGGTATCATTTAAAACAATGTTAAAGAGCCAAATGAGCAATTAGACATCAGCCCAGATCAATCACTGCATGAGTACCTCCTGTCCCCTCTGCACCAGCTGCACACCTGCCCCCCAGCCAAGGGCATCAACAGCAGCAGTCAGACAGAGGACACACCACAGGACAGGAATTCATCATCTTCTGTTTTCATAGAAGATTGGGTTTCAGGTGTATTTGCAATGTTTCTACCAGCTGCAAGTGATTTCTACCCTCAGTCTAGCTGCACAATGAAGAGCAATGGAAAGGCAGTGGGTCCACGTGGGCACAACAGTGACCTTGCTGCTGCAGAGCAAACAAGAGCATGAGGAATGTCAGGAAGAGAAACACTGGGTTCCTCAGAGTACAGCAGTGACTCACACTTCATGCATGCTGAACAGCAAACACAAAGTTAACTCCTGACTACTTTTGCTGTATTAGCAACAAAAGCAGGCACAGGATCTCTCCTACTATTGTTCACTGTTCAGTACAGGACCAAATACTGAGATGAACGCTTTAGCTATAATGGATCAAAATACACACACGCATTATCTGCCAGACTAACCTGTGATTAATTTCTGCCTCCTCAGGAGATATTTTATGTTCTGTCATTACTGAACACTCCCATCCACGGTCTCACTAGCAGTACCCATGGCAATTACTTGAATTGCACAAACACTGTTAGCTCCATTTTACAAAACATGCATGCTGGCCACAGAAATTATCAGGAATAAGGAATGTAGCAGAATCTGTAATTTTTCCTTTTTACGTCCCTGTTTTTAAAGGATCAGAGAAAGCTGTGAGGAATGTGAGAATGCAATGTGCTTTTCTGTGTATTGCTATTGCTGACAGCCTTGGCTTGTTCAAGTGACAGGTATCCTTATGAAGAACTTTCATTTCACACACAGCTGTAAAGTATTTTAATCCAAACTATTACACCTCTCAACTCTCTCCTGAGCTAATAACTTTCATAAAGAGATTTTTTCTTTATATGGCTATCTCTCATTGTAACTTCCTCTGTTGAAATCTTAACATTATTCTAGTAACTAGTAGTCCACCTTGATTGAACACATCATTCTTCCTAATTCCAAGTGCAGGATTCCAGACCCATAGGAGGGACACAAAGATGATCAGGGGACTGGAGCATCTCTCCTGTGAAGACAGGCTGAGAGAGTCAGGATGGTTCAGCCTGGGGAAGAGATGGTTCCAGGGAAATACTTCACAGCACCTTCTAGTACCTAAAGGGGACCTGCAAGAAAGCTGCAGAGTAACTTTTTACAAGGTCAAGTAGCAAAAAGACAAGGGGAAACGGCTTTAGGCTGCAAGAGAGCAAGTATAGGTTTGATATAAGGGAGAAAATCCTTCTGTGAGGGTGGTGAGGCACTGGCAGAGTTTGCTCAGAGCAGTTGTAGATGCCCTGTCCCTGGATGTGTTCAAGGCCAGCCTGGATGGGACTTTGAGCAGCCCCTGATCTAGTGAAAGGCTACCTGCCATGGTGAGTGGGTTTGAACTAGATGGTCTTGACAGTCCTTTCCAACAAAAACCATTCTATGAATCCATGATTGAGTCTGCTTCGTGGACTAAGGGAATTCAAAGGAAAAAAACCATTCTGTTGGCAAAAAAAGGTATAACAAAATAGCCTAGAACTGTGACTTGTATCACTATTCCTTTGAATTCTGCCTCCAGAGGTGGAGGTGCCAAACAATCTGGTCACAGAGAGGTAAGGACTTGAGATCAAGAAGCAAAGCTGCACAAAACCATGGTACACAAAAGCAGCCCAGTTTATTGCAGCACTTCTGCTGTTCCCATCTGTTTGTGTAAATCAAACCCTGCACTAAGCATGGCACACAGAGCACAAACCCAGTGCTTCACAAGCACACTGCAGTCAGTACACTGGGAACAGAGATGTTACCAGCAAACAATTACAGGACAGGCAGGTGAGGCTTCCCCATCACTCACACACTGCCCCAGCAACAACCTCAGTCCAGAGCCTCAATGTTCACATCCATCTTTGGTTTCTGTGCTGACACCACCAATCAGACTGCCAGCAACTGCTGCATGGGATGGGGTAGGGTTTATTTCTGCTGTGACCACCTATCCAGTGAGACCTATGCTGAATCCATTTGCTACTTTCAGATGAGTCCCCAAGGAGCCATTAAGCTGCAGAGTCTTTCAATCACAGCCAACTTGCCTGTGAATGCATGACCTAGAGGTGAAGGGATCCATATCCCATTAAGAATCCTTCCCCAAATCATCTTGCCCCCAACGCTGTAGTTATAGAAAGACTGGTCCTCCTGTAATGAAAAGGTCCTCTGGGAAGATAAAAGATTTCAACAGCCTGGTGGGATTCTTAAATATTCCAAAAGCAGCTGACACTAGTAGCAAAATAAGCATGTTTCAGAAGACCTGTGCAAATCTTTGCTGCCAAATGGCTATGGGGAGAGAAAGATTAAAAGTATTGTAAGTAGCAGAGAACCAGCCCCTTAAGCCGAGTGCTTCCCTACAGAGGACCACACCTCCTGCTGAGGGCTCATTCAGGCTGTCCCCTCAGGATACAGTTAAAAAAATTAATTTATCAAAACCCTTGTGAACAGCATCAGACCCTTTATTTAATCACAATGGATATGGAAAGCCATTCATAAGATATGAATGCACCCCAGTGTATCAGGACAGGATCATAATTGAATGGAAATAAACTAAATTGTTTGTGAGAATAGAAATGACACAGTTTGTGGTGAAAAGGTCTAAAGCATTTGTACAGATGGAGATTGCCACTGTGGCACATACTATGCTTTTTTAAATAGAAAACTAGGAACATGCAACAATTCATGAAGGTTAATGTATTTGAAAAGGAGAAAATTAACCCTGCCTGATATGATGTTCATGTAATCTTAAAAATAATTTAAAATATTTGAAGAACAATTCCACTGCTAGTATGAACTTCATGTAACTTTACACGTAGGGTGTGCCCACACCCTTTCCCTCTAAGACATTATCTAGTTCCTCCTGCTAGCCACCAAAGAAAAGATGGACAACAGCTAGTAGAAACAGTTTCCATTTCAGAAAGAGGGAGATTTCTTATTACATCAAAATTGACCAAGGTCAATGATTTTTGAAGACATTTTAAAATGTTTTATATCATTTCATGGCAAGAGAATATAGTGCAGAGTTTACACAGACATACTTTATGCAAAATAAAATCAAGCAAGCGCTCTTAGACGTGATTTCTTTCTTATTGTACACCAAGAATGCAGTTTGCTAGGGAAAGAAGGCAGTGTCTTAGGGAAAGACACCAAAAAAAGAGACGAAAAAGAAGGAAAAAATGGGAGGGAAGTGTTACATGCCACTAAGAAGCTCACAAAGCTAAGAGCTGAGAAATATTTCTCAGGGTTTTTTGGTTTTCACCAAATCTATCTACATTCTCCTCATTAACACTGAGGCAGCCCCATGTGCTTAACAGTGCCTTCCTCCCCTGGGTTCGTATCACCACTGGATCCCCAAACCCCTTTGTCTCTTCCAGCTGCAAGCGAAGGCCCTGCAGCCAGCCCTCCCCTCCTGCCTGTGCCAGCCTGCAGTGCTCACCATTCCTTCCATCCCGTGGGGCAGGAGCAGGACGATCCCGTTGTGCCGAACCCACTTGGTCTGGCCGGAGCTGATGAACTGGTCTATTATACACTGAGCTGTGTTGTGAAAATCCCCAAACTGGGCTTCCCAGCACACCAGGGCATTGGGACTCGCCATAGCGAAGCCAAGTTCAAAACCTGACAAGCAAACAAGGAGGAGAATTAGCAAATGAACAGATTTCCTGAAAATTCTGTGCATTCCTCGTTAATAATTAAAAAGAAAACAAACCCAAAATTAGAGCATGAGCTGGATTTTTGGAGCACAGTTATAAATCATGAAGTTTTCAATAGTACCCTTTCCAAACCTGACTTCAATCCTTCAAAGTTTTCCTCAAACATTTGAATCATAGGAGTTTTTAAACAAACTAAACGCCCTCCCTCCACTCCAAATTTAGTATAATGTTTCCCTCAGAGCTCACTACTACCTTCTCCTGTAAAAATGCACTTACAGCCCAGTTAAAGAGTTATTTATTAATTTTAATATTTCCACAGCCCTACACAACATCATCTTTCTTTCTCCCTCTCATATGCAGATGATGAAGAAAATTACTGGTGACATCAATTTTCAGTCTACAGTCATGATCCTTGTCTTCAGATCTTCCAAAAAACTTGAATATAACAGCTGCATGGCAAACACATCTGGGACTTGGATAAACAATCCTTTCTTAGGCAGGGCTAAGGACCCTTTGGGTTTCTGCTTCAGTGTTAAAGTATTTGATCTCTGTTCATATTTTCCTTTGACCCCTTGATATAGCAGAGCCTGGAGTGCTGAATGAATAGCTGTACTCATTCTCCCCCTCTAGTTTGGGAGTGATTATAACCAAAAAGGTTAAAGCTCTCAGTAAAAAGCAGAGCTATATAGCAGTGCTCTGGGTGTAGGGGTTCTGGCTGAGGCAAAACTGATTCAATATACACAGAGGATAAATATTTAATTGATAGATACATTTCATCTTGAAGCTCTACACAGAATATAATGATCTGGTTTCAAATACAGAACTTCAGAATGAGAATACTCTCATTGAAGCTTACCCCAGCAGAACAAGTAACTTTTGGGTCTTCATAGTCTACTCCTTGGTAATTCCAATCCAGTTTTTTGCTTACCATCCCCATGGCAAGAAATCTTTGAGTCACTTGGCTTTTGGACTACTGATCTTTGAACAGTCCATCCATAACTCCAGCAGATGCTCATGGTCCCACCAAAAGGCAACTGATACATTAGAGGCCAAAAGAAGACCGTAAAGTCAGACAGACAGCCCTTCCTCTGTCAGTCCCCATGACAGGTCATTACCAAAGAGAATGACTTTTGCTGGCCTTGCCTTTGGCCTGACTGCCTGAACAGCCTTCCTTCATCCTTTCCTCCATCTCTGATCTCCTTCTTTGTGTAATTCCATTGTTCTTAACACAATGAAAACAGCAGAAAAATTTACACAACTCCTTCAGTCATATTCCCAAAGGTACCTGAAAAATAGATTTCCCTAGATAGGCTTGAATCCCATTCTAATTTTACACAAGCATTAAGAGACCATTTCTGCTGATTGGGTGACATGGTTGAGAAAATATGCAATATGTTCCAGACTTATTTGTGCATATGCTGCTCTCTGTAAGGGTGGGGCAATCTAGCTTTCAGAGAAGCACAAACAGGTCTTGACCACTCAGAGTTATCAATAATCAAACAGTGCTTTTCAAAGAGCATGGAGCTCAGTGCATAGCTAAAATCTGGTCACAGCACACACATAATTCTACTTCATATACAAAAGATCACCCCTAAAATTCATTTAGAAAAAAGACTATAATTTCTCCTTTCCTATCTTGTTGACAATTTCATGTCAATCTTTACAGGATAACAATGTTCTAGGTGAACCTGCATCAAAAAGTGTGATCTTAACAGAGATACCATTTGCAAGCTTTCTGACAGATATAAAAATGTCTAGGAAAAGATATCCAAATGTAATCTATATATTCTGATTAGTATTTTGAGAATGATGTTGCTGAGACTACTATTTCATGGCACATGTATACACAGCTTTGGTATACCAGAACTCAATTTTCCACCAGGGAAATGGCAATGAGAGTTACTACATTAAAACTATCCCAATCGTAATTATAGCAGTGGAATAGCTTTAACTCTTGACAGACTAAGGAGTCTGTGAAGAATTACTACTACTACTACCTTTATGGGGAGAAAGTCGCTTAAAGAGCATGATCTGAACTGCTAAATAATAAAAACAAAAAGCTGATGGAGAGAGATCTAGACAGATGCAAGGTAAACAGCCCAGGAAAGGGTGAGGTGTTCTCTTGAAAAAGTGAATTGTTGTGGCACCAGTGTCAAAGTCAGGGAAGGTGACCTGAACTAGAAAGTCTCCAATGTTCTTCTAGAGATGGGACATGAACTGCTAGGGAGCAGATTCCTACTCAGGTCCCTCATGGGGGCTCAATCTCAGACCAGAAAAAAAGAATTAAAAAAAAAAAAAAAAACAAACCCAAAGAAAAACTACAGCAGAGACCTTGCAAACTTTATTGTTTGCATCTGCAGAAATAAGAACTGGACTTTTTTTTTTTTTAAATCCTGTGCAAATTTTGTGGGTTTCAAGGATTAACTCTTACACAACTAGAAACAGAGAACAGGTTGACGCTATGAGGAAATCCAAGGCAACCAGGCATCAAGACAACTTTCAAAGAATGTCAGGTAAGGAATGTGCACACCAGAAGGGTGTTGGAGAGCAACCAGCCAACTCCAAACAGCAGGCAGCTGCTCAGGGCTCAGCAGAGCACACCAGGGCACAGGGAACCAGCAACCAGCACAGCAGTTTGGTAAACTTCTACACTGAGGAGACACAGGGAAGAAAAACACACAGCACTTGATTAAGGCTGCAAAACTAATGTTTCAGTTGTGGAGTTCATGATGGTCCCTAGATGACAGACCTAGCAGAAATGGTTGTTTCCATTAGTCCAGTGCCTGCTGTGCTCTCTCACTGTTCTTCGTCACTCTGGCACAGAAAGAAGTGTTGTCAAGCAAAGTGGCAGCTCACACAGTATACTGTGCTGTGTTTTCCCCCACAGCATTTTCATGATTGTCATAAGAATAGCTGGTTTTCAATTAATGTAAGTTAGGCTACAGCCATAACTTAATTCAATATGATTTTGAAGAGACTTAAGGCATGAATGTTAATGGTTTTCACCTTTTTTTCCCCTTTACATTATCTCACAACTCTCCCTACACCCACCAGTGCACTAATTCTAAACTGTTTCTTTTAACAGAAATAAATAGTAGAAACAGCAGTTAGAGAAAATAAAGTGTTCAAGGGTTTTGTTTCTCCTGAAGAACCAACTCCATGAACTGCAAGCCTTCACTTATTCTTCCATGTATTAAAAAGGAGACGCAGTGATGTTACCAGCCAAATAAATATCAATTCTGATTGCTCTTCTTTGATTCAGAGCCTTAACTAGAAGAGACATATTCACACACTGCTGCTTATCCCAAAACTGTCTCTCTGTGGAGGCAATACACAAGAGTAAACATGTTGGAAAAGGTCAATATATAGAAGCCAGCAAGAAAGAGAAAACTTCATTATAAAATCACTTCAACACCAAACATGGCATTTTTAGTTTAAAAAACCCAACCTAACAAACACACAAAAAGCCACATCACTTATCAACTATTTGTATCAATTTAATCTCCTCTACTGTTAGAAAACATCTTGGACATAAGGGATTTAAAGTTCTTGAAAATTAAAAGTATCAATATTATCAATTTTGAAGAACCTGTCATCCCATCTGCTGAAGCAGAAGTGCACAGAAATGGTATTCTTGTTTTCACCATACAAACAAAACCCTATTTTACCCTATTGCTTGTATTCAGTGAATTGTATTAAATCAATTTTCACCTATCTTTTGCTGGGCAAGGTGGAAGGGCAATAGTGAGCAGGATGAGATCAAGAAAGAGAGAGACTCCACTTGGTTAGTTTTTTAAAGAATGGAATTGTGACAGCTAGAATTGCCTTCAGGCCATATCAACACTAGGCCTCCTATTGACATGTTCTTTTTGAAACAAAATCAGATTTCAACCATATCCAGACACTTGTCACTTCTTTTGGAATGTAAAAAATCCAAAGCCAGAAGCCTATGGCACACTTATGCACAAGTTTTGCAGCAACACTGTAAACAGACTCAAATTAAAAAACGCCAGAACACACCATGAGAAACAACAGGAAATTGGAAACAATCATTCTATGAAATTAAATTCTTCATTTTTATCTATGCCAATTATTTTCCTCCTGTTTATACACATCCTCACATGCACTCTCCTATTCAGAGTTTACATGCTAGCAATACAAAAAAAATGTGATTCTGTTCACACTGATTCTGGCACAGAGTTAACAAAAATACCTAAAAAATCTGTTTTTCAGCCCATGCTCTGAATATACAATTGTATACTACTTTAATTTTAGTATTATTAGCAATAGGTAATATGAAGCATTGCAAAATTGACTAAGTAACCGAATATTTCTGGAACTTTGAAGCAAGCAGCTATCAACTACCACCTTTATCTAGTACAATGTTTTTTCCTTCACATGATATTTTATTATCCATAGAATCAGTAACACTTTTGATAAATTATTAGATGTATTTGTTTCATGCTCCACATTCCTCTTGCCACCCTCATCATGTCAGAGTAAGGTTATCCATTCTCTGTGGCTGAAGGTAAAATAATTCACTATGATTAATGCTATCACTAAAAAGAATTTGTTTTCTTGAAATAGCACATTCAGAATAGCAGCTCAGATAAGGCCAGGGTGGATTTTTTACATCTCTATGACAAACTGTCTCTGGTTTTCTTGTCAGTTCCTTCCCTTTTAAGAAAGCATCAGGTGCACATTCCAGCATTGCCAAGATCAGCAATAGCAGATGGATGCTTTTAACTGAATCCCAATATTGTAAAATGTGGGGATGCTTGTTGAAGGGATGTCAGAACCTGAGAGGAAGAGCGTTGATACCTGTTTCACATTATGACCATCTCCCAGCTTTTTCTTTTCCACATTCTTTTCCTTGCTGAGCTCTGCTGTTTGTCTAGCAGCCCTCCCCGAGCCCAGGCAGATCCAGACGTACCTAAGACCCCGTACTCGGAGAGGGAGCTGTTGCACACGGTGTAGGGGGCCTGCTGCTCCCACAGGTGATTCATGGGAACACAAGTTCTCCGGTCAACTTCTTGGTCATGAAGCACATGGTGACGATGGCTGCAAAGAGTTGTTGAGGGAGATTTATTAGCCAGGAATCATTCTGGTCTTTAACAGAGCTCTTTTCAAAGCTAAAGTGTCAAAGTTGTGTTCTGGAAAGCAAGCAATGGTTAACCATGGTTCTCTCTGCTACACACAACACCCTGGTCTGGTTGAAACCACGGGAAATACAATCATGTGTCTAAATACAATTGCTGCACTGTAAGGACTTTCACTGACTTCCAGGCTGCTCAAGCACTCACAGAAACTGAAAATACCTCACTGCTAGTAGAACTGGGGAGAAGGAGAAAAGGATGGGGAAGTTGTTGCTATAAAATAAAATTATAAAGTAAAGAAATTAAGAGGAACAAAATTCTTATCAAAAACATTTTGTTCTTCCTTCCTCACAAATTCTAGTATTTTCCTTGAAACTTTGTCTTTCCTTTGTCTTTAATGGAAAAAAATGTAATCTAATCTAATTTCAGCACTGAAACTTGAAGGAGTTGTATCCTCTTTCCTGCTATTTCCACTCACATGCACCATTTACACTTCTCTAGAACACCATTAATCAGCATTAGAATGGGGCACCAAGGAATACTACCAAAACAGAGATGACTGAAGTAATTACTGCAATCCATTAACTGTCTGAGCAGACTGAGTGAATCACAGCAGCTTTACAACTGCTAACATAAGGCCAGTTATTGTACTGGTAACAACACTGTGTGTTGTAGAGCTACCAACACTGAAGTCAGTCTTTTGCACTTCCCTTTGCTATAATGAATGCTAGCAAAAGAGCTCTGAAATTTATCTAGAACTCAACAATGTAAAGCTAGAAAAAGACTGAACCTTAGAAAGGCAGCACAGGGAGGGAAGTAGAGAGAAAGGGGGAAATTCACACACCAGGCAGCTGTTTGGCACAACTCATTCTTGCCACTCTAATTTTGATTTTGTCATTAAGTCAATGACAGAAGACCTAGCTAGGTGTTACGCTTCTTGAGTACAAAGTTTTGTGTTTCCCTAGAAAAGGGTGATTAAGATGAGCATAGATGGCCAGGCAGAAATATACAGAAGTCCAATTTGCACGTGTCCAATTGTCAGATTTACTGACATCAAACCAGTACAGAACCAAGGCTGTTGATACCCTCCATCCTCAAGAGTTTGTCTCCAAGAGGAGAAGGGGTCTGGTGCTTCTGTCTGCAGCTTTATCTGGCTTCTATCTATTGACAGTGTTGAGGACTGAAACAGGAAGAAAAGAAGCCATCACATGGAATATTGAAAGAAAGAACTGTTTTCTAGACTTTACTTTAGAAGCTCCAAAATAGTGAAAACACCCCATCTTGTTGTTTTATTGTGGCAAGACTGTATATTCAGTTCTTCCGAAATGCTAGCCAATGCTGTAACCAGAGTAGACAGGCACCAACATTTATTTCTGTCTTCTGCAAGCATTCACAATGGAGCACAGTGCAGCATTCACCCCAGGAACTGACATCACATGAAAGGTTTCAATTAAATACATCATTAACCTTTTATTCTACAGAGAATCAGGTAAGGCAGTAAACTATATATTTCACCAAGTGATGAGATCCTGTCTTCATACATGCCCCATAGGCATTCAAAGTCTCAGTAAAAAGGACCTTATTTGACTTTAGAAGCCTCACCAAGTGGCAACATGTTTGTTCACAAGGTACACAAGTTCCAATCAGTCACCACTGGAAAGGTATTTGAAAAATGCAGGATCTGCTGCAGCAAGTATCCTCTCTTCTCAGCAATTCAATGGAATGCAACTGTATTTTTTTGTTAGAAAGCAGGGGGAAAGATACCATTTCTGCTTTTCAGCAAGAGAAGGTAGAAAGTGTCTAAAAATGTCTGTTCTGGCTTAAATATTATACTTTAAAATGCTGCTTACAGATACCCAGGAAATTTGACTATTACTGTCTGCTAGAACCTATAACATTCATATTAATGCTGAAGAAACAGCCCCAGCTTCCGCCTCCCTGTAGAAGACCGTATTTTTTAAACAAATGCCAAGTTGTTTAAGTGTGGTACTTAAACAGTTTTAACAACATTTACCAGTTATCTCAGTACTGACCTGAAAGTCCCTCTCTCCACATCCTGCCCACTCAGTCGGACATGGATCCCTTCTTTGAGAACAGAGCCAAAAGCCATGTACTCTGCCAAGGCCCAGTCAACAAGCCTGTTCTTGGTCATTTCTGAGCGGGCTTTCAGAATCCGAGAGAGTCCTACATTGGAATAAAGATCAGAAATGAATGCATCTATGAATGGTTCAGAGAAATTCTCTGTACACATTACATTCACCATTCTTCCCTTGTGGCTAAGCTAAACACAGATATCAAATCAGGTCTAGGAACTGTTTTTCTAGAGTTGAACTGCTGGCAAAATAAAACAACTTGCTTCTCAAGCAAACAGTTGTATAATGTTCATACCTTTTTTGAAGAAGAAGAAAGTAAGGTTGACTGTGTCAGAAACTACTGAGGACAATTAAAAAGACCCATAGTAAAATTCTTCTTCAAGATTTATTTTCACATCTCTACCACCAAGTACTGTTTTATAAGAGCCTGAAAATAGCAATTTGGTTGCTGAGTTTTTGTCTTCCTTCTTTTTCTCTTTTTTTCTTGGCATTTGTCTTATTGCACTTCTGGAGATGTTATACAATGAAAACAGGCTGGATCGATCAATACTGTGGATATCATATAAACAGAAAAACTGTAGCAGCTGCCAATGGATTTCAGTTGGTAACCAACAGCTGACCTTTCAGTGAAGATTTTACAACCCAGTGAAATACAAGTTACAACACTGTAAATTTCAAAGGGAACAAAACTTCACAGCTGCACACAGGTGCTTCCAGTTTTGAGGCCACAGGTCTCCTGTATTCACTGTCAATTGACAGCATCTTATTTTCACATCTGCACGGATGATTTTGGTAAGCTAAGTCTTACATGTTATTTTTCCATATTTCCCTTTCCTTAGTTTCCACAATTTTACAGAAAAACACCCCACTTTCTTTCCACATAAAACTCGCATTGAAATTGCCTCATTTTAAGTTAAAAAAAAATCTTTAATATTTCCCTTTAGAATATACTAATCATTTGATTAAAAAAAAAAATCTTCCCCTTGTTTGTTGCAAGACTGTATTATATTAAGTTAGTTCATTGTAGTGAAAGGACAAAGTACTGCAAATTTCTATTTCTCTCCCCTTCTATTTCTCCACAAATTCTCTCTCATGGCCTTTTAAACTGCATAAAAGAATCTAGCATACCATAATTGTTTTGAATCATAAATCTACCTTATATACTGGCAAGTGTTCCCTAGTGTCAATGGTTAATCAACTTACTAACAAGAGACCAATTTACCTTTTTAATTAGAATGTCTAATACTAAATTTTATTGGGCAACTATAAGTTTTAATTTAGCAGTGTCACAACAAAGTGCACAAATGTGTAGAAGAGCTAAATTTATCCATTAATTGTATCTGCTCAACAAGCCTGCAATTAGTAACTGGGCATGCCGTACCATCATTACTTGTGTTTCATTTCCCAAAGGAACACAAACACATAGAATACTTACAGAAGACAAACTTTATTCCTTGATGGATGACTCTAGAGAGGATTAGCTTTCTCTCTTTAGAGATTTTAAAGAGAAAAAAGCTCTTTATTCCTTACCCTTAGTATATACAAAAAAAAAAGATCCCTAAACAAAGGGTCTCCATGTTTCCCCATGGAACGAGCAGGTTACTGCTCCCAATAGTTGCTAGATTTCAACCTGCCCAGGAAATAAAACTATCTCAGATCTCTGACACAGTGTCGGGGCTCCCCAGTGAGACAGGCACTTACTGTAATAGATGCCAAAGTGAGGACTGAATCTTTTCAGAACAAAAGCTAAGACTTTTTGGAAAAAAATGCAAGAATGAAAGGAGTTATTAACTTGAGGTTGCAAAGAGACTTTTACCTCCCTCAGAAGAAAATCTATTTTAATGAGGTATGAAACAGAAGTGATGTAATATTGAAAGAATATTATGCTGAGAACAAGCAGCAGGAACTTAAATTCTCCTCACTCATAGGGTGGAAGAGTCAAGGTGAAAAAAGTCACAGGCGTTTTCCTCTTTGAGAAATGGCCCAAGAATAACTTCCGTGCACAAATACAGAAATGGAGCAAGACACAAAGCCAGTAGGAGACATAAAGCCTTCAGCTGACCTGAGTGTATTTTGAAGTCTTGGACTGGCACTGAGCTAGCAACATTGCCAATGTGAGTGAGCATCTCTTCCGAAATGCCCGTTGGAGGACACGACATGCTCTTGGGCTCTCCATCCACGTTAAAGAAGCCTGGCAGGAAAAGATTTAGTCAGATGTTCAAGGACTGTTTAGGAGATGTGTATATTACCTACAATTTATTCAACAACTCAAGTGACATTGTAAGCAGCAGAATTCTTCCTCTTTTTCTGGGAAACAATACTTTTGATTGTCTCCATGACAACAGAAGCTGATCTTACAGGCACACAATGATCTATTTTGTTTCTGCTTTCACTCCCTGCGAAGTCTAACTATGTGGGCAGAGGCAGCCTATAAAAGGCATGTAGGACCTCAATCCCTCAAATAAAAATAAATAAATGAATAAATAACATGAGACATATTCCTTCTTCGTGACAGCCCAGACAGTTAACAGTACAGGAAAACCACTAACTGGAAAATGGCTTTTTCGAAGTCACAGCTTACTTTGCACATTTTTAAACAAAAGCATTTATTTCAAGTTGATCTGGCAGAATGCTCTATTTACTATTAACAGGGGCAAATCAAAGGTCACATACTCTGTTTTAAAGGAATGCTGTCTGATAAAATCTATTTAAATCCCAGATCTTGGACTTAAAAGGACATTCAAGTAGCACAAGGATAAGTGAAAGGACATTCCTTACCAGGCCAAGGTGAATCCAGCCAGTGCTTGATATGAAGGATCTTATTATCCTTAGATCTAGTATATGCTTCTTCACATATTCTGTCATACTTTGCAATTTCTTCCTGTAGAACAAAAAGTTTTTAAAATGGATAAATATAACACCCTCATATCATACAGATGACACCTCTCATTCAGCACAATAAAACCAACTGTTTAACTCCATGAGAAAATTTAGTTACAATAATGCAAATAAATAAAATTAATTTTATCTAGGATCAAACTGCATTCTAGAAACATGTTTACACACATCGGACAGGTGTTTACAGAGGAGTGTACCAAGAGCTGAAGCTGCAAGCATTGGTCTAGAATGAGACAAAACTGAAATACCAAATATAATTTACAGTCATATTTCTAAGATCAAAATCATCCAGCTCTCATACTCCTGGCTATGAAAGCTACTACCGTTTGGAAAAGAAGTTGCCAAAAAACTAGTCTGTCTGAGAGAGTCTAGCAAAGAATCTGCTGGCCACACCTCTCAATGGTAACAGATTGAATGCCATATTCTGTGGCAGCAGAACGCCTCTGCAATATCTGTGTTTCAATCCAGAATCATATTCAAGTTATTGAGCTAGCTAATCTTAAAAGGAAATAGCCAAATTGAACCACAAATTGTCAAAAGGTAAAGACTTATCAGAGTTAGGGAGTTTTCAAGCAGGCAGCATTCAGTGACAGTTGGGTCTTTCTCCTTGTAACTCCTTAGATTCCTTCTAACTCTGCTGGTGTGTACCTCAAACTCCTGCAGTGTCACAGTCCCATCTGCAATCAGCTTGTCAGCATATTTCTTCAGCACTGGCACCTGCTTATGGATCTGCTTGTACATCAGAGGCTGGGTGAACATGGGCTCATCCATTTCATTGTGCCCTCTCCTACGGTAACAAACCTACAAAGGGAAAGATTGCTTCTGTTGATAAGGAAAAATATAAAATGGACTATTTCCATATCAGAGTTTAACAGAGATTGTAAGAGGTTTATTGTATAAAAACACTACTGGCTTCTTGTGGGCTTGTTAGTTGCTTGTTTTGGTTTTTTTTTTTAAATGAGGAAATTAAAGGCCTTTAAAAGCAAATTGGTTCCTTGACTGGACCTTCTAAGCTGTGGAAACCCAAGACCCTGGGAGGCCAGGGTTCAGGTCCCTGTTCAGGCACCATGTGTTGTGGAGGGAGTGTCCCCACAACCCCAATCCCGGTTTGGCTGGGTTGCACTGGCTAATAAATGAGATGGGTACGATGGATAGTCCAAAGATATGATTTAATGCATCAGACCATAGGCTGCATCCAAAGATGAGGGGTGTGGTCAACCTGGCATTTTAGAGGGTTTTACCTGGGCAGGTGTCCAATCTTGGTTAAAGGGCAGGGGCTTGACCTTATAAGTCTAGGGTCTTGAACCAACAGGGCTTATGCTGTTAGCATCATCCTAACATCCCACTTCCCAGGGTCTCAGGTTTCCACACTAAGCCAAAGAAAATGAAGAGTAGTACATAATGCACAGAATGAAAAGTTAAGAAAACCAAGACTTGCCAAGTCAACGACCACATCCTTATTGAAAGTGTTTCTCCACTCTGCAGCTACATTGCACACATACATCACTGCTTCAGGGTCATCAGCATTCACGTGGAAAATGGGAGCATTGACCACACGAGCAACGTCAGTGGGATACGGAGACGAACGGGCCATGCGGGGGTCTGTGGTGAAGCCAATCTAAAAATTCCAGAAACTTCTATTGAAATAATTTGGGCACCTCCCTCTACTCTGTTTTGAAGTTTGCATTTAATAGCCATGCACACAGCAACAGCATCAGCTTTTCATTTTGGCTAGCTAGCTTCTTTTTGCTCCCTTCAAAACCAAAGCCTAATCCAATTAAGTATTACAAATTGAATGGAATACAGGTAGGTGATAAAATATTATCCACTCAAGAGTTGATTGATACTAGCATCATTTTCAGAAACATCTCCACCATTCTAGTAATCTAATAATCTAATCTAATAATAAACTCTAATAATGAGGCAAGGAACCCAGTTAATAACAAACAATAAAAAGAGACAGACGGGCAAATATTTAGCAGAGAAGTTGATTGAAAAGGCTGTACTTGTTACCTGGTTGTTGACCACAACATGAATAGTGCCATTTGTGGTGTAGGATGGGAGGTCACTAAGATGAAATGTCTCATACACCACTCCCTGTCCTGCAAAGGCGGCATCCCCATGTAATAATATGGACATAACCTAAGAGGGAGAATTGTACACACATATCCACACATATATTAGAAAAGAAAACTGCAATTTGAGCTTCTCAGCAGGATTTCTTGGCTCCACACTTCTGTAGTGCATATAAAATAAAACAGTAATTTTATAATAAACCGTAAACTTCTCAGCATTCTGCTGCCTTTTCTCAGTTTGCAAAGGAAATAAAGCTTTAAGCTTCCTGAAGTTACCCTTGAGGTCTCATGTCAGAAACCTTACCTAGCTCAACAGGTGATATAATCCTTTTGTGAAGGAGGAAAAGAGGAAGATTCTGTGATATGAAACTACTGGCAAACTATTCTTATTGGAAATACCATGAAAAACTACCATTAAAAGTCACTATATTAAACAATCTTTACCTTTTTCCCTGCCGTATCCCCTCGATAAAACTGTTCAGCTTTTGTTTTGCCTTGCACAACAGGATCAACTGCTTCCAAGTGAGAAGGGTTAGCCATCAGGGACAGAGTGATTTTCTTGTTTGTTTTTCGGTTGATCCTCTCATGGTACATTCCCAGGTGGTATTTTACATCCCCAGATCCCTAACAAGAAAGACGTAATCACAATGCAGAAATGTTATTCAGAGCTGCTCCATCTGATTCACTAGGCCCAAAATTCATGCTTCAGCCTGAAAAATGCATCTGGTTACCTGAACATCAGTGTGCACTATGGGTTTGACACCATAATTTCACACTGGGACACTGTTCCTATTCTAATATCTTACTGTTGTCATCAAGCGTTAGATAAATACTCACAGCATATTAATACTCTGTTCACTCATCTAAAACAAAAAGAGATGCTTAGAGGTTATGAACTCTGTGAAATGGAACTTATTTATCTACAGTCACTCATGAGAGATCTTCTGCATATTAGAAGTATAATGTCGTTTTTAAATTTGTTAAGAAGTTTCACCAAATCACGTTCCTCAAACTAGAAAAGAAGGTGTTGCAGCTGATAATGCTGTTTTCATAGTAACCATGACCAAAACAACTGAGAACTATCTTGAATGTTAACCTCTCTATACAGATGTAATGAAAAAGCATCTTACCTCATCAGCTGCTTCAAGTTTGGGATCAAACTGACAGAAGATCTGTTCCAGCTCTTTTCGGATTACATTAGCCAATACATTCAGCCGACCTCTAAGAAAATTCCAAACACAGTCATGTCTCAAAAATAGTACTAACAGAGTCAACAGTATAAAAGTTAAAAAATCTGCAAACCATGCTGTCAGAAATTTGCAAATATTCTCTTCAAACTTTTGAGTCTGAAACCCTTGATTCAACCCTTCTTCCCATTACAAAGTTCCTCCAATGCATTCCCTCATACATTTTAGAGCACCTTGTTATCCAAGTGAATCTTGTAGCTATCTAGCAGTCTTTAAATAATCACATTATAAATTAGTTAAGGCAGACTGCAAAAGTAAGTTCAAAACTACCTCACCAAGCTTTCCCAGTTCTAGAGACTCTATGCAATGGCAGAGATACCATGGCTGCTGCCACATTTGTTTGCAGCTTCAAAGTACACTGAGGAGAGCTTCTCTGCTTTTGAAGCCTGTAGCCTCTTACTGACAGCCATTTGCTACAGGTCTGTGTTTCCATTACTTGTTATGACTCACTCATCCTACCTCAGCTTCTCTAATATCAATTTTTAAAATAAAATTCTCAACCCCAAAACTTATTCCAACACAGTAAGTCCATTTGCATTACCTATGAGGCATTCCCATTATAACATATTCGATTCCCATCTCACTGGATTTATCAATGATGGTCTTAAGTGCAGGAATCATTACTTCACATCCTTCCAAACCAAATCTCTTTTCGGAAGACCACTTGCGAGCAAGGAAGTCTTCAAATCTTTGCCAAAAAGAAACAAAAAACCCAAGAGAAATTATTTGTACTAAGGTAATGCAGCAAGTATTTATTGTTTACCATCTTGTAGAAAATAAAGTTACATTAAACTGTTTTAAAACATCCATGAATACAAATTACACGCCTCTGGAATTAAGTCACACATGGAGAGGGAAACGCAGGAGAGAATTCAGTCTTCTTTCTCTCCCATCTGAAAACTATTTACTAGGAGTTTGAAACAATTAAGAGTCCCCACCTCAGAAAAAATTTACTTCCCAAATTACACTCTGTTCTCATGTACAAAAATCTGACAACTGGGAAGGCAGAGTGACAGCAAAGGAGTCTCTTCTATGAATTGAAGAAAATATAACAACCTCTATTTCCTAACAGTTGTAAAAAAACCAGAGTAGAAAATACACCTGTTCCATAGGTCCCATTCAATAGCAAGGCTCCTCAGACTGTGTGATGTAACACTTAGGAATGGGCCAAGAAGCAGAACACAGGTATCTCTGCCTCAGCTTCAGCAGCAGAACGATGTCAATCCCTGACAGCTCTAAGCTCTTTCATTCTTTAATGCATTTGGGCCAGAGGCAATGTGAGCAGTTAAAAAGTACCTTTTAACAAACATTGAAAGGATTATACATTGTAAAGCTTGGAGATAGGAAAGGCAAAGAAAATACATCTTCATGAAAGTAACTGTATTGGTTACATCATCTGTGCAGGGCCTCGCTCCCTAAAACTGCCATCATCCATTAATACTCAGCTTATTCCTCACTTAGAATCCTGACATTTACCTCTTTAGACTGAAGTCCCAAAGGCAGTGATATGAATTGCTGCCAAAAGTCTCTCCTAGCTCACCCATCAACACCTTACAATCCAGCCATCTAAGCAACAAGCCAGACACTCAGCTGAGCTATTCTACCAGAATTCCTCAGGGAAGTCTCTGGGGCTATGCCAGTTTTTATATAACGGGAAAGCAGAGTACCACGTGAACAGCAGGTCCCACAGGGTGAAGGAAAGCAGTGCACACACTCTTTGCAGCAGTAAGTTAAGCCAGTACTGGACAAGCAGCAAGTTCATTACTTGAGGCAATCTGCCACTAAATGTGCAGAGCTACAGTATTTCACAGTCTCACCTTGCCAGTCCCCCTCATGGCACTGGGGGACACAGAGCTCTAGCCTCTGTCACTGCATCCATTCAGTACCCAGTAGGGAGAACATCTGGTGAAAGCTGGATGCTTTCAGAAGAGATTAATCTGGAAAAGCTTGACCCTGCCCAGGCTCCACATCAGGGTCTAACATGTTTACTAATGCATTACAAAGTAGCTCAGCAATATACAATGAGTATTTTACACATGCAGGAGTTTAACATTACCCTTTGTTCAATAATCTATCAATGGAAACCACAAGGGATGAGAAATCCAACTTTAAAATCCAGTTTCAAGTACCTGAGCTCTGTAGTTCTTGGAATGATTGTTTTTAAAAACAGTCTAGAGCAAAACAATGAAAACCTGCTTTACAAAGCCACAAATCTCAAGAGGACAACCAGTTTTCCACAAAACCAGACTTTCTTCCTAGGTCATTTTCAAACAATAAAATAAAAAGCACTCTAAAGAGAGCTGGATAGAAATTTTTGTAAAACTTTTTTCTTTCCCATTCAGCAGACAATTAATTTGGCAGAAGATGAACATTAGGCTCCTTCATGCTACTAGAAACCCAGTATCTTTCCACAGCTTAGGCAAGAATAAAAGCACAAATTCTTGTCTTAGGATAAATGGAGATGGTTCATACTGAGGGCCTGTTAAACAAACTTACTCAAGTGTAATATTAACTTAAGGATCAAGTGTCATTTTTTTGTTTCTGTTTAAATGAAACTTTTAATGAGACATTATAACACTGGCAAGCAAAACACCTGGCAAAAATATCTTTTGACACCTCCAATGAGCACTTCATTTTTAGGTCTTTGAACACAGAATCTTAACCAAAAAGTGTGCCTTTACAAATGTCTGACTCTTGTGTTTAACAAAGGACATAGACACTGTTTCAGATTGTAGGGACTGATATAAATCTTGTGTCTGAGAAGCCTTGTTCCAGGGGTAAGAGGATAATTTGATCTCTGAGATCACAGTATTTCCACAAAGATAGTCACAATGGGAGCAGTCGATAAGCTATTTCCAAATGTGCTTTCTTTTATTTAGATACTAAAACTGCTGCTGCCAGGTCATGCAACAGCACAATACATCTTGGCACATCTCAAAAGGAAAAGGGCAAAAACAGCACTTGAAATCACACACCAGCATTGTTCTGATGCTTATTTTCTGAAACAGCCACAAATCTTGAACACAAATGTATATTACTAGCATGCTGAAACAAGTTTTTCCTAGTTTACCACCTCAAGCCAAGGAAAACACTGCCAGGCATGCCACTAAAGGCCTTTTAAGATAACAGACTGCTAAGTCACAACACGGACCCTGACAGATTCCTCAGAGCACACACTTTCCTTTGAAAGGGCAGCCAGGTTAACTCCACTCACCTGTACTCCAGATTTCAGTGAGACTGTTCCCCCCACATCAGCAGCTTCCAGCTGCCGCAGCTGCCAGGCAGCAGGCACACAGCCCAGCCCAGCCCAGCCCAGCGTACCTCATTGAGCGCACCAGCCTTGCCAGCAAAGTCCTTTTATCCTCATTTGTGAACTTCATAATTCCCGGCGTCTCAAACTTCTGACGGATCCACTGGCACTGCTCCACATCGTTGATGAACATAAACTCCAGGCCAATGTGTTGGCAGTAGGTATTCTAGGAAGTGAAAACACCAACAGAGAAGCTTTAGGAGCTAGTTGGCCACAAAGAAACTAATATATTTTTTAAATTATATTCTCTGTTACTCTCCTGAAAGCTACCTTGTCTTCCTCTTCCACAATATCTCCCCCAAAGGAATTCTATAAATGAATAAGTTGTTTACTGAATCTAGTTTTGTATCACAAAGCTTTCTCTGCAAAGTAACATTTCAAAAATTTTAAACTGGAAGATTCTCATCAGGTGCTACACCGAAAGTAGGCAGCAAACCTGCCTTACACTGACTGGCACATTTCACCTAACCCTGTGCTGTTCTTACTGGCATAGTACACTCTTCTTTAGACATACTACCAAAGATTTCAAGTAATTTATCAAAATTTGTGTCTTTTATCACATCTTTTTTAAATGTCACCTTAAGCCAAGAAATAAAGACAGTGAGAAGACAGCTATGAAGTCTAATGCAAATTATCTGATAACTGTCAAGTTTCATAAACCTGGAAATGTGAAAAAGAATCCAAGCAGCTCAGAACAGAGAAAGAACAGGGAGAAATGTAAAGACACAGCAGAAATTTTATCTCCTTAATTTTTTAAATTTTCTTTTTCTTACTCTAAAAAGAGTATTTCATTAGAAAAAATATGTCCAAAATGCAACTCAACAGAAGTGAGACCTACTGTGAGTTTGAGACGAAACTACTCTTAACATAGTGTGTGCTCTCTACTGCCTTTAAGGAGTTCAATGTTAACCTCTATCAAAAATAAATAAATCAATAAATAAATAAATAAAAATCCAAAGCTCTAGAGAGAAGAGGAAAGCAGAGGGTTTCTCTCCTTAACACAAATCAGTCCCTTAAGGCTTATTGGTTTTGCAATTGATTTTGTCCTTTTATTTGCACATTACCATTTTAAGGATTATTGCTACACAGACAAGCTAGAAGTGCAAAAACAAACAAACAAAAAAAAAACCCCAATCAAGTATAGAGCTCAAATGCACAACAAAGATAATGTGGTTTAACAATTTACCATGCCTCAGCTAAGCCAACATTAAAGTCAAGCAACTGGGAATATCCAGCAATGACTCACTCGGCAGTCTACAAATTAACTACCATTCCTACTTGCTGCTTTGCTATTTGGAGTTTGCCTCTAATGATATTTGTTCCTTCAAAGTAGTTTTTCTTTGGATTATTTCAGCTTTGATGACTTCCTATGCCATAAACCACATCACCTGTCAGATAATGAAACTCTAGAAAAAAGACTGAGGATGGAAAAGAAGGACCATCACAGTCTACAAGCTACAGCTGGGCTTTCATGAATTTGGTAACCAGCCTTCCTATTTATCCTGAAGTAAAGGTCTCACTAACAGGTGGGGATCTGAAAGCAATCCCTGAGTGTCCTGAGCACTGTGTGAAGAGGTGTTTTATGTGTGGTACAACACTTCAAAGACGATGTCTAAAGGCTCTACTCCTTTTAAACAATATCACTTCTTTCCAGAACAAGGGCTGGCATTAACATTCCACCCTATTCACCTCTTTTATAGTCATCCTTAACCTACGTATTTCCAATATCCAGCTAACTGCACCAGTGGTGCTGCTACATCTAGAAATAGTACAAAGGTTATTTTTAATGTTGTTGGAATCCTTTACATGCCCTGTTAATAACTGGCAAATGGTACAAGGGTTTTGTGACTGACACCTGGCAAAAGTTCACTTTGGTCTGAACGAAAACAATCTCAAATGAAACCATGTCCCACTGACCTCCAGGCGTTTGATGATCTCTCGCAGAGAAAGACTGTTCTCATTCCCTCCTATGAAGGTGGTTGTTGGCAGCTGAAAGACTTTGTCCAAATCTGATTCATGCAAACCATAAAACCCTACAATGGGCATGTTATTGATTTGCAAAGTAGAACAGGAGACAAAAAGAAAACCAGCATTATTTTTCAAGTCATGGTAATTGTATTTAATAAAGAAGAATTAAGAAAGAAGATACCAGATTAAAAACTGAAAGGGTGAATATTTTGAAGGTGTCCATTAGTAAAATGGACTTTAATCTGGATTTTAAAAAGAGTGTTTGAATTTAATAGTCATTATTTGATTCTTTCTTAAATGCTTAGATGAAACAACTGAAATTAGAATCATCCAAGCCTTTTTTTGTATTTTACCATATTAAGGCACATGTCATCAATTTTCCACACTACTTCTTGCAGCTCACTGTTTAATAAAATACTCAACTCTATCATGAGCAACAAACACAAAAAGAATCCCTTCTCACCAACAGAACCAGTTGGTGGAAGCACTTTACATTAATAGACAGATGAAAAGAATGCACAACAGGTTCAATAAAATGCTGTACAAGCACCTCTGGAGAACTTTCAAGGTATTTCTATTCACCCTCTTTCTCTTTTTAGGGAAATTAGTTCGAAATAGCCATGTAATGACCTGTACAGCTCTAGCTCCCAGACAGCGACCCCGTACAAAATACACAGATTTCCACACCCCAATCTAAAACTTGTTTCACCATATTGACCCATCTTGATTTGGACATACCTAAACTTGTTCTGGCTGAGAATATTATTTAAGAAAATATTTAACCTAACTATTATGCAGTTTCAAAAGCCAAAGTACACAACAGACACGACTGAAAGACTGGTGTCAAAGCAAGTTAAAGGCCTTGTATGATACAAGTTTAACTTTGACCTGTCAAATGAAGGAAGGAAAAACAGTTTCTTATACTTGTAAGAAGCAAAAGTACAAGACTTATAACACAGTCACAGAACCTTACATATACATTAAAAACTACATACAGTCCTACACATGGGAAAATATTTGTAAAATTAAAAATAGCTTCTCCACTTTTAATTTTGAACTCTTTATCCAGGTAAGGTTCCAGATAAGCTGTAAACACCCACTTTAACACCAAAATGACAGCATGCACATAACTCTTAAATCAATAAGGTGCTTAAATGTTAAGTGACTTTTCTGAAGATAAAAGCAAAGCAGCAAATTAAGGATGAAATAATAACAGCACATAAGTGTTGAAGACAGGCCATAGGACTGCATTGCTACCACTTCTACTATACAGCACTGCCAGTAAATAACATGAGTTTTGCTTTAAAAATAATACATTTTAAAATATTAATTTTGGTTATAATAAAAATTTAAAAAATATAATCAAATGTCAAACCTGGAGTGGCCAGGAAAAAAGCATAGGTACCACTACTTCTTTTTTGTATCATAACATGTTTTCTCCTGGCAGGAGGGGAGAGTGACACAGGGGATGACAGGGCCTTTAGTGTCATTTGAAACAAAGCATTTACTTCTTCGATTTTGCTGACTTTCCCTCAGACTTCAAAGGCTCTTGATGTCCTCTCATGCATAAACCAGAACACATACAGGAGTGATTTGGGCACACACATAACATCTGTGCTTTGTACCACAGCACCACATACTTACTGAAGCATCACCTCGTGTTTAAAGAGATACAACCTTACTGAAATCCTAAAAGCAATCCTGTACTGTGACACATGCAGTAGGTACATCTGTAACTATCTGCATTTTTAGAAGCAACTCTCAGAAGAAATTTCCTATCACAAGGTTTTTCAAAATGAAACCAGGAAATGGAACAAAGACAATGCAGAGAAAAATCAAATTTAAAATACTTTCTGTCCTGCCAAAGATTTTTCATAAGTTTCCTGCCTGGAACATTCAAGGACAGGCATTTGAGATCTTCCTCTATTTTAGCTGTGCCAAGACTGGGCTAGAAATTTTGTTTCCCTTCACAAACCGAAATCTCCTCAGTTACACTCTCAAACACATCCCCCCATCTCAGTCAGAGGTCTGGCACATTTTTCCCATGGGCATGAGGGCTCCAGTGGATGCCTTCTGACCAGTCACAACACCCTGTACTAAATTATCTGTAGTTTAAAGAAATGTGTACTGACATGCTAGTAGTCACCCATGCTCCAAATTAATTATATTTGCTCAGTAAATGTCTCATGTGTTTACTAGTAGGTACTTTTCTTTAATTAAAGCTGACAAACTTCAGAGAGAAGACCCAATTTGTGTAAGCACCTCTCTGTTTAGTCTTCGGCGCCCACTTCCTTTATATGATCAGAATTGCTTCTTTCACTACACCAGAAGTAGAAAACAGAGCAGCAGAGGCAGTAGATATGCTCACAGTAAAATTAAGCAGAGTGTTTTATTTACTTCCTGCACTATGTTTTATGTCTGATCGAAAAAGCTTCCTTACACATCAAAGAAAAATTGATTCAGTGTCTTCATCAAGTAGAAAACCACATTTTAAACAAACCAGGTAGATTGAAGAGCAGAGAACAATCAATCAGGTGGTTTTTTTATTCAAGTAGAGAGAGGCAAACAAATTGATCAGTGCCAATTTCTCAGACGCAAGCCCTCCTAACAACGAGAACAACCTTTGCAAAAGCAGACCCTAGTACACTAGCACTAAACTGAAGTTTATAATAGAAGATATAATCACCATTGGATTATATCCACAGGTAAAGAATTCTACACTTTCCACATTTTCTTTTGATAACTTCAAAGGGATTTCTTCAAGATACACATAAGGAATAAGTATCAGACATTAGATTCCAAATTTGGTATGAAATATACGCTAAGTTCCTCTGTCTGGTGCTTTATTGCTTGGTTTCCCTATTGACTAGCCTTCAGATGTCCCCAGCTCAAACAAGTATGAACTCTAGTGCTGTAAGAGTAATTTAGATTATCAGAATGTATTGATTAATATTAATTTCTGGTGTGGTTCCAAAATAAAATATTTAGGGGATTTAAAGAGTATTTATAACAATCATCACAGGAACCTCACCTTTGATCTCAGAGTAGAAATTCCATTGTCCTGAAATTTTAGCCTCCTTACAGATGCTCAAAGGCTCTATGGCATGATATCAGCAAGCAGAAAAGGCAGAAGCACCCCTGAAATGTGGCATCCCTGCCAATAGAAGGGAGCTGGAACTAGGTGATCTTTAAGGTCTCTTCCAACCCAAGCCTTTCTATGAATCTGTGCAATGTCTTATTAAATCACCTCAGTCCAGTGATACACAAATGAGCATTGCAAATAAGAAGGCACACAGCTTACACACCAAGTTTATCAATTGTGGTAATAAGGTCGGATGGAATAAACGAATCCAAATCTGCATCCAGAATTCCAAGGGGGTCCAGCTGAGCCACGTGATGGCCACGGATCTGAAAAAGGAGGAAAGCAACAGCAAAATGAAATCCCACTAAAAGTCAGACAAAGGGAAAGAGTCAGTGATATCTCTTCATACTTTGTATACAAGCCACTAAGCTGAACAAGCAAACATCACTAACGTGATGACAGGGTTACATATTCCCCAAGTTTGCCCATAAGAACAAAAACAAGCATTGTATCACTGATTACATATATATCTCTATCAAAAAGTACACGTTACCACATAATCTTCATTATGTCTGACACACAATTTAACTGGGATTACACTGGAGTTTTAGTGAAGAAGGCTACTAGAGAGTACAATCTCAGTCCCTAGGTAAAATTAAGAAACTATGATAAGCCTATAGATCTTACCATTTTACAATTCGGTCATTTTGTATTTTTGCCTGAATCCTCCCTTCTGCACCTGCAGTATATTAAAATACAGAATTGCTGACTTCAAACAGATTGGTGCTGAAGTAGTTTATATTGGCAGTGAAGGGATCACTCTTCCTGAGCTCTGCTCCACATCTGATAGCATCTGACAGCAGCTATTTTCATTCATGAAATTTCACAAATTTGATCTGATAGAATTGATATTCAAGACATTGAAGAACACAAATTGAGTGAGGAATTTAGCCAGCTTTTAATGATTAGTGTGACTGGTGTAACTGCATGCCACAAGCTGCTATAAACTAGTGAATTATCATATAACATTGCTACAGAAGAAATAACTAACTGATCCCAGACAGTCACCAATATAAAATAATTTTTAATATGCCTCTTAAGTGTGACTCTCATATACAAAATAAACTCATTAAAAGCTTTGTATAGATTAATATGTTAATAGTTTCTCCTTATAATTTTTCTTTTTAACAACAAATTTGCATCCCTTGGGTAGAATTTCATTCATACTTCTAGTATCCTAATTGTCCCTGAAAAAAAATCAAAATTATAAAGTGCAATATTAACAGTGAAGTGCATCACACAATAATAGAATACGATTACAGTGTGGTTCATCAAGAAGGGAACTGTAAAAACACTGTTCAACTATTGTATATATGCAGGAGAGTTTATAACAAAATGGTTTCCAGTCATAAGAAACCAGAAATACAGCATCTTTTTTAGAACTACCAGCCCTGTAAACTCAGCCTGACTTCCGTGATTCTTTGCATCTCATGAATCACCAGTAATGAAACTCTGACATGCCAAATGATGCTTACAGCAACATCTGTGCCATCTGACTGTTTACAGCAGCACTAAGTTTATCTGACTGGAACAAAGCAAACAATTCTGTCTCAAACATCATCAACAGGACAGAATTCACCTCCCTAAGTTACACCTGCTCTTCAGTATTAATAGGAAGAGGAAGAAGATCAGCAGGAATGCCTGAACCCAGAAAGGCAGGTCAGTAAATGCTGTGTCATATTATTCCAGGAGCAGTTTGGTCTTTAACTAAAAGACAGTATTTTCCTCAATACCAAGGTATTTTTTAGTAAGTCCTACTACTTTAACTGAATACAGAAAATAGTAACATCTGCAAAAATCAAAGAAGAGCCTTGTGAAAATACATACACAGAATTTTTTCATGTACGTATTGACATGCCATATGACTAAATGTAAGTACAGACTACCAGAAACTAGACCTTGACTTCTCTGGCCTCACTTTTGTTAAGCACACAGTGAATATCCTTCTTTCAGTGTGCCCAGTGCTCTCTGTTACAACAAATAGTAGATTAACTGCCTTCTCAAAGTCCAGCTCAACAGACCACACAGCAGTTTACCACAAAAACCATAAAACACTGATAGGTTTGAGAAATGAAAATTCTGTATCCTTCTCCATTTCACTTCATTATCAGGCAAAGGAAGGTCACAAATTATCACCCCTTCAACACTGAATTTAGAGGGTACTAAAATACCTTTTAAAAAGCAGACAGTTGCCTTAGGCAATCCTCTGTGGCTGTTTGCTGCAGACACATGGGTGCCTGCCATTTCTACAGACATTTCTGTTCCATCACTTGACAAATACAGGGAGCAAAATGGCAATCCTTGAACTATTTTCAAGTAAATTGTGTCAAAGCAGCCTAACATTCTCCAATTTTCTCTAATACTTCACCAAATTTTTACTGCAAAATTGGTATTTTTCTATATCTATTTCTAAGCAAATTTCATGTATTCTTTATATTCACAAACATTTCTACTCTTTTACAACGACTCTCCAAGTCAATGGTGACAATGCAATGTGTACAACAAAAGGGTTTAAGCAGTTCCTCTTCTTCTCATGACAGCAAACAGGATTTAAAATACTTAGGGCAGGGAGGAACAGATTGCTCACATCAAACCGTAGGAAACTTCCTGGGAAGCTACTACTTTTAAAAATACTTGTGGAATATTTTGTGAAAAACAGATCTAGTTTTATTGGTTGGTTATTTTCGGGGAATTTTTTTACATCATTTTTAAGCCTTTCATTGAAACTAAGATACTAAATACAAGTCTAAAAAATATTTGAACTTGTTTTTCATTTGGAAAACACCTAACAAAACCCACTGTCCTATTTTCAAATTCCTTCTTCTTTTAGAGGAAAAACAGTGAAATTAGACCTAATTTATTAATTTAATAAAAGGGTTAAAAATGAGAGTGTGAAACAAAATCAATTTTGATGAACAGCTCTCTAAAAGAATCCATCAAAGTTAACCCAAACTCAGTACTGTCAGCCTCCCAAACTTCAGTTTCTGGTTAATTCATCATTTCTCCTCTCTTTTTACCTATAATCCTGCTCAAATCAGGAATCTCAAGATTCACCTTAGATGTATGAGAAGGCAAGTACATTCCATCTTTTCTTAAAGAATGGCAGTAACATTTAGAACTGTAGTACAAACATTCCCAGAGGTGAAGGCAGACTTTCACAAACCACTATCTCCATAAAGTCCTTCCAGGCTAAACCAGATGACCAACGTCAGGTCTGTGGGCAATCTGAATTATGAGTTTGCTAAACCAGAGGATCAGCCCAGTCTGAATCCAACACTGCCATGTTTAGACACTGCTGGAAAGAAAAGCTGTCTGGTTCAAGGCATCTTGGATCAGAAGCAAGACAGTGGTTAAGACCAGAATACCAATGAGAACATAAAAAGGAAGAAGGTTGTTTGCATAGAGGAGGCCTTCCCACACCTACCCCAAACTGCACTTACTTGGTATGCTCTTATCAAGGACTGCACAGCAAGGTGGTCTTCAACAACCTTTTCAGCCTTCCCTGGTGTTGGGGCCAGGCCGTGGCTCAGCAGAAATGATCCCTTTCCCTCCACCTGAGCTGGCAGATGGGCTGCTGGGCCAGCATTAGCATTTCGGAAGAACACATCCCAGGACTGGACACGTGCACAGAGAACAAAGAGAAATATTTATTACCTCAAGCAATAGTCTAACCCAAAGCAGCTCTTTCAAGCTGCAAATGGAAGCTCACTGCATTACAGCGTTAAACCCCACTAACAGACAGCAAAAAAAGAGAACACTGATATGTCCCAGTCTCAGTAGCAACTGTGTGTTTTATTTACACAGAACACTTTTCCTCTCATTTCTTACACCAAGCTTGCTCAGCAGAAAACTCTCCAGCACACAGGACTGTAAAGCATCTTCATATATTATCCACTCACATAGCTCTTTTTAATTGTGCTGTTTATTCAGGCAGCCAAGAATGGGTACAATATCATGCTGCTGGTAAAGAGCTATCAAGCCTATAAAACAAAGAATCTTAATAAACTAAATGAATCCATTCCTTTAATGATACTTATAAAATTTATGGTACTTCAAGACATTCACTGATTATGCGAAATCAAAATTAGTCCTTAAGAGCTTTTCTTGAAGAAACTTTAAAAGCAATTAAGGCTTTTTTGAGTGAGATTTTTGTTCTAAGATGCTTTCCTCACCAGCTTAGGTTACCTTACCATGAAAGAAATGCCAGAAAAAAGAAAAAGTAACTCAAAGCAATTATTTTTAGAAGATTACTTAATATATGCATTACAGAACCCACAAAAGAATCAAAATCATGTAATACAAGCATGGTATGACAGGAAAATATTTACAAAACCCTTTTTGCTTTCATTAACAAAAAAGTCTTCATACTGAAATTTCTAAAAGCTCTAAGGTGTTCAGAAACATTATGAGAGGGGCAGCATAAAGGAGCTAAACATGATCCAACCTTCCAAGTTCAAGTCACGGAAGTGGGGGGATTCATTGAACCTGTGGGTGGATCATTAGCATGAGGCCATTGCCCAAGAACCGTTGGTTTAATTACAAGTTGCTACTTGTTTATTCATACAAAGCTGCATTGGTACAATACAGTAAACTTAATTTACCACCCTGCTCTTACACAGGCTTATCTAAACATAGCCTGACTTTTATACGCCCTGACAAATTAAGGCTGACAGATCATGCGTGGTGGCCAGTTCCAGACACACTGATGGAGAATTCATTCCTCCTCCCTTCTCTTATTTATGGCCATTTCCTATATTCGTCTTACCTTGACATCTTGGCAGCCATACTGAGATTAGAAGTCTGAATTTACATCCTATAAGTGGTCTACAAGAGCCTATTAGTGTGACTGTATTTCAGCAGGGATTCTCTCTCTGCACCTTCTTGGTCTGTGTTAAGAACAGTATTGTTATTGCATGCCTGCACAGCACCCAGTCTGAGAGTCTGGAGACCCCTGACAGTGAAAAGCATCATAATCCCTTTTTAACTACTAAAGTTACTTAGACTGAAGAAATTATTTGGGCAATACACAACTACAAATTTTCATTACACATTAAATTAGGAAATTCCAAACACACATTTGGATCCATGACATTTGCTGCATTCAAAGTTTTAATAAAGAATTTGCTTTGCTTATGTTAAGGTTTCTTCCTTATTTTTTCTAATGCCATGATACACATACAATGATGATAATAATATAATTATTCCTTTGCTGAGTAAAACCTTTCATTTAAATGTAAAAGTTATGACAGCACAGTCCCACAAACAACTGAATGTGGTTTTAGACAAGTGCTCTGCTGAGAGAGTTGTTGACAAACTCCAAATAAACTTGCCCAACAATTGATCTGGTTAAGGAGAATCAGTATAGGGCTTTTCATGCAAACTCACAAATACAAGGAAAACGTTCCCATCTGAAGATGCAGCCAGCTGAGACAGAATGGACCCACACTATTTTTTCCTATCACATTTTTGAATCTATTGATTTGCTGGACAGGCTTGACATTTAATCAGAGGGGAGGGAAAATACATCATTTGGCTACAGAAAATTAGTTTTTACTAGATACACATCCATCAAAGCCTTCACAAATTTCTATAGTGTCTTTCAAGATTGATACCAGATCATAGCCTTCAAGTTCTGTGTATCAATGTCAGTCTTTGGCAACAGCATTTGCCATGTGACTGAACAGATAGAAGACCAGCTTACTCTCACAGCACACCTGCAGCTTCTCACCTACATCAGTATAAAGTTCTTCAAGAAAATGGTAGAGGAGATTTATAATACAAAAAATACATTCACCAAAAAAATTACTATAGTGATAGATTATACATTTTCTTTTCTTCTGCCAGCAAATCTATATTGTAGTTAACCATTATTTTCTCAAGTAATAAAACACAATTCAAGTGATTCAGTGGCAACATTCTACTGTCATATAATAAACAGTGCTGCAATTAGAGTAACAAGTAACATATGCTGTATCTTGATGGTTTGGGTTTTTTTCCATAGTGCCATCACAATATTCATCAACTGCAGTGAGAACAGTAAAGCCTTAGAAGACACACAGTGAGCACCACTAGATCATTTTAAAAGAAAATGAATAGAATGAAGTCAAAGTAAAACAAACCCCCACATTTTCTCCTAGTCCATAAACCAAGGAGGTGATTACACACTCACAGCAGAGCGGCTGCACACAGGATAACATGGCAGGCATTATGTACTCCATAGCCAACCATGTAGTTTTGTAATTAATCTTGTGATAGTAATAACTGAGCCTTGTCAAGCTTCTCTCTTATGATCTATGGCCCTGACACCAAGTTTCAAAGAGAAATAATGATGCCTTTTCCAGAGCCCATGTCATTTTATTCTGATTGTTGTTTTGGCTACTTGAACGATAAGAAATTCAAAAGGGAAGGAAAAGCAGGAAATCACCAGAAATGGATTTGTACAAAAAATAAAAGCTCTTATATACATATAAAATATATATATATATATATACACATGCATATTCCTTGATACACAACCATGATATACATGAGAAATTCTTAGGAATGCTGCCTATGCTCATTGGAATGTGACAGCCATATTTCAAACAGATGTAAACAAGCATACATAGGAAGACATGTCCAGTCAAATCTTCTGAGAGGGAAGTCAGTTCAGGAGCCCTAATTAATTGGAGTTATAAGTACAATTGTATAGAGTGTGACTTTTAAAGCCCTGGAAAAATCAATCAACATCTAATCAATGAGGAGGCACATTCCCTCTGAAAAAGGATTATCTAAGAAGAAACATGAGGAAAAATAGGGTATAAAAAGGAAAAATGAGGAAAGAGACCGCAATGTCTAAATGCACAAGCTAGTTCTCTAAACTATGCTGGACATACTGAATAAAACAACAAAAACGAGTGACTTGCAGAGAGCCAAATCATTAACAAAACCATAATCAACACCACGTGGTGTCTCTTGACATTATTTTCCAACACTTCCTCTCCTTTCCATACCCCAATGACAAATGCACAACCTTACAGTCAAAATCACAGCACAAATTTTTCCCATATTTTTAAGAAAACAGGGTGATTTCAACCCTTAACACTTTTAACTTGTTTTATGAAAGCTCAAATTGAACAATTCCTGTAAACAAAAAACTTGGGAAGGTATTTGCAGTTTTCAGCCAATGAAATAAGATGGTTTTCAACAAACAATTAATTTTGTTGATGAAACAAAGTAATTGGCATTCTTCTCCCCCTCCCCTTTTTTCACAGGCTGTGAAAAAAACTAATAATTTAGGCAAGAATAGCTGTAACCCATTATTTCCATCCCGCATATTCTTTCTCATAAATCAGAGACACAGTGAATTTATTTCAGTTTGTTACTGTTGCAAGTTTATTAAACACAGTTAACCTAGAAAAGAATTCAAACAGTTTTATAATTGTGCTAGTTTGTCTGGGGTAGTTAATTGCACAGTAACTGGTTTGGATTTCAAAAGGGGGTTGGCAGTACAGAGATGTTTTTGCTATTGCTGAGCAGAGCTTACACAGTGTTAAGGCTTTCTGCTCCTCACCCCACCAGTGAGGAGGCTGGGGGTGCACAAGGAGCTGGGAGGGACAGAGCCAGGACAGCTGGCCCCAACTGACCAAAGGGATATTCCAAACCACATCATGGTTAGCATGGGGAAAGGAGAAGGAAGGGGGGACATTCAGAGCGATGGTGTTTGTCTCCCAAGCCACAATTACACATGTTGGACCCCTGCTGTCCTGGGGATGGCTGAACATCTGCCTGCCCACGGGAATTGATGAATTAACTCCTTGTTCTGTTTTGCTTTGCTTGTGCATGCAGCTTTTGCTTTCCCTATTAAACTTGTCTCCATGCGCAAGTTTTCTCACTTCAACCCTGCTGAGTCTTTCCCCCATTCATGCATGTGTGTGAGAAAGTACAAATAGCTGCGAGGTTGCCAGATGTGGTTAAACCACGACAAAAATGCATCTTCAATCACCTGGGATCCACTCCCTAGGTCACACCCTCCATTCCTCTGTCAACTCACTTGTGCTGATTTATTGCTTGCTGTTCAACCACAACCTGCATCACCTCAACGGGATCCATGATCAGACTGCGCCTGAAGTGCCAGATGAGTGGCATGGCCTTCGGACGGGATTTTTAGCATTTCTGCCCAAGCCGCGCAGCAATCCGTACCGCCAGGTGTTCATCCGGCGGCCGCCTCGGTTCAGCACCCTGGCCAGCTCCGAAGAGCGGGCCCCGCGCTGTGCCGGCCCTGCACTCCCTGCCCGCCCCCAGGGGAACCTCCCACCCACAGGCATCCCTGCAGGGCTTCCCAGCAGCAAAATGCACGCCCCTGCAGAAGGGCTGAGCCAGGAATTGCATTCAGCTAAAAGGAAAGAAGTTAGCCAAAGCCAATATAATGTAAATACAATAAAAACCACGAAGTCACCTTGATGTCACCAGACACTTCTCTCATGCATGAGTTCATCCCTTCAGCATCCCCAGTATAAAAGGGTTGATATCGATCTACGGCCTTGATACATCATGAGGGCTTTGCAGAAATTCAGTGCACCCACACAAAGTGCTACCCCACCCCACACTGGTGGAGCTCAGCTGGCAGCTTCAGGACAAGGGCTCAAAGTCAGATGAGAAAGAGCCACTCCTGGAGAAGGTTTCTCAATCCCAAGTTCAGGTGTAACATAAAAGACCTAGGATCAATCTGCTACGTGAATAAGTCAGTCTTCAGAGCTGGCACTGTCTATGTCACCTTTTAACAAGACTAAGTCCATGCACAACCTCCAAAGGAAAAAAACAGCTACAAACCCACCCTTTTTGGTTTCCTGTTTGGTTTCTGCCCTCGGCATGCGTCACTTCCTCACACTCTAGACAGATTATCAGACTTAGAACAACAACTTCTAAGTGACATTTTGATATACTTGCCTCGAGAATACAGGAACAGACAACCAATTTGGTAAACATTTTGAGCACAATTCACATTGCTTCCTGGAAAATGACTTGTCTGACTTAGAATTGATCAGACTTCTCATCAGCTTCTTAAGTTACTATACATGTATCACCATAACAGAGCCCTCTTTGTCAGCTGCAAGCTTGTTAAAAAATAAGCCTATGTATTTTGTCCACAAGAAAGGATTTGGGTAATAGAGTTTTTCTAAAAGAAAAGAAAACAAATGTCTATTGCCTGGAGAGTGAAGGAGAGACACAAGACAAAATACTTTTCAAGATACTTCAGAAGAATATTCCAACAGTTTCAGATTTGGTTTTAAGGTTACTTCTTCCACAGTTTAACCCAAAGGCAACTGAACATTCATCTTCTTCAGACAGTTTAGAATCACCAATAACAACACATTATTTAAATATAACATATTCTCTGATAGCCTTATTATAAACAAATAATTAAATATATTTTATTGTGTTTTCTTCTTCTGGATGTAATGAACTCTGGGATCCTCTTCTGGATGTAATGACCAGCATTTCCATGGAGGAATAAAGTTTCACAGCAGCTTTCTATTTCTGGTCTGGACCTCTCATTCTTTCTGCTCTGCTCACCATACCTGTGCCTCCTCTGTATTTTTATAGTTGCAATATCACATCTTACACCAATCAATAGGTGGGAAATTAATTTCATGTTTTTCATTTCATACAAGACTTTTTCCTGAACTTTTTATTAAAAAAGCAAGTGAAAAAGTAAAAGAAACTCATTCTACTCCTAACCCAGCACTACAGTCAAGTTTTAGACTTACCTTATGTACACTTTCAGGGTTTTCAAGCCACGCATAGTACATTTCCTCCACGTAATTGGAATTACTCCCACTCGGGGATGGCTCTGAGGTTCCTGATGAAACATACCGTTGGCCATGTAAAAATGCCCTTCTGGCTATATCCTGCTTTTCCAGAAGTTTAAAGCCGTGCCTCTTCAGCACAGCTGCAAACAACTTCAGATGACTCATGTTTGTTTATTAGCCAGATGATCCAAGTCTATTAATAAAAGAAAACCAAACTTAATCAGAAAAAGAGCCAGTGAATTGCAGACACATTTCAGCCTGGCTGCAAAAACGGAGGTTTCTGGCTCCAGTGCCCTAGTACAAAGCTCAGGCCTGGGCAGGAAGCTCCCTTCAGAGCTCCAGGCACAGCAGTGGAGTGGCTGCTGCTGGCCATCCCCACATCAGGCAGCTCCTGGTAGGCACCGTGCTCCCTGCAGCAATCCCCCCCTGCACCGCCTGCCCCCGGGCCCTGCAGCAAACGGGGCTGCTGATCACTGACCTCTCCAGAGCTCCTGGCAACCCCAACTGCTTCCTCTGCTTGGAAAGCTGGGGCCTTTCACCCTCTCATACCGGGGTGGGGTCAGCAAACACTGTCAGCCACAGGTGCTGTGCAAAACAAAAAGTTGCTGCCACTAATTTCTGCCACTAATGGAGCTGACTAAATAATTACAAGTGTTAGCTAAGTGTTCATATTGACATTCGCCTTCGACCAGACAGTGAAGCACTGAGAAAAGGCCCACTTCAATTTGTTTTCCTAACTGGCAACATTTATCTTGTGCTTCCAATGATCTCTTATTAGCTTTGTAACAAGGACAGCAGATTTCATGCAATTTAGAATTGAGAAATTCAATTTTCCAAATCAATTTCCCACAATAAAGGTTGAATCTTCTGAATGTTGAACACCATCAGCTCCAGTGTTAACAAAGGGAATCAGAGCTCATCTCCAAAATAAAAAAGAACAAGTGCATCTTAAAATTAGTCCCAAAATAATGTAATATTAATGCTGAATTTGCTAAAACTACAAAGAAAGAGCAATAATGTGAAAAGAAATTATTCATTTTGTTTTCATTAAAAAAGTATTTAGAAAGCTACAATAACCTGAAGGATAAAGTATTAATTTAGAAGAAGTAAAATTCAGATTTAACTCCAAAGTGCCTCTCATTTGTTTAGCTGTTCATCTGGAGAAATGATTTATTTGGTCCAAGGTAAAACCCAAGGTCTTTTGTTGCTTGGTGTGATGGAAAAATTGCTAAAAACAAAAGTACTGAGCTACCAAATGAATTTTAAAGTTTTTTTTAAAAACAACTCTGTTATTTTGAGTCATAGAACAAAATTTAATGTTACCTATTACATGTTACAGTTTCTTTATCTCTAATTCAAAAATAGATACCATAAAAAAATTCATAAATGTTTTCTGTTTAATATAAATCTCAGTAAATTATTTTCTCCTCTTACAGCATCCTTTCAAAAAACAAAATACATGGTTATAAAATGACTAATTTTCTAAGGAATAGAAATAGCTATATTTTTCATCATCCTTTTTAAAAGTTAATATTGATCCTTAAAAAAAAAAAAAAAGAAAAAGGACTCCTACTAAATAAAACAATATAACTGCTTGTTCTTCTCTGACATCACATTTTTAGCTCAACATCTATTTTAAAAGGTGATGACTAGATCCTTTTCTTAGTCACTACCTTTCACTGTATCATCCCTGCAGTGAACTGCCCTTGATCGTACCTTGTCTACTCTTTCAAGACTTCTGCAGCCTTTTTCTTCTCATCCACCACCAGACCTGAGCTGTGGCTCCTAAGAGCAGCAGCCATCGTACTCTTAGTGAATGTTCTAAAAAAGCACTTGTCCACATTTTCCAAGTGCCCAGACGCATGGGAAGTGTTCCTCCAAGGCAGCATCACTGAAACTAGCACCCAGTCCTCATTTAAACCTATGAGCTCCTCAAACCCACACACTCTTCTCTCACCTGGCATTTACAGCAAATTGGCAACAGCTGGGCTACTGGTATGCTGCATCCCTACTCATGGGTGTTATTTCCTATCTGCTTGTATCGCCTTGTCATTTCCCCCTTCACAGATTCAAAGCTTATTACAACACCTGTGTCAACACCCATCTCTGACCAGGGCTCCCAGGCAACTGGAGGAACACAAACACCATCAGCATCATTTTGGAAGCAGATTAAGTCCTGCAAGAGCTGACTCCTAGAGCACTGACAGAACTCATATACTATCTGCATACATAATTCTCTGTGAGATTTAACAGCAAGTATGCATGATGTCATTTTTCAAAACTGGGTGAGACTTCAACACGTTATAACAGTAAGAACAGAGAGGTCACCATAGCACTTACAACTTTACATCTGTGTCAATTCTCATAGAAATTATTATTGCATCTACCTTACTGCACGCAAATCCTACCCTCTGCTACAAAACCTTTGCACACATACACTCATTCCTAAGGGATTATCTACTCCCATTTAAAGTACTTTGTGAAGACTTGAGAGAGAAGGGAAAGAAAGGAGTATTTTTCTCAGTTTATCATACTGCAGCAGCAAGTTTCTTAAGCAAAAGTCATTTTACCTTTTTTCTTCATAATATGCCTGTCTGAAGAATGTGTAGCTCGTTCTTCTAGAAGTTAGTAAAGAATACATAACAGAATAAGAAAAAATTGCCAGGGAGATTAGAAAATGGGTGCAAATGACATAATATGTAACAGAAACAAAGAGCTTGTAAGTGGTACCAGTCACTTCCCTCCAGTTCTATTTAAATTTCAAGATGGGGTCAGAGCCATACTTCAAGCAGTAACTACTGAATATGCAATCTATAAAAGCACACAGGAGCTATGTCATTCCAGCCAGGTTCTAGTTACAGATTAATATGACTCAAAGGCCCTGACTTCTTCCTAGTTTTTCCTTCTGCACATATTGCTCTTCAGCACAGATGTCAGCTGTCAGCAGCTAAACAAACCAGAGACCACCAGCGTGATCATAGACCATCCCAGCCCACTCAGCCTTGAGACTGTCACTCAGAACGGGCACACAGGAGTCAGGAAGAGTCAGAACTGTTCCACTTCACTGTGTTTCCCAAACCAACCCTGAAATGAAAACAGTGATTGGAAAGGGATCAAGCTGAGCTAAGAGCAACCTAAGGAATGGTATTAATTAAATCTCTACCGGAGGTCAAAAATAAGAAAGAAGCAGTGAACCACAAGAACAACCTGATATTTAATGCACCACAGCACCTTCAAAATGGTGGAACTAAATGAAAGCCCTAAGCAGCTGAAAATTCCTGCAGCTGTTCCGTCTCAAACAACAACCTAGCTTTCACCTTGCCACTTCCACCTCTAGAAGTGCCCTAATGTCACAGACAGTCTTGGGAATTATTCTACCCAAGTTTCTAGAGGGTCATAGAAGCATGTGGAAAACAGACACCAGACACTTCTGACAACAAAGTCTTTATGCAGCTCTTTTCAAGATCACTTTCAGTATAAATCACTGCACATATGAATCAATATCCTCTTGGTATTGTTAGGGACCTTATTAGGTTTCTTAACACACGTGAAGCCCTGCTGCCAATGTTAACAAATGTTCTTTATGCTCTGCAGAAGTGGTGGTTAAAAAGTCTCGTCCATATTTCACAAAAATAGTTCTTCATCCACTATCATGGTAATTTCCCCCAACATTCCCCACATAGCTTACTCTTAAAGTTCTTTTTAAGACTGAGTAATTCAAATAACACAAGGCTGACAGTGAAAAAAATGGAGGAACACGATAAAGTTTCTCCAAAAGACTATCATAGATAATTAAAATTGGAGATACAGGGAATACCCTTATTAAATAAGGCTATTCCAGGGATACCTCCATGCACTAGGATGTTTCTTTTCCCCCAGACATGCCATGCTGTATAGAGAACCCTAATTCTCCACACAGAAAGTTGACCTGCAGGAGGTTTTCCAGCGGCGCATTCACCTCAAGGCGCACAACGCGAGTCCTGGGCAATGGAGGCGTCTCGGTGCAATAAAACTTAACGGATTTATTACCCTACCCTGAACAAACGCCTTCAGCGGGTACCAGAGGGATAACACCGTCACAGTACCAAAGGGACGACACCACCACGGGCTCCATGCTACCAATAGAGCAGAGGGGAGGATCCGGGAGGGTCGGGTTTGTCCTCCGGCCCCTCCCCGTAACGCCAGGACGCGGTGTCCTGGTCACCCTGGCCACCGGGGCCGGAGCCTGCCGGGCTGTCAAGGGCTGAGGCATCACCGGAGCCCGGGCCAGGACGGGCCACCCCGCTCACCTCACGCTCCGGGGCCCGGCCCGGCCTGAGGCGCGACCCTCCTCAGCCGCACGGCCAGAGGCCCCGCCGCGCCGGGGGCCTGCGCGGGGGACAGGCCCTGCACCGCGGCCCGGCCCGGCCTGGCTCCGCAGCCCCCCGCCCCTCACCGGCGCGGACAGACCTGCGGGGGCGCGGAGGCTCCAGCGCATCCGCGGAGCGCGGCAGGGAGGGCGCGGAGGGCAGGAAGGGAGCGCCGGGAGCGGCGGGGCGGGGGCCGCACCTGCGTCACGTGAGGCGCGCGCTGAGGTCACGGCGGGGCGGGGCCGCGGG
>VZSR01003794.1:3271125-3482165 GCA_013398615.1 Brachypodius melanocephalos | reverse complement strand
TGGATACAGCCCGGGACACACCCCGGGACACGGGACACACCCTGGGACATGGGACACACCCCGGGATACACCCCGGGACACAGCCCAGGACACACCCCCGGATACACCCAGGGACACGGGACACACCCTGGGACACACCCGGGACACAGCCCGGGATACAGCCCGGGACACGTCCCCGCCCCTCGGGACACGCCCCAGGACATCGCCCCGGCCCCTCCAGCCCCGGCGCCGTTGCGGGGTCGGTGAGCGCAGAAGGCGTTCTGATGCTCCCGCCCCTCAGCTCTCACCAACTGTGTAAATACAAGCGAGAGCACCGTGCCGGTGAGCACCTGTGACAGGGAACGCCTAAGGAAACCCAGCCCACGGACAAGTTGATCGCATCGCTCCTGTGCAGAAGTTTGACGGGAAGAAGAAGGGAATACGAAGTGTCCCAAGGACATGCACGTTTGCTCTCCAAAATTTGTACACAGACTGAACGTCTAGACTTGACAAAAAGGTAGTATCTAACTTGTACAACCAAATACAAAATGCAAGACAATACAATTTTGGGTGTTCCTTTGCTGGTAGAATTCTTATTTACATCTTTCATGTTTTCTTTTTTCCTGGCTACCTTCAAATTACATGTGTGTCCATTTTCTCTCATAAATCAGAAATGATGTATTTTTATTTGCCTGCTCTTAATCAAGTTATAACCAAGATCAAATGCCTATATATGTATGTATGTATGGTAAAATTGGTATTTCAGATAACTATTGACACCATCACATACATTGCAATCTTTGGTAACTTTCTGGGTAAGTAATAAGATTGATGGGAAAACTGGACACACCTTAAAAGGATGGGAAAAAGAGCTATAATTTACTTTGTGCTAAGGATATAGTGCAAAAATGAGTTTATCAGAGGTGGGCAGAAATGGAAAAACCTTAGGAAGGAACACAACAGGCTTCATCTGGGGTTTTGTCACCTAACAGTCACTCAGATTTTCTTGAGACTTAGTGTTTGATACAATTGTTGATTAGAGTAAAATTAATTTCTTCAAGATGAAAAAAAACTCCTTTACCCTCACATAAATACATCGACAACCTTATTATCATCTCAACAGTTTTCCTAGCAGCTGTGCACCTTCAGGGGACTGCAGAGTGAGGGTGTGAATGATGTGTTCATGGTTTTGTGCCACAGTGTTTAGTGCAGGGAACAGATGGAGCAGGGATGGGGCACAGGGAGCCCCAGGATGGCCCATTCCTTGCTCAGTGCTCCCGCAGAGGGTGGCCCAGCACCCCTTCAAAGGGAAATGGGTGCTGAACTGGTACCTGCAGCTGCCCAGATGCTGCTTGAGCCTTCTGGCAAGTGGTGAAACATTGGTAGATGCTGCAACTACTAATTGAGTTTTAACCTTATTATGGGCAGACAAAAGCCATCTTTAGAGCAATCATGTTATGCTGACTGAACATAAATTCAATTAAAAATTATAGTGAGGACAAGCAGACCTCCCCTCCACTTTAGAGGGAAACCCACATGTCAAATCTGACTGTGAATACCATTGCAGTGAACAGGATAAATTAAATATGCTTGGATACACTCTAAGATATTACAGTATGTTATTCCCAAAAGCCTTTGCCCAGTTTCATGTTTATGTTACAGTTGGGGTTTTTTTTAATATAATGCTTCACACAATGGGAATTTGTACGCTTGAAACAGCAAGATTCTGCTTTATTGGGATTTTATTGCTCCCAAATTCTCCAATATTTATTGTGACTTGATTGTCCCACCAGCGTGCCCCAGGAGCTTTTGGTGTACTGAAAACAAAAAGCCTTACTGCTGCTGGCTTCTGGTGTCACTTTGTCACCAGTCTGCACCACTGAGCCTCACCTGCTTGCCACACATCCATTTGCTCTCCAGTAAGCCCTTGATGGACGATTAGCCCATAATTCCTGTTTTAATTCTTAGAATTTCCGTTTACAATTCACGTTTACCTGCCCATTTATGTGTCCACTTGTATACTTACCTATCCCTCCGGCCAGCCCAAGGGAGATCCACACAGTGGCTTTGCTTCCTGCTAAACCATCACACTTTGAAATTGAGTGGAATGGAAATCCATCAGCAGAATTAAAACCTGGAAAAAACCTGCAATTCCTAGCACACACAGAGTCAGGTGTGCCAGCTCCACAGAGAGGAAGTGTTCCGTGTTAGAAAAGTTTTGTACTGGATAAAATGTACAGTACAGGATAATCACAACAGCACCCCTGTGCTGTCAGAGGTGAAATTGCCTGCTGTGCTGGAAGACACACTGCCTCACCATTATTTATTTTTTATTTATCTTTACGTCCTGTAGCAGGCCAGCGTGAATCTAACAGGTTTGCTTATTTATTTCTGCCTCATTTCTGTCTTAACTCAGGCATGAGTTAACAAAACTAGATCCAATCTGTTTAAACAACCCAAAGTATGTTTTTTCACAAAACTAGAACCTAGCTGGTTTTGGAAACTCACTGTGCTGCCCACTGAGGACACAATGTGCTTGTCCCAGGGTATGGTGCTGCACACCCCTCTAATGACTTGCCCCAGTCTTTGCTTGGGTTTGTTACGAGGGTTTTCCTTGGCCGATCAGCAGCCACTTGCAATCAGCAGTGAGTCCCTGTGGTTAATTGCTCCACACAACTCTCTCTGCAACACAGCATGACTTCTCAGTGGGCTTGTTTTTTCAAAGGGTAATCTCATAGGAGGTGGTCTGAGTACAAGATTAGTCATAGAAGGACAATCTCATTAATAGCTTCCCCTCCTGAGATAGATACATTTATGTATTTTTGGCAACTCTTCATTGTTGTTGGTAATGTAATTCCACTAGAGTCAACATTGACCATAAATTCTCTTTAAGCCAAGCCAGAAACTCCATATACCTTTATTTCCCAATGTGTTTATTACACACAGAGGCTACAAACTAACAGAGGTTCAAATCTAAAGCACCATCTCTTCTCAAAGCAAGGCAATTTGGAAACTGTAAAACCTGCTCTCACTTTGACCTTAAGATGGATGTCACACAGGACTCTGGTCATTATGTTTGTCTAACATTCAAATCTGAGACCTAAAAACCTTAGAGTCCAGAGCAAAGAGCCGCAACAAATGATTCAGTCCCTTTTCAAAGGAGAGGCTTTGGGGGGTTTCCTAGGTAGACATTTCAAACACATGCTAAAACCCTTTTTAAATCCCATTTTTTGTCAACAAATAATTTATCAAAGTTTTCTCCCTCCCCAGTCCTACATGAGAGAAGTATTTTAATTACATCTGACACCTCCTGCAGAAAAGTTCACATGAGGAATTTCAGATGGGTTACTTCTGTTTCCTTTGCTTTCTGAAACCTTAGCTCTGTGTGCTGTAAGGTTCTGTAATATCCCCGACTTCCATGAATCAGCTTCCCGTGGTAAAGGAGATGTGCTGCTGGATGTCTGAGGGATAAAAGTCAGCCCCAGTTTCACACAGCTCCTTGCTTTGGGCAGGTTAAATGTGATGCAGCAGGGAAAGCCAACAGCATGCTGGGCTCTGCCAACTGAAGCACGGCCAGGAGCTGGAGGGAAGCAATGACTGCCCTTTCCTCAGACACAGGGATAACCTGGGGGGAGAGGGAGTTCAGCAGGAAGACACAGCCAGCAAAGCCAGGCTCTTCACTTTCTGCATGGCAGGAGGATGAGATGGTGAAATAGAAATGGTTCAATCTAGACACAAGGAAAACACTGTTCACTCAGAGGATAAAAAACATCACAATGGGGACAGAAACATGATTCCATCTTTGGAGGCATCTGGACCCAGCCAAACAAAGCCCTGGACAGCCTGCTGTGACTCCACTGTTGATCCTGCTTTGAGCCCTGGATGACCTCGAAGCTTCCTTCCAACCTGACTGAAGCACCTAGGATTTGTACCAGCTTCGCAACAGAAGTCATGTCAAACCTAAGGATTAGCAGGCCATCATTATTTAGTCAACAGAAAAACTCATATTGATAGCTTTATCTGAATAACAGCTATCTTGGGTTTAGTTCTTCTCTGTTCTAAAATTTCAGGCTGTGATGCTCTGGAGAAAAAAGGTACAAGTACAGAGTGTTTTATTGAAGACCAGTAACACCCAAGACTGCTCCTTGATTGATTCTGGCCAATAGATTTTCTCAAGTGACTTTATTCTCCAAACATATTTCTGGATAGAATCAAACTGCAGGAGCCCATTTATCTGGCCACAGATCTGTTAGAGTGAGACAAGCTAGACAATAGAGCTGATTGAAAATCAGGAAAACACAACTTCTACTTGGTGGTTTCCCAAGTTTTTCCTAATAAACTAGCCCATTACAGCTACAACAACAAAAGCAACTGTTGCTGTAATTATTTCTTTGATATCTCACTGTATTTTCATTTAATTCTTAGGGTAAACAATTAACTACAGTATATACAAAGCAGTGAGTGAGTCAGTAAGTTACGTAGGTTAAGGAGGAACTCTGGCATACAGCATTTATTATAGCTGCCAAATAATGAATTCATGTGGAAATTAGCAAGAGCACTAAACTCAATTTGTCCCACCATTTTAATGGCAGATTAGTACATTGGCAGTCAAAACAGCAAGAAGTCTTCCCACTAACTGTGGAAACAGATCACTATTGGCACTGCAAAAGAGCCTGCCAGCATTTGGCATGATGACAATGAACATAGCACTGCCAACTGTCCTTTCCTTAACCAAGAAAGAATTGAAAAGATCATCTTCTATTTTACCAGTGGATTAGGAAAAAACTGCTAGAAAATTGTTTTCAGTATTTGCACATGTTTCATTATAGAATCCTAACAAAACTAGAAAAAAAGAATTATTTTTGATACCTTTCTTTTGGCTACATCTAAAACACACTGTATTTTGTTAGATTGTTGCTTCAGGTAACAATAAAATTTGAAGGTGCCCTGACTTCATCATACTCAACTGGAAAATTATCCTCATCTCTTTAGAACTATACCACTGGCTGTGTTTTCTCCAGGGGGATCTATTTTGATTTTTAATGTGATTTATCCAGATGAAAGAATATGTAATTTTTTATTTGGAAGAAATAAGGGAAGACAGTTCTCCATCAGCTAAAACTTCTGGGATATCTGAGATTTACAGCTCTCACTAGGAGCAGGCTTTGCTAATGAAGCTTTTGAAGCCACAGTGGCAGTGTCTGATTGTAATTGCTGAAAGGTGACTCTTGAAGAGCTTTATTTGCACTAATCAACACCACGTTGTGCCTCAAAGATAGAGTTCCCTTAGAAGCACTGTCCCTACTGAGTTATTCTGCAATAACTAAACAGGTTGTTCTGTTTACTTCTGTTTTTCAGAAGCAAAAACTTATCTATGTTTTTCAACGGGATCCTTTGGAGTTGCATTCCAAACCTGTTGTGTAGTTAAAACATCATAATTTCTTTCTCTTTCCTCTGGTATTCCCAACCCTTTCTCTTCTGGTGCCAGAGCCAAAGGGACCACCTGCAAAAGCATTAATGTAAAACACCCAGGGGTTCAGGAGTGGCCTGGGAATATCAAACCTGTTAGATGGAGAGTCACAATCATTTCTTACCTTCCTCACAGTGCCCATTTGGAAATATTACATTCAGTGCTGAACTCAGCTGGACAGTATTAGAGAGTGATTCTGCTTCACAGCTGAAGCAGCTCTGTGCTTCCTTTATGTTTAGGTTCCAGCAAACTGTTCAATTGTTTTCCTGTAAAGAGGAAACACCTGAACTGAGCAGACCTGTGAGCATCCCAGTTACAAAGGTGAGCTTACTGTCCATGCTTCATGGAGACTCTTGATCCACTAGCAACCACCTTATCACCAAATACATTTTCAGAAAAATAATGTTGGAGCCATAGAAAAAATGCAACAACTCACCCCAAACTTGCCCCCAACATGTAGTTTTGGGCTTGTTTTATCATCTTGGAATGAACTGTTCTAGCTTTGCTCTAAATCCCTCATAACAGTTTGCTGTGCAGTCCATGCTGTCACATCACTGAGACCCCCCTATTTTACCAAGTCCTCACCCAACAACACTGAGCTCACTGAATTGTTCTGATGCTTATTAACACGAGCCAGTTGTGGAGCTCAGCACACAGCACTGTCACAAGTGTCCAGCTCTCCAGTCTCTGCAGGCCAGTTACCAGAGGATATCTGTGCCTGTGTCACACATGTGAAAAGAGTATCTCTACAGCTCCATTCGAAGGCATTTTGAGCTGCATGAAATCCTGGTCTGATGAATCACAATATCACCTTCAATGCACAGAACACTACATGAAGAACAGCATCATTAAGTGAAAGGCAGGACCCACAGTGAGATGACTTTTGGCTGTAATGATGCTAGGTTTGGGGGTTTAGTGCTATTGCTGTGGCAGCCTAAGGCAATTACAGATGTCGCCTTAACAAACAGACCTTTCCTGCATAGACCCATTCCCTGCATGTGTATAGTGCCTGTGGGTGGCTGTCACTGAAGCCAATTATAGAAAAATATTAAGAAGTCTGTAAAGGTGTCTGGCAAGTGAGAAATAAATCCCACCTGTCATTTCTTACTCAATCCCGCTAGCAAATCATAATCCTCAGGCATCACCACCTCGGACTTTGTAGCACGGGAAGGATCTAGCTAGGAAGAGCAAGGATTGCACATCACTTTGGGGACTGCGATTAGCCCAAGCCTTAAGCAGATGAGTTGGGCTCTGTCAGTTCAGTCAATAGTCTCAAGCCACCAAGCGTGGCTGGCACACGCTGTCCCTACCCACGGCGGCTCAGCGGGCCCCGAGGCTCAATTACGGCTCCTCCTGCAGACAGGGTGAAGCTTTGGGCCCAGGCTGAGCTCATGGGCCAGACGCTGCTGAGGAGCCATCTCCCCAGAACACACGCAGACAGCAAGCACTTCAGTAAACAAAGAGGCTTTTGCAAGAAATGAACACCTTCTCAAGCGAGAGACAAAACGCACATGGGTTTTAAATCCACCAAGACCGGATTTAAAGCAGTGTAAGGTAAAGGTGCTGCTGTGTCTGCTGGGCACTGCCTGAGCAAGGGATAAGGGACACTCATGGGGGTCCCTCACCTCGCCCTGGCTCATTCTTTCCTTCAGCCCACTTCAGAGAACTCCGTCCACCTGAGCACATCACCAATACTCACGTTTGGAGAGGCTTTAAGACACAAACTACCAAGTACAACATGACGATACTTGGGCCACTAGTTGCTGCCTTGTGTTACGTCTCCCAGCCCTGGAGAAATATTAAGGCAGCAGAGAATGCCTGGAGTTATTTGACCTGGAGATCAGAATTCAAAGTTAAATCTAACTCCTTTACGACATAGTTCTGTGGGGTCATTGCCACATGAATTTTCCTAACAGCAAAGCCTTCCCTTGCTCATTTAAGTATACAAATGCCTTATTTTGGTCATAGATTAAGCATTTCTCGTGGGTACAATTTTACATTGGACTCTAACAAAAAACAATCTCAGAGGAATTTATTAACATTTTGAGGATCTCTGAAGGTCATGTGTAATCAAGATTTGAGGCAAAAAGAAGGGGATGCTTGTCTAAAGCAAACAGAAATTTGACCAGCCTTGAAATGCTTTCAACTACTGGGGCCAAAGGCTTTCCTAGTAGGCAAAGGAGGTTCCTGATGTAAGTCAGGGTAACAAACCCCTTCCAAAACTGACAAGCAGAAGATGCAGGTTCATCTGAGTGTTTCCAGGTCTCATGCTAACAACTGGAAACACTTTTTAAGACTTCAAAAACTTTAGAACAAAACCAACCCCCAAAAACCAGTCTAAAGATTTAGAGCCACAGATGCTGAAGCCATATAACTTTAGGAGGTACTTAGTTGTCATTAGAAACATCTCATCCACATGATTGCTCACAATCAAGTAGTCCAATTTCAGATAAGGAAAAAAAAAAGCTCCAAATCTGCTGCATTTTAAATTCAATCTGCTGGGTTTGGCTGCTGGTTTCTGTGTACGTGGGATTGGCAGAATGAGGAAGGAATGGACTCAATCAATCAGTAGATCTTTTTTTTTCATCTGAATGCTCAGGGAATTGTCATCACCAACAGTAAAGTCTAAATGCCACTTAGCTGAGATTTATGTTAGGAATCTCCTTTTCTCAAAGTTGTGGTATGTTCAATCCATGTCCAGAAGGCATTGATTGTATTTTTTTTCACCTTTCTCCTGAAAATGCAAAAAGTTTTGATTTTCCACAGTATGTAAAATCAAACATCCCTTCACTCCTGACCTACATTTGCTGCAGGTCATTTAATTATGAATGAAAATGCCACTTTGTTTATATGAGTTCAATTTATGACAGAGATTAAGTTATGAAATTTGTTCTCCTGGCATCTTATTAATACTGCTCTGCTGTAAAATTCCTCAGGCAACAGGCAAAATAATGACTTAAAACTGCAATGGGATAATTACCTAACAATGCAGGCATTTGGAAGACAGACGTAACTCTGGATTTGAAAATACAATTTTTAGGACCTTATCCTTTATATAAAAGGGTGTGAAGCACTTAGAATTACCTTAATTTATTTTCATGACATTTTGGTTTAGAGCCAATCAATTCCTAGTACATTAAAGAAAATTTTGTCATTATTCAATAACAGGATTTAGCTATTCACAGCAATTTTCTTAACCTTTAATTTTGAAAAGGTAAGTCTTCAAATCTTGACAAAATTAACTTTGTGCCATGATGAAACACTTTGATCTACACAGCGCCTTTATTGCATCTGGTATGCCAAGATGCTTTGATGAATGAAAAGAAATGAACAAATTCAGCACTTTCCATCACCTTCCAGCTGAAAGGCAGTGGTACATGTGCAGAGGAGCCAAGTCCTCACTGATGCAAGGCCATGGAAGAGGTTTCTTCTGAAGCATCTCTAAAGCAAATATCATAAACTACCTCTAAATCTTAAGTGGACACAATTAATTAATTTATTTGATTTAGCTCTCTCCCCTTTCAAATGGAAGTAAACAAAACTTCTCTGTGCTTAGTGATAATTCACACAGTTCAGGATCATGAACTTTCCTAAGTGTCCCTTTACAGGCAACACCTGATGTAGAAATAGCACAAGAGATTAATCCACAAGAATAGAGTGAGTTGAAACTGGGAAAAACTGAGTTAAACTCCTGGGAAAAGATCTCTAATACGGTGCTTTTCTCCATGGACAGTTCTGCAAGGTCAGGAGTGCCAGAAGGGACAACCTGCCTTCTCTACACACGGATCTAGTTCCTCACTGGCCTGGTTATTCACTGTCACATTGCACCCAATGGAGAAATGCCTTCACTGTATTCCATTTCTTTAAAAATTTGAACATAAAAGTAGTCCTCTTAGCTATTAAACAATTAAAAATAGAGGGCAAACCTCCTCATATCTTTAATATCACCTGTTCAATTTACTATTAATTAATGAATTAAAACTACAGGGAAAAAAATCAGCACAACAACTTGTCTTTTTTAGGCACATCAGCTATGCAAACAGTTTTCAGTACAATCCATCAGAGAGGACAGCTGCCTGCAGAAGGCTGAGGTGTGTGAACTGTGGATACCAGAGAGCCAGCAAGCACAGCCAGCTTGTAAAGGCAGGGCAATCTCTCTGTAGGTTCCTGTCCCTTGCTTCCCAGATAATCAGCTACATTAGGAATGATCCCCACTCCAGTAGTTCTCTAGCAGCTTCTCCAAAGCTTCTTCAATGTGTGTGCATGCACAGCAGAGTGTGCACACACCCACACACATCCCACAGTGCCCCACAGTGTCACCAAGAGGACCTGGAACACACCAGTGCCTCCTTTAAGTGCCCAAGTGCCACTTACCAGGACCACGCAATGAGAGCCCGGCTGACAGCTCAGCTCAGCAGAAATGGATGGTATTGCTGTAATGGAGTTATCAGTGACAAATACCTCCTATGCAACTTCCAGGTCACACTCACTTAAGCAATGATAAATGAGCATGAAACACTGTTAGCACAAAACAAGATCATAAATACTCAATCCTGAGCTTAGAAAACCCAACCATTTCAGATAGCTGCTGCATCTTGCAGTCTCCATGATTTTACCGATGTTCTCACTCTTGTCACAGAGGTGTCACAAAACAGCAGAAGATGACTTTATGCAGATATTAAAAAATAAAATTAAAAAAAAATAAAGAAAACACCCAAGTCATCCATCCAGAGCAAACAGTGCATCACCCTATACTGGCTAATATACAATTACCTCAGTGAACCTGACAGTTTGTAACAGCTTTTGGAATCCCAAGATCTGACAGCCATCTGTCCATCCTTCTGTCACATAAAGCTGCTCAGGATCAGAGGATGCAGACTGTGAATGTAAACATGAAAAGTTGTGAAATTCAGGTGTCTGGGATTCCTCTGTCCAAACACTGACAATGGGAAAACAATGGGGAAAACCAGGAAAAGTCCATGGTGAAGCCGCCCTTGGAATTGTGCTTTTATCCTCAGGGTTATCTCCCCAGGCTACAGTTGCTTTTAACAATTAACAAAGTGTATTCCTGAGGGTGTTTGCTGATTACAGTGAGATCAGGGACAGCTTGGGACAGACTGGCAGCTGCCTCTGCACTGTAGCAGCACAATGGGAGCACCTTCTGCCTCCCCTGCACCTGGGATTTCCAAGGTACAACATGAAGAGCAACCCTCCTCTCCCTTCCCCATTGTCACACAACCAAAGCCTGGCACCCCAGCTCATCCAGCACCCAGCCCAACACTGCTTGTGAAAATGGGATCCCTTTGGCCATTTCCATGAGCAGAGTTATCTGGGAGCTCCCTGCTCTGCCATGACCCACCTGCTCATTCCTGCTCCCCCAGACATGTCTGTGGGTCACCATCTTTCCTTCTATTGCTGCTGTTTGATAGATGAAATCTTTCAGTAGCAACACTGCAAACTTCATAAGCACAGCTACATATAAAACCCTAGGAGCAATCAAATAATATTTTTATCCTAATTTCCTGTAATGCTAAAAAAAATTAATTCCTTACTGGCTTAAAATGACATTTTGGAAAAAGTTTGAAATGGTTTTATTTAGAAGGATCTCAGCCCCACTCTTACAAACCATAAAAACCCTTATACAACATGTAAATTATTTACATATTTTAGGGGGTTATTTGTTTTTATTTAGTGACATTTCCTTCATGAAGTTCAATGAATAATCCAACATCTACTTGCTTATCAAAAGCTTGGGAACATTAGAATATCTGCATATGGCCATACACATGGATGAAATTCATACTCACATTGACATCCTTCCAATTTACAGCACCTAATTATGTTTTACATTGCTATGCAGACAGAAGCAAGCACAGTACTGTACAAGAAGAATAAATTGGCCAGCTCTGTGTTATGTGTCAATTTACTGCTAGAACTATCTGCAGCATTTTGCCCTGTGCATTCAAATGTGCTGGAATTCTTCTGTCCTGGAAAGTATAGCAAGTGACAAATAACACAACATGGCTTCAGTCAGAATTTTTTAATTATATTCCTACAAAATTATGTAAACATTAGCATACAGATTCAGAAAAATCAATACAATATAATGGTGCATAAACTGTAAGTTTAGAAGAATGTCAGGAACACTTCACCAGTTTATAAATTAATATATACAGTATTGGATACTCCTCATCAGATAAGGAAACCTCAAAACAGAGCCATTTAGGTGCAAGAGCTGTAGAACAACAGAAGTGCTCAGACACCAAACTTGACTATGAGCCAACACTGCAATCAACAAGACTGCCTGTTGTTGTTTCATATTAAGCATTCAATTTAGCTGCTACAAAGTATAAAACAAAAGTTTCGGTAGGAAGTTTATTTTTATTGGAAATCATATAGCAAACATCCCTAAAACAATAAAAAATCCCAAACCCAGAATACTCCATCACCAGGTTTCTGCAAGAGTGAAATGCAGCTTTCTAGGCTGCACAAGGAGATCACTGGCATCTCCATTCCACACTACTTCCCCCAGAGCACCAAAGGCATCACCAGCTAAAGGAAACATTTCAGGGAGTTTGGAAATGGGGAGTGGTGGGTGGGGAGGAAAAGAAAGACGTAGAGCACATATTGGGCTGACATGCAGCAATCTGGGCAGTTCAGCTTTTTACTGAATTAGAACATTAGTTAACACTGTTAACTAATTCTGGGCTATTTTGCTTTAAAAAAAACCAAAACAAACAATAACAACAAAATAATCTTCAGCCTTCCTGTGAACAAAATTCTATTCAAAGCATTCTTACAATGTTGCTCTTAACGAGATCACACCATAGAATCCAGGATATATAACTTTTTCAGACAACACGTGAAATGGAAAAGGAGTTATTTTCCTTTGTTCCTGTCCATACAAGCATAATTCACAAGAGGAAAAAGGATGGCAAACATATCCTAATGAATGATCTCAAACAAAAGGCATTCTTCCTCATATTAGAAAATGTTCAGTATCACTGAAACTACAAGTCTGCATAAAAAGACTAGGATTATCCTGGAAGCACTTGACACTGCAAAAACTCTTTTAACTGCATACCTATAATATGATCATCAGAGAATCTCTCCAAAGTTAATTTTTTTTGTTTCTAGAGTTGAAGTAGAATTTCATTCCATCATATTTTGGTACATTTTTCATACCTGACCAATCACTTCTCACAATGACAATATTGCACTAAGGAAGCAGTATTTATATATAATAAAGGGGAGGTCATTTCTAGCCATCTAAAGCTTTTTGTTGTATTTTTTTCCAGTTGTTTAGGAACTAATTCTGTTCATCCCTTCTATACAAGATCCTGAGTAGTAAGGTGAAAAAGGTTTGGCTGATAGCACCAGTTTTCCATCACTTGTCATAATTCACAGGATTCATCTATCATCACCAATGCATCTAGAAGTACTATCTAGAAGTACTTGAACCTAAATGCCCAAATAAGAGCTATTAAAACAGTTATTCCTATTGCCAGAATCTGCGCCAACACTGAAACACTAGGAGCAGGAGAAAAGATTTCTGCTAATCTGAGGACACAGGCTGCAAACACAGAAAAAAGCCTGAATTTCTAGCCAAAATCTTTTCCTTATAATGGATAGGGGTGGAGAAAACTACAGCTGGTGGGAAGAACAGGAAGAAGCCTCCGTGGCCATCACTTCCCAAATAACACACCTGCAAGCTGCCCACTTAGAATTAATGCCAAGGTACAGCACACTGAAAGTGTTTATAAATGACCCAGACCCCTTCCTTTGCTTGCCCCAGAGCAGATCAAGCAGTGAGTGATTTATTCTAAGCAGGACTGCCAACAGCTTCCAGCATTTAATTGCCATGGTGTGTTTGAGGCTTGGAGAGTTTTATCTGACGTAACTCAAAAGAATTCATTGATTAAGAAACAGGTCACTACATTTCCTGCTGCAGTTTTTACTTGTATTGCTAACTCATAATAGCAACTACAACAGACAAAACAAATCTAACACAGAAGAGGTTTAACATAGGAATCTGGGATGAAACTTAAACTGGGCTTAAACAACGAATAGACAAAAGTGTCACTGGATTTGCCCTGTACATATACCTGAAGAAGTTTTATCACAGATGTATCTGCAGTTTTGTGTAAACTATTAATGTACTGCAGCAACACTAACTTGGTATTCACATATAATAAAAGCACAGGCTTTACATGTTTTGCCAACTCTTCACTGTTGTTCCCATGTCTAAAATGACCCAGGCAGAAACTCCTAATAAGACCTCATGTTCTTATCTGTAGTCTGGAGACTTTCCTCCCACTGATATGTGATTTGTTTCCTCACTCACATATCCCATGGGGATCTTCTACTCACATACATGCATACATAAGGGAGAACTGATATGACAATATAAACACAACTAGCAGACCTTAACTCAAATATTGCCAGCAGCACTGAACTTTGAGAAACGTCCAATAGACTGTGTCTAAGACCTTGTTCAATGTGGTAACAGATAGCACCAAAAAAATGGTATTGAAGAGTTTCATGTAAAAATCTTTCCCTGTGCTTCCAGCTTTGGTCACATTTCTCATTTTCCCACTCTCTTTTTTTTTTTTTTTTTCTCTACTTCTTTATGCTAACTTTTATGTCTGATTTGGTAAAGACCATGCAGTTGTGAAATGTATTTTTGGCTCCCCCAGAACTTTTCAATTTTTAACCATTTACTAAAAAATAAATTAGACCTAGGACATTTTATGTTAAATGAATGAAAACTTTGGTAAGAACACTGATGGTACCTTGGCACTCTTAAGGATTGTGACAATTTTCAGTAAGAACAATCATTAAAATGCTTCTCTCTAACATCATCCCAGGAATTACATGGCTGTCTGTACCAGTTTTAAGTCTCCATGAGAAATCTACATAAGAGCTCTGAAAAATAAAGGCAAAAGAGGACATGAGGAATCTGAAGTTTTTCAGCAATCTCGACAAATATACATGTGTACCAAAATATTCTACTTAACAAGGTATAACGCAAACCAGACTTACCAAAGAATTTTTTTCTGCACACACATGAACAAGGTTTTCATGTATGAAACCATCAAACAAATCTCATCTCTCAAAGGTGTTTGTGGGGTTTTTTGTTTGGGTGTTATACATAACTACCAATGCAGTCAATATAAATTAAGCCAGCTCATTCATTATGTCCAGCAATTCACACCATATACCAGTGGGAGGAGAAAAACATCATTCTGATCAAATACATTTATTTTAATCTTCAAAACACAACCCTTTTTCTTCATCCTCATCATCATCAGTAGAATCTGCATAGGACTCAATGGTGTTGTATATGAAAGAGTACAGCTTGACATCTGGTCCTGAAGTAGAACAGTTCCTGCATTGCTCATTGTAGTATCTCAGCAACAGCCTATAAATGTCCCCTTCAAAAACCAAAAAGAAATCAGCAAACATCATGTAAGAACATGGCATATGAGCAATGTATGATTGCAAAGAAGGCTAGAAATGCACATGCACACTGAGATAGCGATAGGAACATCTCTAAATCAGCAGTGACAGAGGAGGCAGATGACTGTGTAATGGGAATGTTCACAACATAGGATGGGCCCCCTCAACTTCCTGCACAAGCTATCCTAAAATTAGGCTTGCATACACATTACTTACAAATGTGTTGCCAATTAGCCAACTTTGTGCTTCTGACTCAGGAATTCAAACACAGGTAACAATTACAGTAGGACAGTGGACATACTGCTTTTCTTGTATTGCAACTGGATAACATGTCAAACCACTAGAAATTTATATAAAGAATGCCTAAGCAGCTTTTGCCTTTTCAAAGCATCACTGAGTTACATCAAAAGCTTTTGCAAATCTTCTACCTACCACACGTATCTGTATTTTTCAAATTCTACAGCATAACTCCTAAGTGAATCAGAAAAGCATCTAGAAGTCTTCTAACTGATGTGCACTGTGCAGTAGATCCTGAATCAGAGGAGCTCCCCGTTCTGAAAACAGGTACAAATAAACTGAGATCCATTTCCTTGTGTTCAGGACTTAGTGGCAAGAATTTGTATTGGAAAACTTCTACTTATAGAGATGCTTATGACTCTTTTGGTCACAAAGATTTCTTTTTGCTCACCAATAGTTTGGCCCTTCTCACAGAGAAAAGTATGCATGCTGTAAATGTCCCGCATCAGCTCCACATCTCCAAAGGTAAAATAAACAATATCACGTCCAGCCTCAGCAGCTGCCAATATCTGAATTAAGGCTGAAGCAATGAAAAAAGATTAGACAAGAACACAGGATAAAACGATCTGCTGTAGGAAAAAACACAGCTTAAGTTTACAGCAAGCAACCACAGCATCCATTTCCACGTGGATGCTGCAAAGCAGTACAAACAACTAAGTATTACTTCCATTTCTCAAATAAAGTAAAGAATGTTGGGCACTGCAAGTCAAGAGTGTTGAAGCATTCAACTAGAGCTGTTAGTGACATCCACCCTTACTTCCAGATAAGCAATGTGCTTAAAACTGAGAGTGGTTTACTTTGGTCCATGTCTGCCCCCAAGAAGCATGCAGCCATTAATTGGCCAATAAATGCCTGTGGCAGCAGAAGGCAACAGAGCAGCACCTTCCATCCTGGTTTGAGCTGCCCATACTACCACAGACAGTGGGGTAAAAAATATTCGGTAATTTCCATTCTGTGCCACCTGTCAGAAGGAATGGAGCCAATCCTTTCACTAGGTAAGCCATGCAAAGTGAGAGCTGACCCAACTTTTAGCTCCAAGAGAAGAACTACGGTTCTGCAGCCTCTTCCTGCATAATTTAATCATACCTACAGTAGAAGTATGCAGCATGGAATACGATGGCTTATTCTGACTTGTGAGGGGTGATGTCAGCAATGCAATTCATGTTATTTAACTTCCAGCTGTCTGTCAAACTCATTGGCCCAATCTGCATCCAAGTTCTGCTAACAGCTAACATTACAATATTGACAGACTTTGTTCCTCTATATGCAAAAGAAAGAAAAATGTGTCTGATCTTGGAAACAGTTTTTTGAAGATTCACCTTGAGAAATCATCTGGACTATTGATCAGTAGTGCTGCTGAGCCAAGCTAATGACCCACTGCAACTGGACAAAGTACCTCTGGTCCACTTCTCACCCAGCTCCTGACTTTTCTGCAGCTCTCTTGTGCTCATCAGACATCACTGTGCCAATTCCATTCACCAAATTGGCAGAAAAGTTACGATTTAAGAATAAAAGCTAACTGTTTTCTGCTAGAACAGCAGTTGAATTAGCAGAGTGAAGGGTTCGTGAAGAGCCAGAGCTGAGGCAAGGGAGGGCACCAGACCACAGAGCCAGGAACACAGAGGAAGAAGAAACAGTGAGGGAGAGAAGAAAATCAGGACCCTTTTAGGCAGTACCAAACTTAGAAGAGTGCAGCTTTTTCACCAGCCAGCACTGCCAGGCTGGAGTGCCACAGAGGCGTGCAATCAATCACAGGTTCATTTCAGGGAACTACAACAGTCCAAACAATGGACCCCAGCAACTCTTTTAATCTGCTACAGCCTGTCTTACTTCAGAGCCTGTTGGTGCAGCTCTGATATTAATTCTTCCCTTTTCTACCCAGTAAGTAGAGTTAATTAAAATGTGATTAATACTGTCTTTGTAAAGATTAATTTAAAATAAAACAGTGTACATGGTGCATTACCACCCGCTAGTGGAAGCTAAATAAAAAGCTGTTCAGAGCTCAGCTCAAGAATCTTTCACACTTTTAAACAGAGACCTATTAAAACATTGTATTCCTTAATCAAAAAAACCCTCCTCTTGTAAACCTACAGCCAAAATTATAAATTACACGATTCACATGTGAAATTAATCTCAATCTGGGAATGATATTTTAATTAAACTACTGAACCAGCTGTGGATTTAGTAAAGCTTCAGTAGTTCAGCTTTTAAAGAGTCTAATTAACTAGCTTGCATAGGGGGATAGAACCTAATGAATCTTATTACTCATTCCAGATGAACAATGCAGTTTCACTTTACAAGATGTTTAAAATATCCGACTGTTTCTTTTGAATTGCTATGGATCTTATGAGACAAGGATCAAAATTTCTGTCAAGAATCAGACTTCACAGTCTTCTGGACATAACTGAGGCACAATACCGTGGGAAATTTCCATGCTACTGATACAGAAAGAAGCATCACAGGAAGACCCTGTGGTACTGGGGTCTGGAGGGATCTGAGCTCTCTTGCCCCTTGCACCCAGCTGATGTGACCCCACTTAACTCCTGGACTTGCACCTGAAGCAATGGCTGTGCTGACATCCCCTCTTCTACATTAAAAAAACATACACGGGGTGTTACAGTTCAGATCCAAGATCTTATGCAAATTGAAGTATTCATTAAACCTTCCTAACATAAATCAAGTGTGCTCAGATCCTACAGTAAATACTACTCCTGATATTGATAAGATATGCATTTGGCAGCCTATTTTATCTAATGGAAGTCAAAAATTCCTGTCTGCCAGGAACTCAATGAGCATTGAGAAAAAAATAGATGCTTTAGGAATTAAGTACATTAACAAAGAAATGAAGCTGGTAGCCTGATGACTATAGCTATAGTCACTATATAGCTATAGTCTCACTATAGCTACCTAAAGCTATTCTGAAAAGCAAATTTTAAATACTCTCCAAATGCTTGGAAACAAACAACAAAAAAAATGTACATTTCTATTTAGGATTATATGAACCAGGACATGAATTTATATGTCAGGATCCATCAGTTCTTGAATTGATGGAAAAGGTCTTAAATGAATGTAGGCATGTGATATCTGCTGCATTATAAATACTCTAATTAAATATAAAAGAACATGAGAAAGTGAGTGATATATCACGCAAATCAGCAAAGAAAGCAGCATGACTGAGTGACTGGAAACCTCTCTGGCATACAGCAATATATTAAGGAGTAAAACTAAACATTAACCACTGCCAGCAAATTTGTGAAGCCTTGCAAATTACCAGGTACTTTAAACAGCTTTGCAGAGATATGAATTTCAGGCAGAATCTGAAAAGACTGCTCCAGAAAGGCCAACTGATTTATATGACTGACAACTGCAGTGAACATGTTCTTCTGGGAACTAAAGCTGCACGTTTGCGTTTTGGAAGGTTTCAGTGCTACAAGTCCTTGCAAACCTAGCATTTCACCATTACGTGTTTGCTTCAAACTTTATACTGAAAACAGCATAAAAGTCTAAAGCACAAAGAACAGGGCAGAATATTCTTTTATTGTTTAAGGCCACATTACTCATGGCCTAAAGATCAGCACTAATGAACCAATTCTATAGAAAGCCATTTCTTGGCAAAAATGTGTTAATTAGAACAAAAGCCAAAAACGTACTTGAACAAAACCATATGGCCCAGGATCAAAATGTAAGTTATTTGATTAATTTGAACATGAACTAATTGCTACTATTTACCTTTTAATCGGGAGTCCCCTCCAAAGGCACCACATCCCCAGTTTCCCGTGGCTATTGCAGAGAGATGTTGAGGTGGAACGTTGGGTCGACAGAAGCCACAGTAGGCCTGCATGCACACAAGAGGGACAGATGGATTTCAGAGGCAGCCTGGTGCAGTGCTTTCAAACAATAAAATGATAACAAAAATCAGTATTGTCTTCTAGCAATACCAAATTCAAACTACTTCAATACACCATAAGTGTTCCTTTAAATTCAACATCAATAACAAAAACAATTAGGGCAGGAAGACTTTTGCCTTATTTAGACCCATGTTAAAAATTAAGATAGAGGTTCTAAGTCCCAGGCATTTCATCACAGCTACAGGAAACTGTTCAGATAGCCTGAACAGAAAATTAACTCAAGACTTAAAATTTTCTTTAAATACCAATCAGTCCTCATAAAAAAAAAAAAAATCAGCCAAACCAACACCTATTATAAATGTTGCAGTGATCTACCACAATTTATTTTAAAAATCCAAACCAAATCAATACACTGAAAATTGTAGGCAGCTCATAAATTCACAGATGTCGGTAATTAGAATTTTGTACTAAGATATCAGTGAAGTTTACAAACTGTACTTAACTGTCTTTTTTAGGGCTAATTTCATTATCAACCACAAAGAAACAAGCTGATGAATGTTACCTTAGTCAAGATGCTAAGGTTTCACAACTAATTTAAATTAGTCCTTCAGCACTATACATAATTTCAAGAGGGTGTATTCCCTTTCCAGCTGAGAATTAGGGTGGTGTGTTCCTATGTTTGAATTTATTTAAAATACATCCTATAATATTCTATACCCTCCTGTACTGCAGAAAGGAGGAGGCTTTAACAACAGTAGCATTGAGCTCTTATATCCAACACCCAAGCTACAGCATCTGTAAATGTAGAATCACACTAAGGAGACTCATGAGCACTTTTTACCCCAAAACCTGGCACACTAGCAGAGTATAACTGATTAGTATTCCTGTACTCCACTGCCCAGTAAAACACTGCTAGATACAAGCCACATACCTCTCACTACCTTATACTGGCCATGCAGGGGACTAATTCCAGGCCATTAACCTTCTTATTAACTTAGGAGAATCTGCTTTGTGAACTGGAGACTGATTCCAGACACAGCATGTCAGCAGATCAAATTTGTGCATGGGAGAACAGCCAAGGCCTTGAAAACAGTGGCACAGGTTGAAAGTTAAGGTCCCATAACCATAAACAGTTCACTGATGGCAATTACTAGTCCCTGTAGAAATACAACCTTAAAAACTGGGAAAAGACTGGTTTAGCGTCAACTAAAGAACAGCAGCAAAACAAGAAGAGAAACAAGTGACAGGAAAACCTCGGCTATGCAGATGATAAAGCACCTGTCACAGCTCGGCAAAGTAACCCAGTGTTCCCAAACATGATGCAGCATGTAATCTGGGGCAGATACCAAGGACAGGGAAACATCTCAAATATCTTACTTAAGGACAAGATCCCAAATTAGGGATGGCAGAGAAGAGAAAAAAGTATGTCCATCACAGTTCCAGCTTCCCCTGTCAAAGATATCTGCAGCCTGGCAACTTTGATGTGTGAGATTATCAAGGACTACAGTCACTGCAAAGTGCAGTTTTGTACTCACACAGCTGACAGGGCAGGGTCAAGGACTGACAACTTTGAATATATAATGATAATAATCAATAATGTCCAAGAATTCTTAGTAGGAAGCATGCTAGTTTTGAGTTTCAGCCTGCAAGTTTTGTTTAAAGGATTAAAACTGGCCTGCCTTGTCAGTCTTCTTGAAGACTAGAACTCTGACTGGCATGTACACACACATGTAGTTACAGCAGCCCTTAGAGCTATTGTGAAAATAAAGGGTATTTATAAACAGCTGGATCTGATCTCAAGAAGACATGAATATGGGAAAAGGTAAACTCCCAGGCAGTATATCAATACCCCAAGAGCAAATAAGAAAGGTGGAAGCAAAGCAAGTGGCACCATATTTATGAACTGCCCCATGTTAAAACATGAGGCACCTCCTTTTCCACCTTGACTGCAAGGCTGAGTAGGATTCAACAGCACAAATCATAGGGAAAGAACTTAGACTCGTCTTGTAGAATCATGGAATAGCTAGAGTTGGAAGGCACCTTAAAGATTACCTCATTCCCACCGGCCTGCCATGGGATGCCATTCACCAGCTCAGGTTGTTCAGGACCCCATTCAACCTGGGACTGAACACTAATCAACCTGGGACTGAACACTAACAAGAATGGGGCATCCACAGCTTCCCTTGGCAACCTGTTCCAGTGCCTCACCACCCTCAGAGCCAATTTAAACCTTCCCTCTGTCAGTTTAAAACCACTGCCCCTTGTCCTGGCACTATTTGACCATATTACAAGTCCCTGTCATTTCTTTTTATAAGCCCCTTTAGGTAGTGAATGGATAAAAAAGGTCTCCCTGAAGCCTTCTCTTCTCCATGATGAGGAACCCCAACTCTCAGCCTGCCATTTGGAAGTAGAACAGGGAAGAGTTAACAAAATGTATATCCAAATTTCATTTATATTTTTGAAAGTTAGATAAAATGCACCTTTGAATAGCACATCAAAGGACAAAAAATATATCTGACAATCTTTTGCTTTAACATTGGACAGCAAAGCCCTGTCGTATGAGACACAACTAAGCGAGAGCTTCCTTAGATGAAAACAGTAACAAAAATATTTGAAAAGGCTCTATAAACATTGGACTGCAGGCTGTTGTAAGAAGTTACTGGCCTTGTTGAGCTCTCTTCTAATTTTCTCTGGACCAAACTGATCAAGGAAACGTCTGAAGTGAAATGCATCTATAGCAACAATTTCAGTGTAGCGTCGTTGCCATTCATCCCTAAAATTGGAAGGGGGAGAAAAGCAGATGACATTAGTTGTTTAATATCAGCCATATAACCCCATTTCAAAATTACCAACTCCCTTTAGAGCTTCTCTGTTAGAAGCAGCTGAAAAGGTGAACTCATAACAGACAATGGAATACTTTTTCTTTGTGGGTTGGGAATGAAAGCAGAATCAGAAATGAGACAGGCCTCCCCATAAATTTAGAAATACTCTGGCTAGACTTTGGACATGAACGTGAAACAAATCTAATTAAGCAGCACTATTTATCAAGTAGGTAAGAACACCACAAGGTCAGTGTTTCTCTGTCTTCCTCCAACATTAAAATGAGAGTACACTGTGTATGTTTCTATACTAAATGAGTAATTTTGTGTATACACTCTAATGTCATTGCTAGAGAAATAAATTCAAGAGCTCAGGGCTTTCTACTTGGATTCAAGGTATTGATTCTTATTTTGTCACACATCAACTGTAAAAGGGCAGGTACCACTTATTAGCACTAGTATGGCATTACCAATATGACACAACTTTCTTAGCTTGTTGGCTCTACTGAAGAGAGCAACATCAAGCAAATATCATACTAAGGCAAATGCTAGGAAATACTTAAAAGTACCAAGTTTTCAAATTTCTAACATTTATTTCTTCCGTCACTTAAAATACTTCTGTGGAACTTTACCTAGGGGTCTTATCTTCATGGCTCCTTGCCCAGCGGTAAGTCTCTGCATAGCCTGTGTACTCACTGTACTGCTCAGTACCTGAAACAAATGATTTTCCAGATTAAATATAAAATATGTACATATTTTTTTTCACTTTGCAAACCTTTGGTAGGAATCACTGCTTCTCCAAAGAACATGCAGCTCTCAGAAGCAATGGGAAACAGAGAATTTGTATTTGCACCACAAATACAAGATTTCCTTGTAAAGCTCCCTCCCCAGAGGTGATGAGCAGCAGCCACCACAGAACATTACGAGTGATCTACATATGTTGCCCAGTATAGAATGAGAAGTGGTCAGCACCAACAAACCACCTCTGTAAAATCACAAAGACACAAAAACCCCACAGTTTGGAACATACTTGGCTGCTCTTGAGAAAGTTGTCTTGGCAAGTATTAAAGGCTGTCAGAAAGCAGCTCCTTAAGGCCACCAGTAATTTTAGCTACTATGCTCTGCTATACCAACTCCTTTTCAAAGGTTTATTCCAAGACAGAGTGCATCCTAACTGAGAAGAAGGATCACAACCTTTCTAAAAAGCTGCCTTTCACCTCATTTTATAGAGCTTCAAGACCTTGCTTCAAAACCTGGGCATTGCACAAATGCTTCAGAGAAATAGCCTTGAAGTAACGCCACAAAATCACACCTTTTCCCCTTGTTCTGAGCTCACAACAGCTGAGTTTCAGAAGTAATCACAGAATGGTCTAGGTTGGAAGGATCCATCCCCAAGGATTGAGTCCAACTCTTCAGTGAACTCATGACCTTGGCATTACTGGCACTGTGCTCTGACAGCTGAGCTGACTTGTTTGGAGGTTCATGCAGGTATAGCTCGGCACCATTATAAACAGTAAGAGTACAAAGAGAACTATTAAGCAACCCCTTAATTTGTGCCACCAGCTATGCCTAAAAATAGAATGGGGAAAAATAGGTTTTAAAGAAATGCAAGCTGACAGCACAAAGCATCTGATTACTAAGACAAGAATACTTCCTAACTACTGCACAGATCAGCAATACCCTGAGAATACTAATGTTTATATTTAATCTAAGTTTTCCAATCCCTAAATAAAAATGCAATTGAACAGTCAAAACCATAAAACTATTAACTTTAAACCCCACTGACAAGGAAACTTGAATGTCTACCTCCAGTAGTCTCAAGCATAGGAAACAAGCTGTTAAAATCTGTTTACAATGATGCACATACATCAAGATACTTTCTCCATTTACCCATATTGATTTTACCTGACTAGACTTATCAATGCTCATTTAACTCATCTGCCCTGTTGCCCACTCATTATTTATTTAATCTAGGAGATAAATCATTCTGAGGGCACACAATTCTCACTCAAGGCTATTTTGAAAAGTTGCTATGCAAAATGAGTAGGATAGTAAGAGATTCCTCACCGAGTTCATCTCCTGACAAAAAAATTATCTGAAAAATGCATGTAAGAAAATATGCCTATGTATTCACACACATCCATGCCCTCAGACAAAGGACAACCACAAGCAGCTTCCACATTCAGAAACCATTCCTTTAATTGACTTGCAGACTATCAGCCTTCACTAAGACTTTTCCTGACATGAGTAAAATTCAGTTTTCTTGATATGCTTGGTAAAAATGTCTGAGCACAGAGCAAGAAAAGACAGATAAGGGAAGTATGTGATTCTTTTGAGAGCTCTCTTTAGAGGACAACCTAGCAGAACTCCCAGCTTCAAAAAGGAACCATTTCCTTTGGTGTCTAAGATGGGGAAAGAAAACTCTAGGTCATCAAGATATCGTACCAGGATAGATTAAATTATAAAGTATTAGGCTGGCTTTTACAAGGTTCATTGTTTTTGTTAATTTTCATGGAAGTGTAGTGTCTGATGACAAAAGCACCAGGAAACAAACAAACAAGAAAACACGCACACATACACACATATAACTATTAAAAAAAATCAATACTGGAGAAACTCAAGGAAATCACACAGCCTCTAAAGCTGTGTCCCAGAAACCCAAAGTTAATGAAAATCAATGAGTTTTCATAAGTGAAGCTCTGGAAATTTGTCAGACAAAAATGATTATTCGACTGGCAACACTTCTGCCTGTGAACTACTGGGATACAAACTTCTGTTGATGGGAGAACAGAAGCAGTATGGGATAAGCTGGATACATTAATGTTTCTAGTGAATCTTTCTTTCTTTTTCCCATAAAAAATACAGAGTTGAAAAAAAGGCAAATGACAAATAAAGGTCCACCAGAACTTAAAAAACAAGCTACAAAACCTAGAAAAGCCTACCTTAAGTCAAAAGAATGTATATACAAGAATCATTCAAAAATCCATCCTTTGTGAGACTAGTAGAAGTTACAGCATCAGACAAAAAGCAAAATTGTCAAGTGTGGGTGTTTATGGGACCTCACCAATTTAGACAGATTTGTAATTCTTTCTAAAGATAAACATACCTTTCTCAGACTCCATAGTCTAGCTTTACATTTGCATACAATCTGTACAGCATTATAACATTTCCAGGGATAGGGAAACATCCCACCACAGTGTTCCTCTAATATTTCTAATGAGCTACAAATTATACCCCTGAAGAGGCAGGACCACTAGCACTAAATAAAAAGTAGATGTGAAAATTGCAAGAGTTTAGTTTTGTAGTCACCAGCATAAAGGTACATTTAGTGCCATAAGTGAGAGGAAGGTCCTTCTTTCCCTTTCAATCAGTTCTTCCAATCCTTATCTTGTACCACCATTAGTCTTTGGCTCTTCCAACACTGGCACAATCAGCCTGCTAAATCCAGCTGAAAACCAATTTTCCTCTCTGAGTAAATTTTCAGCCAAACCAATTACTTCATCTCATCTCATTTGCTGCCTGGCTAATGTGGTCAGAAGTCTCCAAAACTGCCCTGCTGAAATGCAGTCCTGACTGGCCATTGATAGATCTGTAGATTTAAAGCAAACAAGGAACACAGCTTCATCTGCTCTTAACACTGCCTGAGGATATGTGTGCTCAAACAGTGGGGGGAAAATGAAAGTTTAAAAAAATCTGAATGAAAACCACTCACACTTATTCACAGCTCTACCAGAAATGCAGCTGTGGGAATCTCTGGTGTTGCTGCTGACATTTCTGTGGTAGATGTCTGTGTTTAAGAACTCGACTGTTTGCATGACCAGTTTCATAGCCATTACAGCAGTGATCTTAAGCAGATACTGTGAAATCACAACTAATTTAATTTATCTCCCAATTTCTTGGGCTCCTCTGCAAATTTAAGCTACACAGTTATACCCATTAGGCCGCTGAGTCAAGATGCATCACAAAGAATGTAATTTATCAAGAAGATCATGACACAGAGGAGACTTGGCTAAGAACCAAGGTGAAAAAGCTCCAGGGATTAAATAAAAACGAGGGAATGGATATTTCCATTAGAGAAGAACTCCATATCCCAGATACTAATTGCAAAACACTGAAAGATAAAATATCAACAAAGATAAACTGTTGCTGCAGTGAAAAAACATTCTCACCTTTACTTGTCCATGCCAAATCACTGTTTTTGTTTGCAGGGGAATGGAAGAAGGTCTTTCAAAACACTAATTTAGTGTTTTCCCCTAATCAGTTATTACCCAGACTGATAGCTGTGCCCTGTTTTTACCCTTCCCAAAAAAGTCTCCCAGAGGACAGTGAGGACAGTGCTTAAAACGTGTTAATATAGTATCATATCCTAAATACAGAACTGAAGTCTCTGATGGCCGAGAACTTTTTTTCTGACTCATTTTTTTAAAATGTAATCACGAAAGCCAATTTATCAAAAACTTTTCACAGAAAAGGCATTAATTCTGGCAGAGCGGAAAAACAAAATAAAACACTGTCTTTAAAGGATTACCAAGCATAAGACTGAAAACAAAAGATGCTCTGCCCAGTACGATCGATAATTCAGGAGAGAATAAGACCTGCAAGATTTAAGCTCAAATTTCTACTGTGTATGCATGTGAGAGAAAGAAATGCTTTTGATGGGTTTTTCCAAGAAATGTGTTCTAATACCTACAGAAACTCTTCACTTTTCAGACAGCTCAGGTAACTAAACCCAACATTTTTGCTATAGCAGACCGAAAAATATAAACATGGTCTATTATAATATTTACACAGAGGATCTCTCTGATCATATTTTTTTTTCTTTATCGTTGCTTTTTAGTGTAAATAAAGTAGTATTACAGCATCATTTTATTTCTTCAGGCATGAAAAATGCTCATTCATGTATAGAACTGAGACACATAGCACGACCTGGGCAGTGGCATTTGGTTTTTCATGCTAACTCTTTTAATCCAATGGATAATAAAACAATCCAAGTTCTAAGATGGAGTGAAAAGCAAAAGAAAAAACCCTTTCAGCTAAGCTCTGGCCAGACAGGATGTCTCCACACACAACCCCTCAGCAACATACTGAAGAAGCAGGTTGTTTTTGATGTAATTAGGGACCCATAACTAACTTACAAGTAACACAAACACATATGTAGAACTTACAAGATCAAAATCCTTCAGAGACAGTTCCTAGCTTTCTACCCTTTTCTAATGGATGCAGATTTTCTACTCTTCCACTTCCTTTCCTTTTAGGTAATCAGAAGATAGAACTCCTCTTCTTAAGAGTGTTCAATCCCACTGATCACATCAAATGTTACAAATTCAGGAGAGGGAAAAAAACCCACATCCTTTAACATAAGAGAAGCAATATCAGCTAATAGCTGGAAACTGTGACTGTTACCTATACTGCCCATCAGCATTCTTTAGCTAAAGACACCAAGTCCTCAAACACAATTAGAGAGGATAAAATAAGTTCTTCTACTGGTTGTCACTTCTTTTTTCTCCTTTCACAAAACACCTATGGAACAGTGTCCCTTGTGGTGTGGTGTGGGATGAAGTAGGAGACTCTTTGTCAAATGAGTAACAACTCTTTTTTTACTTCATTTTTTTTAATCCTTACAGCATATAAACATACTAAACTTCAACTTGAAATGGATTTTGTATATATAAAACCAGAATTAAACGTGAAACATTTTCTGCAACGACTAACCTGTGATGATAAGACATTCATTGTGATCCAAGACTTCAGTGATGAGCCTTGATACAATCAGTTCTGGATTGATTAAAAACCGAATTTCTTCTTGTACTAGTCCTGCCCCAGTCACACCACCTCCAACAAAACGGTTTGCAAAATCAACCTATCAAAAATACATTCAGGAGGATTATGATAGGATAAGCAAAAAACCAAAAAAGCAGAAAACCAAAAAAACAAAACAAAAAACGAAAAACAAAACAAAACCAAACAAACAACTCCCCCCCCCAAAAAAACAAAAACACCACCAAAAAACCCCTTTCATTAATAAAGTAAATAAAATCCTGCACAAATTTCAATGATTGTGTTGAAATATGCTGCTATCACTTAAAACTACAACCAGAGAGACTGATTAACATGATCATGCCTCTCTCTTGTTTTCCATTCAACTTCTCAGAAAACTTATGACAAATGAGACATTACACAGCCAAGGAAATTTTGCATCTCAAACACTCAAGATCCAAGTTGTGTGGGTTTCCCTTGAAGAGGCACATATTTCAGAATAAAACAGATTTCAATAAATGTGAAAAATGAAACCAGCATTCTTTTTAGGGATACAGAAAAATCATTAGTTTGTCCTTTGGAAAACATTCAGTCCCAACTGTCTACACTGAAGTATCTTTAGATTAGCACTGCCCCTATAACAGTTCTATACCCAAAAAAGCCTCTAATGAATTCTTCCTGAAATGTACTGACAATCTCTTACGAATTGCCCTTGAAATGTACTTGAACAAGGCAAATCATCTTGACTTTAAAGATTTTTGCTTGAGATAGAGAAGCTCTGGACTGTTTTTGCTGCAATAGTATGTATTTTGCAAATTACATTTTCATACAGACACCAGTTTTAAAAGGAATTTGTTTATTTGATAAAGTAATTACTATTCACTCAAATTAACTGCCCATATAAATTTATAATTTTTAAAAGTTACTTCATCTTTCAAATGCTATTAGCTCCTTACTGGTTTTTATTAGGTAGCTGGTGAGAGCACAGGTCCAGGAGGGGGACATGTTGCTGGGGTAACATGAACACTTGTGTAGATTACAAACTGACCCAGGAGGCAGAGTCCAAAGCACACCAAGAGCCAGCCACTACAGCAGCATGTGTTCCTTTAGTCTATCCTGGAAATACCAACACATTTCAGTTTTTTAAGATTTGCTAAACTTGACTACGATAAAAAAAGTTCTCTGAAAACCACAGAGATGTGCAGTGTGCCAGGGCCCCAAAGCACTGTAACTGTGCTGGGCAGCCTCCCCTGGAGCCCAAGCTTTTCCCTGTCCTGGACCTCACCTGAGACACAGCAGGTGTGGGCCCAGCCCAGCCCTGTGCTCTGCTGATGCCCACGTGCTCACCAGACTTCTCTCAGTGTCCTTGGTGCCCTGACTCACCACCTTGCCTTTGTCTGATGGCCACTAGCCATCAGCAGGAACTGTCATTGTCACCATCCCTGCCCACTGAGGCTGGGGTCACTGTGGACTCCTGCACTGGCCTGCCTTGGTCATCCTGCTCCCTGCTCTTCATCTGAGCAGAGATATTTTGTTTGTAAGACTGGAAATAGCAAAGAGGAAAAATATCACATCCTAGGCAATACTCCCTTACACAGAGTGCAGCACTAGAAAAATGGTCATTATTGAGCAATTGCTGAGTTCTTCATAATTTCAGCACACATTTGAGTGCTCAAGTTTCATAAAGCTATGAGACATTTTAAAGTCTGAGCAAAAAGCAGAAAAAAATCCTCCTTGTCTTCTTCTTCCTCTTGCAATGCAGTACGTGTCCCTGGCTAAAAGAGATCTAATTTTTACTCTTTTTTTTGTAAAAGAATTCTAGAAGGCAGACCATTTACAAAAAAAAAAAAAAAAAAGGCGGCAGAAAGCAAACAACTAATTTGAAAACTCAAACATGTTTCTTCCTATAGATATGGACAGGACACCCTCTTCATGAATTTCTTTTGCTGACTGCCTCCCAGACTGAAACAGTGGTGCTGGCAGCAGCAAGAAAGTCTCCTGGAGCATTGACCTGGTCACTGTCTGGGGCATGAGAATAATGTTTTTAAAATAAACTGAAACCCTTGACAAGTCATCAAGATTGCAGCCTGAATCTTTTGTCTTGTCAATCTTTGATCCTGGCTTGAACCAGAAGACCTGAAGCTGTCCAAGACTTGTGATTTTCTGTCAGCCCTTTCTGTAACAGGTGCATGTGCTACCTAGATGAGCTGGGGAACATTGACAGTACCAAGACTGCCCATGGAATTAATTTTGATGAGTTTTTTTACACTGCATAACATCTTGTCATTTAAGTCAATTGAGGATAAACAAGTAACTTTGTTAAGCTGGCAGACCATGAAAGTATGACAAAAACATGAAAGCCACACCAACTGTTATATGCACTCACCTGCAGCATGCCTTGTCCATTGCTTTCAATGGTGCCTTCATAGGTGACATGCAATCTAGAAAGTTTTTTCTGAGATCTACCATTGAGGAAAAATATTGTACAGAAAGGATCATTTCAGAACCCCCACAAAACACTTTCATTTTAAACCAAAATTCACCCAAACCCAAACTGCTTACACACTTTAAACATAAGGTGGTTAAAAAAAAAAAAAAAAGAGAAAAGAAAAAAAAGAACCCTGATGGATTCTTGCTTTGTAGAAACAATGTGGAAAAGTTCAACACAGTCATTTGTTCAGTTTCTCTACCTTTTACCATAAAATCCCAAATCTGAAGTTCTAGGTTTTCTTGTTCTCCAGCAATGAAGCTGCAATACTTGTGCTCATGCTGGTCATCACTCATACTTCATTATATTTCCTGTCATTTCTTAAATCAAGCCATCCCTCTCTTTTTCCCCCCACTCAAGCAATGGCACCAAAAACATGCTACTGTTTTAGAACTTCAACTAAGACTTGTTTGCTTTACAGACAAACATATGGGAAAACTCAGGACACAAACTACTTGTGGCAATTCACCCATTGCCCTCTGTATTTCTTTTTGCAACAGTCCATAGCAAAGATTGTTTTCTGTAGTACTTCTAGACCTAAATCAATTCCAAATGAAGGAAATTCAGTTATCGTGGACTTAAGAAATTTCTTACATTACCAGGATGTTTGACTTACCTCTCCCAGTCTGGAAACTCCTGGAGACACTGCCTTGTAAACGTCACCAATCCCGTAGGTTCTACAGGCAAACCAACCCCAAAGGAAAATGTATTAAGTGTGGGAGCTCAGCCCTTAGATATCTTAACTGGCAAGCTTTGAAAACTACAAATACCATTCTTGGTAGACACCAAGAGCTTGACTTTCCTCAGAAGTGACTCTGATTTTTCCCCTGACAGCCTAATTGAAGACAAGTAACATGAAGACCAGAAGATTACTTCTCCCCCGATTTTGCAATTTGAGTATTTTAGTCTTTCCAGATCTAAGAAAAACTATTTCTTAAGTGATTTTCACTTCAGCAACACTAAACACTACTAGAAAGGCCCAGTAGTTTCAAGTAAAACATGCTGCTTTAGAGAAAAGGAGATTGTGAATCTTCAAAACCAACAACTGTTCAGTGTCAACAGACAATCCAGAGACTATTCCACCTACGGAGGGAGGAAGCAGCAGCTCACGTTTCCAAAAAAGACAAACTGTGTCATAAGCATGCAGTGTTAGCAGATTCCAAATCAAGCAGTTTTTAACCCTGCCAGGATGCAAGTGAAATTCAGTATTCCAATTGAGAAAAGACTCCTGCCCTTGAGGGAAAAAAGAGGAGCTGTTGCTCATTGCAGGAAGGACGTAGCATCATCTTTTCTCCTTATTTCACTCAAAAAAGTTCAGTTGTGCAACAGAAAGAAAATATCAACCTTTTACTAGGTGATATCCTCTTAATAAAAACTTCAATTAAGACTTATTTCTCTGCTACAGTAAGTCTACTGTGATTTGTGAAAACACTAAGAACAGCATGTAAAGCACAAATGCATCCTTCTAAAAAAGCCTAAAGTAGTTCTAAGCTTTGCTTTAAAATTTAGGTTAAAAAAGGTTACTTTCTCTGAAAAAAGTGCATAGATTTCAAGCATAGTAATTGAGTGCTCTTTCACAAGGGAATTCTGGTCTCAGTTGTGGTATTCTACAAATCAAGCATTCAACTTTTGAGCATAAAGTCTTCAGGTTCCACTGTGTTCTTTTACAGAGAACTCAATTATTTACAACAAAAAGAGGTAAAAAGTTATGACAGTAATTTATAGAACTAAGTTACTTCAGCCTTACTAGTTTCTGGGACCAAGAAAAGAACAAGAAATGGGTTATTTTAAAGGTAAAATAGGAATTTTTAATTCAAGAAAAGAGCATTAAAGAATCTCATTAAATATTATTTAAAGTTATAATGTTAGGAAATCTAATATGGTAGTTTTATAAAGCATGTTCCCATCAGATTTCACATGCTCAGGGGCTCAGCTGCCTCAATTTAGGGTTTGGTTTGCACAAAAACATTATTACCCAAGTATTAAAAAGAGCTGGTACACTGTATCTCTTCTCAGTCCCACAAATAGATCACAAGTTACATTTTACCACAGAGATTTAGTTCTATTGATATTGCTTAAAGTCTGACAGCTGAAATAGGATAGAGCTGCACTTATTTTGTGGTGAATTAAAATGATGAAGACTGTCTGAACCAAGTAAGGGGCTTTTATATTTAATAGTTTAAATCTGTCTTTGTTTTAAAACAAATCCTTCTGAGAAAGTATGGATTTAATAATAAAATGCTGCCATCACGTAAAGAAAAAGTTCTTTTAAAAAGACTTTTGTAAGGGTATTGCTGCAGATCTGATGCATGCTACTACAGTAAAATCTCTTTCTCCTCAAAAATGCAATATATAAGTTATGGTAATTGTCACAAAAAATAAATCTGTTTCTGAACGCTTATGCAAATGTTCAATTCTGTGGTGATAACAGAGGATCTGACTATGCACTGAATTCTCAAAGAGCAGGAAATATCTCGTGTCTTGCTATCATCTGTTTTATTTGAACTGAGCAAACTTAAAAACAGCTTTGCTTTGCAACCACAGAAGGGAAAAAGCTGAAATACCAACACGAGTTGGAGAAAATCCCTCAGAACTACAACATTATAGTCAAAAGACTAAATATGCATTCTGCAGGAAAAGTGAAGCTTGACTCAAAATCTTTAAGTCTGTTATTTTAATGGCTGTAATGTGCCAAGTTCCCTCTGCTTTGATGTAGTGAGGCCAGTGGTTGCATATATTATTAGCATTATATGTACACATATAAATATATCTACACACATACACAATGATATACACACACTTCATATATATATATATCTACAGGGGGCTAAAAATATATTTCCATATTTTACACACACCTCATATATATACATATATATTTATATATATTTATCAGAAAAAATGAAACAGAATGAGCTCTGGGCAAAAAATTTGCTTGCATGCATCATACATATGGTAAGAAGTGCCATTAGTATGACTATCAGTGTACTTTGCAAGCTGTCTTTTGTTAAATACTTCCATCATGGCTGTGTAGCCATTTTTAAATTTAATGGGATTAAATTTTTCATCTATCTGCTTTGCAGGTCAAAAAAGAATAAAGGATATACTTTTTTCTGTGACTCTTCTAAAATAGCAGAAAAGGGTCTTAAGTTTCTCAGGCTTTCTTGGTGACCTCCCTTCAAACAACCTGAAAAACAGGAAATAAAAGCAAACAATTAGATTTCAGGGATGTAGCGCAGAGCAATTAGTGCTACTTACTAATTGCAACTTGATTTTTTGTAATTATTATGCACACATTTCATTAGCCTTGCACTTAAGTACCGTACTGTAGAAAGAACCCTCTAGACAGCCCCTCTGTAATTCAAGGTTTTAGGGCTAATGAGTTTATTGACTTGCTGTATTTCTAATGAAGATGCCAAGTGAATGCTTCTCTCACTTGCACAAATTTTCTAATACCACGGAATGTAATTTCGATATGGACATTTTGGAAAGCTACTAGTTTTATTTGCAACAAATTGAAACGTTGAACAGGTCATTAAGTGATCAAGGGGTGAAAACACTTATTTTGAGTACTCCAGGATCCAAATGTTACCCTCCTTTCATCTCAGAGTTGCTCAGAAGAATTGGTGCAACCTTGTTCTTTCAAGAGCTGCACTGCACCAGCAGCATTTCTAAAGAAAAGAACCTTCCCCCAGCAGAAACGGCTCCATCCACTGGGCTGTTACAGCCATTCCAATAGTCATTTGTAAAAAACCTAAGCATTCAAAGGAAGGATCCTATTTTTAGCCATTAAGTGAATGTATTCTTTTAAGGTTAGCTGAAATACTTTTACTGCATCATCTGTCTTCCAGCAACTTGAACACGCATTACTTAATTTCGCTTCCAGCAGAGCGACAAGGCATTGTTATTGGCAACACATAATGGAATTTATCTGGAAGGAAGAGCAGCAGCGACTTCAGAAACAATACCCTTTGAATAAGAAGTTTACTAAAAGATGTCTGATCCACTGAAAGCCCTGAGGATATAAGATTCCCCCCCAATAAACAATCCAAGTAAAGCAATGACACAACATTATTCCTTTGTTTCTGTGTAGTGGAATGACAATCTGCCTTTAAAACCAGAATGCTGAGAGGTGAATTGAACTAGATTCAGCAAGGAAGTGAACTAGATTTTCCTCTGCATTTCAAAATCCTTATGATGTACACAGGATGAAGAGATCAATTGCATCTGAAATCTATATTAAGTCACAGAGGTTAATTTTATTAGCATGTTATTCTTTGAACAGTGAATCAGGACTTTAGGGAGATAAACTCCAGAATTTTACAGTCTATTCTAAAATGGGTCTATATGCAAGTTCTGTCAAGGCCTTGAGCATGCACAGGTAAGAAGGGGTTTATAAAAGGAGTTAATGTGTGCATGTGTTGCCTAAATTACCCCAGCCTCTTATCTGGAAGTCTCATTTCATCTGAAGCCTTTAAACTGGTTAATTTATCTGTCAGCCTGATCATGCCTTTACTAATTGTTTTGCCTCTTCACTCAAAGTGACATTTTGCTTACGACACAAACTCTCAGGAGAGAGTTCTTCATGTCACAAAGGCAATATGTGATTCAGTATAAACAGCTGGGCAGGAAAGGTGCAGAACCAGGCCTGAAGTAAGTCACATCAAGCTAAAACCAGTCATATTTGTCAATACAACAGAAAAAGCAAGTGATATTTACATGATGCAAAAATGACCTGGTCCTATCCCTTTAACTTAAATGAGGACATCGCATGGCAAACTTACAAACCTTTTAACCTTGAACCTTATTTCTGAAATAATCAATTAGACAAAATTATGAAAATTTTATTTTTTAAGCAAATATTTTAAAGAATAAAGTTACATGAAGGCATCACTAAGATATTAAATAAAATTATTTTTCAAGTGCTGAGACACAGATCCTACTAAAAATCCACCCAAAAATCTAAGTGGAAACCACGTAATTTCCTGACAGAATCGCCTAGGGCCAAAACCCATTAATTTCAATTAGAGAACTCATCCAAATGAAGTGCATTGTAAATCAAATGCACTGCAAGTCCACTTTCAGCTGAGGTAATTGAAATCTTACTGGCAACTGCATATATAAGCTTTGTACAGGACGTTCCCACCGCCATACTTCAATTTATCAGCTACAGGAGCTGAGAAAGCCTCCAGGACTGATCACCAAATTCATCTCTGGCTCTCCAGCCAAGCCAAGGGGGGAGCAGTGTTAATCAAACAGAAGACCTCCACAAAGATACATTTAAGTACTCAAGGCCAGAGATTTTAAAACATAAGGAAGTAGACACGTAAACTTTGTGTTCATGGCATTCCAGATTGTTAAAGTCATTGTGGCTAAACGAAAAATCTTTCCTAGCAAATATTCAGACATTTAATTGTTCTGAAGATAAATCCAACATACGAGAAATAAAATACTAAAAATAGTAAGAACTAATATTGGGAAAAGGTAAAACAACTGTCAGTAAACATACAGTAAAATTACATGGCCAACAGTTCCTACCATTTCAACAATTATTACAAAAATACGTGCATATTTTTGCATGAGCATTTTTCTAAAAATTTTGGGATGGAAAAAGCAGCATTTACAAAGTGCAATCAATATTCTCGTTTTTGCAGTCTTGACTGTTAACTCAAAATTGTCATATTTGCAACCAACATTTTCACCTTCTAAAGCTGGAGTCAAAAGCTCCAAAGAATCTACTCCCAACTCCTTCCAGTGCTGAAGCAAGCGGACTTCAAACTTGCAAGGAACTTCAAAGGGTGCGTTGAAAATGTCACAAGAGAAAAATTATTTAAGAACATTAAGAGCATCACGAAAGTGACCCTGGCTTGCATGGAGTTTACTGGGGAGAATTTGAACCAGCTTAAGTAAACGGTTCCCAAATACACTGTTTCTGATTAAGGTAAAATCTAAATATAGTATTTACCTGTAAAATTGAATTTCCAAGGAGTTAAATTGCTCCCATGATGTTGCTCTAAGGCCTGGCTCCTGCAGGAGCCATTACAATCACGTGATTTAATCTCCCAGTTCAGTAGTTTCATAATGATATTTCCATACTCAGGCTGGGCTTCCTGTGAATGTTTCTTTTCAAAGAGAATAATCATGTCTTTACATTGAAGTTGGAACCTACTGTAAGAACCTATTGTAAGGTGTACACACTAACAATGCACAAAAATTTGCAGTATGGATCATACTTCAAAGAATAATTCCCATTCATAAATCCATGGCATTCCATGGGTACTTCTTGTGGAAGTGTGGATACACAATTTTGTACTGGTGATCTCTACAATTAACCATCTGTACTGTTTCCTCCACTACCCCACAGGCACTGAAAGTGTCTTGGTCTTTACTACTGGACTTGAAGAAATACTTGTGTTCCTTCTTATACTTTAGTGTGATCTCACTAAAGACAACGGAATATCTAAACACGTACAAAACATTTTACTAAAACCTGATCTTCTCCTACAAATAAAAGTCAAAGAAGAATTTACATGGAAGTCACATGGATGGATGAATTTCACACAGTAAAGGGACTGAGCAGGGGAAAGGATGAAAAGTTAAGGCAGAAATGAAAATACTGGATAGATACTTCCCTCCACCTCAAGAACACAGCTAATCACTAAACAGTTTTAGTCTAAGGTATTGGATGACAAAATGCTTGGAAAAGAGAACAAACCAAATATTAAGGACTGCCTGCATATCAAAAGTCAAGCAAGGCTGTGTGCATGAATGCCCAGAGAGAGAGGAACTCACCATGTAAGATTTGGAATGTGTCTGTAATTAGGTGTGCTTATCAGACAATTGCATGTGACAGACAACATTTTCATTCTCTAAATATATGAAAGCAAACCTGTTTACCATATAGGAATAACCAGAGTTGCATTAATTACTCGTATTCTTTGCCTTAAGTGTTTTCTGAGAATGCTGTTTCGTTGATTGTTTATTGGGTGGGGTTCCCCCCACACAGAAACATGTATCTGCTTTTTAAAATGGAGTTTTAAATCTGTAAAGCTTCACTTCAGTGAAAAAGATGGGTGATAGGACCAGTCAAGGACTTTTCATGAAGAATGGAGCTGCAACAAGTATTTCACTGCTATAATTTATGCTTCCCAAGGGAAACAAACTACACTATATTTTGTGAACAGCAGTTCCACAGAACCACTCTGGTTTCCAAAGTACCCTGGAGGTGTACAAGACAATCCACTAGGCTGCAGGAAGAATATATTTTTGTCCCATTCATTAAATAAAAAACCATTTTGAAGCAGTAGTTATTTCATCTTTATCTCATTCTTTCTAAATTTTTTGCATGTTTTATAATGCAATATATCAGTAAAATAGCACCTGTATGTATTTCCTAAGTAAATAAATATGAATACTTTGGAATTCCATACTCAAAAATGTCTTACTCATAGGTATGTGTGATCAAAAAAGCTTGGAGACCACCACCCTAGACAGCTTTAAATATAAATACTTAAACGTCAATTAGATAATTCAAGATGAGGAAATCTTAGCAAATTTAAAATGAGACATTCTTATATCTAATATAAAATATAAACCCTTACTGCAGTAAGGGAAAGCTGCAGTCACTGAAAATACTTTCAGTCAGAATTAGCAGGAAAACTATTCAGTATATTACAACTTTACTTTATGAAATTTGGACTTAATGGAAATCAAAAGCAGAATAATCCAAATGAGAAATACCTTCCAAAGAGATGAAAGGCAGGCAAATTGACCATCCCTCTGACAAAACAAAAGGAAATGCCACTGTCCACAGCTTGCATTTCCTGATAGAAAAAAAAGAGCGCAACCTCACACAAGTCAGGTACAGCAACCCTGGTTCTGCTTTTCTGGTGTGTTTCTTCCACTCAACATGAATCCTATCTTTGTGTATTAAAACTGCCTTTCTTCCTTCCCTTGGCTTACAAAGGACGTCATTTTAGAGTTTTCTAATTTCCTTCATATCAAGCAGGAGAAAAACAAAACATTCAGTATTTCAACCTCATGGGCAATTTCTTATTTACTGTGATGTGTCATAGGTACAAGCTGTCGTCATCTGAGAAGTTATTTAAGAACACTGCACTATTTAACAACCTGATGTTGAATTAGAATTTCATCTCTAGATTAAATAATGACTTTTAAGATGTGTGTAAACAAAAAAAATGGAGCAATGTAATTTTGTTGGGAAATCTAGATGCAAAAAGCTATCTTTCATCTCAGATATTCCTGTATATTCACATCTCTCTTCTCTGTGCTTTTCATTTTGTAGTTGTTTATTGTGGCAAGTAACTTGGTGCATTATAAATCTGTTTAACAATAGGTTTTGGTGATTTATGAGTCTTAAAATACATCAGGTTGGTATCTGAGCTTGATGAAACAATAAGATGCTAACTGCAAGTACTCAAAACCAGAGAACAGCGAGGTAAAATGTTTTACCCCGGGGATCTAAAACACGGGACAACCAACAGCATGGTACAACTGAGTTCTGCACTACATTACTATATTTACTAAGCTAAAAAATATTCAGATTCAGTACCGGGTTAATCACTACAGCAAAGTAATTCAGCCAGATTCATAAAAATAGTGTCCTTTTGAAATTGTCTATTTAAAGAGTGTTTCCACATTTACCAAATACAAATGTTGATTTAAATTTTTTTACAGAAAACTATACTCAAAGTATAAAAATCCATCCACATCATTCACGTGCTCAAAGCAGACATAACAGAATGAGTTTCATAGGATCAGTGTCCTTTAACTCAGAAAATCTAGAACCACTTATCAGAGGAGCAATACATCGCAGTCCAAACCAAGTTCTCTCAAAGTCATTAGATAACTTATTTCCCAGAGAATATTCATTAGTGTTGTGAAATTGATGTTGTTTATAGAGAGATAATTGCATTAGTGGTAAATTAGATTTCAATTCTACTGCATAAATGTACCATACAGTCTCCCATTTCCGTTCATATATTATATATTCCATAAAAGAAATATATCTTAACTAGTGTGTCTTTCTCCTCATTTCCAATCACTTGAAATTACTTTAAAGGTTTGTTTGATAAAGATGAAGAAATTCAGTCCCAGTGGAATACTGGTGTTTTCAGACCAGAGCATGCACTAATGCATGAGCCAGATCTACCAGGCTCCTGTTGTTGGACCTACTGCCTTCAGTTCTGAATTCAACCCCAGCAGCTTCAATGAAAGCTATCACATCTCCAGTTACACTATAGAGTTTTTGAACAAGAAAAATGGAAGAGTTCTTCTAACTTGACACAACAGCTAAAACAAATCTGTAGCAGGTCAAAGACACAGCAGAAGCAGAACAGGTCCTTGACAATCCTGTGTCCTTTCCAGAACACTGATTCAACATTGCAGACATTTTTCCTCACATTTTGCTTTCACATATAACCAAAGTAGACAGTTTCCTAAATTACCAAATTCTATACTGTCTATAGTGTAATTTCGACCAGCACCACAATCAACTACTTTAAACTCTGCAACCAATATCATAAATGTAGAGAGTCAATGCAATTCAGCCTCTGTATTCAACCAGAATGCAACTTCAAAGAAAAATACATCAATAACATAAATGAATGGCCAATTCAATTACTTTTTTCTTTTGTGATGGGTTATTTTGGAATAAAGCTGCCCAGTCTATTGTCATAATATGTTTTATAGTACTGTTTTGAAAAAGAAAAATGGAACACTTTAAATTTAGCTTGATATGCTGAACATAAGCAATATTTTATGCTATTTAGTATGATCTAATGTTTGGCCACTGAACAGATGTCATTCTACCCACTCAAACTCATAAATATTAAAGCTCTTAAACTATGAATTCCTTTTTATCAACTATATTGAAATTAATTATGTTATTAATGACTTTAGGCTCATAATAGGCTCATCCCTGCCAGGCAAAAAAAGGGAATAATTCAATTAAATTACTGAGTATTTAATTATACACAGGTGACTTTCAGTCTGTAGCAAGATAAGGAATCAAAATGGACAGTCAGCGTCACAGCACCATTAAACCAAGCACTTCATTGTCAAAAGAGGACTTCATTGTCAAAAGAGGAATGGCCACATTGATTCTCCTCTCATTTGGCAAGACTAACAAGCAGGAAAGGAGAGTTAAAGCATTGATGATGTTAATACTAACACATACAACAGCCTTCCCCCAATCAGCTGCACTTATGTCTCTGTAAGTCTTAAATTTTAAACTATCTCACAGTGACTGGCTTGTTTTGTCAAACAGATTTGTACCTTGGGGGGAGTAGGGGTGGAACTTACAATATGGTAGTTAATAGCACCATAAAACCTAAAGCAGGGAGAAGACTGGGAGGAAAGAAGGAACATATCAGCATTTAAATGTAAAAATTGCAACTATTTTATAGTGTAAAAAAGGTATTAATGTTAAAGTCTGCATACAGTGACCTGGTAAAAGACTGCTGTGTAAAACCAAAAATACAAGAAAACTTACACAGTTGTGTTTCTAACTTAGAAATCACGAATTTCAGTTTTTCAGTCTCAGAGATTTGAGGGGAGGAACTAAGAAAAAAAGAATAAATGTTTGCTTAGACATTATAGTGTTTTTAAGTAAATTCTTATTGTGGTCTTCTTAGGCTAACTTGCAGCAAAAAGAAAAGGTTAATTTTAACATGTAGCTTTACATCTGCCTTAAAATAATGGTATGGATACTGAAGAATGAACTCTTATTGATCTGACTCAATGTGCAGGTCACCACTGATAACACAGGAGACAAGAGACAAGAGAAACGTGGCTGGGGAAACACCAACCTTTAATTTAAATACACACAGAGCACTTGAAGCACAACTAAAATATACCATTTGCAGATGATTGGCTTATGAGGAGGCAGGGAATTGTATCAATCTAATTACGCCACAGCAAGAGTGTGTCTGTGCATGCTCATGCACAAAAGAAAATTTGGAATATTAATCATATCCTCCTGTGCACAAGATCCTTCCTTACACAGATGCATAGTCTTCTTGTGCCTTAGAGGTAATAGGGAAAAAAAGACAAAAAAGCAATCTAGTGGATTTGGTGACAGAAACATGAACCAAATGAGTTTCTCCCCTAAAGGACAAGAACATTTTCATGGCAGGGTTATCAGGCTCATTTACTGCTGAGTGCCATACCTGTTGAAGTTAATGTCTGGATAACTGGAATACTCAGACTTCATCTTTGCATTGCGACGTGGAAAAGTACAGAAGAAAGCATTGGCCAGAAAACTGGCGATCTGCTCCTGTGACATTGTGATGGAGTGATTCATCTTTTGCTTCAGCAGAGGTATTGGCTACCAACAAAAGACATGAGGAGGAGAAAGGGGCAAGGCAGAAAGGAGGGAAGGAGAGAGAAGAATAATTAGCTTACCCTTTTTGAAAGAAAAAACAGAAGCACAAAATTGCATTTGTTATATTAGAGCAAGAGTAATTTAGGCCATTGGTAAAGCCTTTAATCAGCAGCACCATTAAAGTCAAGAACAGTTTATTCAAGACAATTCAGAAAGGGCTTGCCTGGCAAACTGCAGATTTCGAATCAATAATAAAAAGATCAGGAAAACACAACTTAACAAACAAAACCATCAGGAATGCAGAGGGGAAAAATAGATGGGATGTTGCAAATCTCGGGCAATGTTAAAAACTGAAATAAAAATCCACTTTCAATAGCTGTGTAGTTAAGAACCCTTAGGGACTGCTTTCAGCTACAATAACCATGCTTTGAACTTTACAAAGAAACAAGGAAGTCATGCCACAGATCATAACTCTAGGACTTGCTTTGAATTTTTTTTCCATCCTACTTGAAGAAATAACACTGATGGTATTTGTAGAAAGTGTGTAATTATTCATTCTTTTATAATCAGAATGATCAAAAGGCTCAGCTTCACCTGGTCTTCAGTTTGAAGTTTTGTTTTACTCTGGTCAGGGCTTCCTTAATATAAAAAGAAATAAAGGGGCATAGGGAAGAAAGAACTCCCCAACTTGAAGCATTGTACATCTTTCATTTTATCAGGCATTAGCCTTCTGATTTTGAGCTTTGGCTCACAACATTCACGGTATTATATTTTTTAAATTATGTGATAATATGGAGCGTGGCAGAGGTACATCATTCTGACTGCTGAGTCCAGTAACCACTACGACAAACCCACTTGACAGGAGAAAGAGAACACAGTTTTCACCTGCTTCCAAAATTCTCAGCCATCATCATTAGCCTAGCTCCAGTATAGCTACATTTTCATCCTTCTAGTTGTGAATACAGAAATTGCTGTTGATTTAGACTGTTGAATACACAGCTCTGTATACTCCAGAAAGCAAACAAGTTTTTCTTCATTCTTGTAACTACTACATTCACATTCACTGAAACTCATTCTGTCTTCTGGCTATTTAATTAACAAGCTATATTATGATGTCTGAAATCACACAGCTAGAGGGGGAAAAAAGCCCGAGAAGTTCACTCTAATAAGTTCTACAAACCTATAAAAATAGAATATTTTGGATAGCGTTATATTAGAACAAATTTATCTTTATGTCAAACCAAAAAAATGAGTCTGACAGATATCTTCACAATTTACATTGCCTAGCAGTAAACTTGCTTTGCAAGTCTTGTGCTTGACTTGTTTTCTGAAACTTTGTAGCATTTTCAAACAACTTCCCTCATCGAACTACCAGCAAAAAAAAATAGTAAGAAATATTCATAGCTTGAAATTATGTCTCTACTTCAGGACCCTTGCAGCATAAAAGAGTAGGGAAAGATTTTCCCTGCTTATTCCCAACAGAACCAATTCAGAAAATGGTAACAAAGCAGCTCAGAAATTGTTCACCCTACTAGTATGTTACCTACCATACATCCTCACTTGACCAGCCCTACTCACTTTTATCAGCTTTACTCCTTACAGAACTAATACCCATAGCATTAATATAGAATTAGTTAAGGTTTGTATGTGTCCAAGTACTACATGCTCTAAATAGAATAAAGTATGTTCCCAAGTAAATGAACGCTTTAAGAAAATACCACTTCTAAGATAAAAAAATTCTAAAATAAAAATTAGATTGGATTGAAATGAAAGATAGAATTAAATTATTCAATTGTTCCAGTTTCTAAGTGTGATTTTACAACCTGACCTGTTGTATGGTCATTTCATTTAAGAAATGCAGCAACTTCAGCATTTAGAAAGTGTTGTTGAAGTTCAGACTAAAACTATGACAGTGATATTTATTTTTTTTTACATTCTATTACATAATTCCAGATGTGTATTGTCCATTCTGCTCCCTAGGTCTCATCTGCCTTTGACACAAAAATTAGAGCTTTTATTAAGAAGATAACATGACCCTGATGTTTTGACCCTAGCCATCAGCTGCAGTTTGAGGAGAAGTGCTCTGCCACAGAGCACTGGCCAGCTGTGTTTGCTTACCTGGGTGCAGATACTAGGGAGACAGAGTGCCAGCTTGACCATATCAGGAAGAATGGACTGGAACAGATGTTGAGCCTCTGCATCTTCAAGAACCTGTTAAAAAGAAAGAAGGAAAAAAAAACTTTTTACCTCAGAAATAAAGACTGAATTAAAAGTTCGTGAAATCAGGACCCATGCAAAAGAAACAAGAAAAAAACAGATCCTCTTAGCTTCATGCCAGATCTGTAACTTTTTCACAGTAGTGCCTCACTGAATTTACCTTGCAATAATCCACTGACTGAGATACAGAAACAAGTATCAAAAATTGCAGTTGAGAAAATATGTCACCAAAGGCCCTTTAAAGGAAGCTTGAATAAGTTATCATTTTACTCTCTCCAAGGCAATGGACCAAATTTTCATCTGAAAAATCACTACTTAACCACATAAGTATGGGAATGATCTGCTCAAATTTCATATTCAGGTCATAGTCTAAGACAAGTACCTATGACATCCTCCTATTAAGGACAGATAAAATGCACTCCTGCCTCAGATCAGTGGGCCTCTGCAGCAGCAAACAGGAAATCCTGCGCAAGAGGATGCGATCCTGGGCATATTCTGCCATCCCCACCAAGTTCCCTCAAGAGTTACAGCCACTGTTGCAGGGGCAGCCTGCCAGGCCCCACATGCTGAAGTTGCAATCTTCTCCGTCTCTTCCTGTAGGACACCTGATATTGCAACTGCTTCAGCTGCCTCACCCTCTCTTCTAACATAGTTTCTGAGGAGACCAGAATTGACAACACTGAAAACAAATGGGCACACCAATGTTTCACAAGGCTTCTCAGAGCTTTTATAGCCAAGAACAGGTGACATCAAACCTTTCTTGTCCTGTTCTCAGTTCCCCCTGACACTGTCTGGCTCACTGTTGATGTGTTTGGCTGCCAAAGCCTATCAAGCCAACATATTCAGAGCAAGTCCAGGATCTCCCTTCCAGTTGGAACTGCCAGTTCTGAGCCCAACATCCCACACCCAGGATTTAGACGAACTCACCCACGTGCCTATTCATGTATCACACACCTATTTTTCAAAGATGCAAAAATTTCCTTAGGTGGGCAATGCTCTTCTAAGAAAATCTAGGATAGGAGGTTATAAAAAGAAATGCAACATGAAGTAGCACAGTTGCAATACATGAGGCAGCACGAAAGCCTCAAAACTCTCACAGTCTGCTGAATGAACAGGCTGAAAGGACATTCCTATGCTGTGGAAGTTTTTCCTGTTATCTGTGGATACAGGCATCAGTTGTGAGTGGCTGTTGGATTTTCACACTGCATTCAAGGCAAAAAGCAGAGAGGAGAGAACACACAACTTGCACCACAGCTGGGGAACAGAAGACAAAGCTCACAGCTCAGTTTTCTGCCTCCCTCCTTCCCCTGCATCCAGGGAATCTGCATTTGAGATCACTACTTTCTACCAGTTTCTAGACTAAAATTAAAATCCTCAAAATTCTGAAATGGTGGCTTTAAAACTACACAATATTATTTTTCAAGTAAAATTTTAGAAAACTGATTTGCTACCAGTTTTGCACAAAATCAGCTGCAGACAGAATGGATGAAACAGCATGGAGGTATTATCAACTTTAGTCTCTACAACACTCAACACTAATTGTGAAATGACAGGAAGAGATCTTTTTAGTCATATTATCAGGGCTTTGTAATTCTCATTTGAATGGAAAGTTTCACGTAGACTTCAGAACACAAAAAAGACACTGGCAGTTCTCTCGAGAAGAGAAATATATGGTGCCTCTGACTCAAGGTACGCTGAACCTCATAGATACTGGAAGTATTGTTTGAAGGCTCTCAACTTCTGCTCTTCCGAGATCATTAAAATAACTATAGAAATATCTTGGCTCTGTTGTCTCCTGCTCCAAGTAATATAAAGGGATAATAAGAGTACTCAGGAAGTTAAAAACCAAAACACAAACAAATGCTCAAAGTACAAACAACTTCAGTTTGGGAAAAGGGGGAAAATATAACAATGCCAAGACCTACACAGTTACTTTCTATGCATTATATATGCTGCTTGTAGAGGCATAAAAATGAGGGTTTAATATAAAGTTTTGAGATTAAACAAGAACTTATAAAGAACAGCAAGCCCAGGAAACATGTAAATCATTTGATACGAGGAAGAATCCAAGTAATAAACAAATTACTTCTGAAAGAAAATTTATTTTTAAGAGGGGAAATGAGCAAGATGCATCTCTCTCTCCTGTTGCTGGCTGCATATGCACCTACATATTTACACAGCATAAGTCAAACCCTGAAAACTGTGACCTAACCTTTAACATTATCTGCACTAGCAGGAAACTTTGCACTCTTCTTAGGCACAATGTTTTTAAGTGCCATAAAGTAACCAAATGAGCATTTAAAGTCTGGAATTTCAGAACTCAACCCATAAAATGAATACGTAAGTTACAGCCATTCAAAAACTGACATTTAACCTCAGATGTCTAGAGGCTGTCAAATTCTGATATTCTCTTCCCTTTGGGTAACACTTCCTCTCTTTTAAAGTTGACATATAAATAGTGGCTGCTGTGCTTTGCTGACTGCCACAGACTATACAGTATCACTTATCTGGTGACACATTATGGCACCGGACTTTGTCACAGCTGTCAAGACTTCAACCTTTTCTTTATGTTGCTTTGAAAACAACGTAATAATAGTGTGAGACAATTTCTTCCCAAAACAGAGGCAAGCCAGCAATTGCACAGCTCAGCTCTGATGCAGAATACTTAACCATAAAGGTCACTTTTTCTACTCTGAAATCCTACTTTTCCTTTTTCTTATCTTCCTAATGATGTACCAGAGTATGCTTTCTCTTCTAGAGTATTTCTATGCATGAGCTTTACTAGATCTCCACTAATGAAAAAGGTCAACATTTAGAGGTATTACTGCCCAAGAGTGTTCTTGTTGTCCTCTGAGTATTATAACATGTGAATGAAGTGAATTTTTAACAGTTTTGGGTGCCATGAGGACCCCATAGCTTCAAATATATGACCATCATGAGTTCACAGACCTTGTCAAGAAACCCCTCACCCAGCACTGTTCTCTATCAAATGGCCACATCCATGTAACTAAAGCTTGCCCTGTCTGCCCATACACTCTTCCTGTACAGGTAACATTCCTTTGAGGTTTCTATGAAAAAGAACACCTGCAAATCCCTGGCTGCTTGGCCCTCACAGCCTTTTTTGACCACTCACCCAGCACACCATCACAGGTGCAGCTTTGTTAGGCCCACCACTGTCATTGCATATCTCAGCTATGCTGAGTGCAACACAGAGCCTGGTGTTACCTGTAACAGTCTTTTCTGGCTTTGAAAGCATCAAAAAAGGAACACTCAATCATGGAAAGTAAAAGAATTCCAGGACGTGGAGTGCTGACAACACAGCTACATCTGGCAGACATCCCAAGAAGCAAATGCCAACCTGGAGAACCTAGCATCAGCAGACAGAACACCTGGTCACAGAACTGAGGGAAGACTTATTTAGAAGGCAAGTCTCTTCAGGAAGCAGTGACTTTGGACTGATGTAAAATCCAGCATATTTAGAGTGACATTACACATTCTACATATCTGATGCCTCTGAAAGAGGGATGTGTTTATTCTATCCACTCACACACACCCCTCCCCACACACCACGTTTCATCAGTACCCACGTCCATCTGACAATTTCCTGAGATCTTTCATCTTTCTGATTCTACAGAAAAATAACCTGGAGGTGGGGGTAGTCTGCCCATGCAGTAATAAATCTAAGCAGCCTACCAAAAAGTCACGCATTATTAGATGTGTGCAGAGTGGGTGGTAAGTGAGAAAGAATTAGTCATGACCCTTGTCAATGGGCTACAAAGGCAGATCTCTGTTGCAACTCTTCTCACTGAAAAAGCAGGAATGTTCCAGTCACAATGAAGTTGTTAAAACAAGCACCTCACTTGGAAGTAAATCTGCTAGTACAGGAACATCTGTATGAATTCACTAATGTGCTTTTAATTGTGTACAACTATTTCAAGGACACAACTCTGCAAACATTAAGAGAAAGGACTGAGTTTCCATTTTTAAAGGAATTAACATTTGTTTTATTACTTAAGGAATTCTAAAATATTAAATGGTTGTCAACAAGTTTTACATAAAGGAAAATTCGTTTAAGTACCATAGCAATTCTGGTTTTAAACAACTGATCAGTTTCTCCTTTCCTTATTATGCACCACTGTCCTTCACAGCTTCCTTCAGTATTTGAAACAAAAACACAAATACATTGTTGACTTTATTCAGTGCTCTGATCATGCAAAATATGTAGGAATTAAATACATGCAGAGATCATACCCTCAGGGAAAAGTATATGGAGTCAGAGTTGCAAAGCATGACTTGCTTTTTACCAAAGAAATAATTTGGCAATTCCATCACTGTTTTCACTGGAGTGACTGATTAAATGAACAGAACTTAGGGCTCCAATTCCTAAGATGCAAAAGGCTCAGTGAGCCGTAACAGAGGTATGAGCTCTTGGCCAAACCTGCATTGCAATTTAGCAAAATGAACATTTATCCTGCAGCAAAGAGGCCTGACTAAACAGGGCTGTAAGTAATGGCCTCTTGTCACCATAAGCCAGTCCTCCAAAATGCAGCGGACAAACACGCCTGACAGGCCTAATAAGAAGGATCTGAGGTAGCATGGGGTGATAGTGATGGTAGAGAGTTTAAATTGAAATCTGACAGCTCATCAAAGCAAACAAACTGCACGTAGGGTACACAACTGTGGACAGCTCCATCTATCATCTGGAAAGGCACAGCCATCATGCCAACAGGCAGCCAGCATGCTAAGACAGCAATGGCTTAATGCTTTCAATTTGTTGGGTTTTATATACCCATATTAACTTTGGTGGCAGGACAAGGACCATTTGAATCATGTTCTTAAGGATGAAGAGGAAAACCAGAGTGTTTCCTTCAGATGGTGTGTCTCTTATTTCCTAATTCTAATGGATTTCAACCTTCTGACTTTTCCCTTCACAGCTGCCATAATGCCTCATGCTGTCACTGCTCTGAACCATCTACAGTTACTACACTGAACTTCCCAGTAACAAGTTTCCAAATTATTTTAATGTAAGATATCATATGGTTATAGGTGATAATGCTGAACTAAATAATTGGACAAGTCAAATAACTGGTATGTACTCTATTTACAGTAGGCTCTTCTCCTAATTTCAGGAATAGTTTTTCTTTTTCCTTCTGCGCTATTTTCAATTTGTCTCCAAAAATATCTCTTTATATTTTGATAGGGTATTTTGAGGCACATTAAATACTTCAAAGCTGAAAACATCATCCTTGGAGGTATTTTAAAAATGTGTGCTGCTTAGGGTCATGGTTTAGTGGTGGACTTGGCAGTGGTGGACTTGTATTCTATGAACTTCAGAGTCCTTATCAATCTAAATGGTTCCATGATTTTGAGACACTTAAACACCTGAGCATCCTCAAACAATGACAACACGTGGCTGCACCGTTATTGCACTGTTTTCATCTTCTCTTCCTTCCAGAGCAGCCTGTACTTATTTCCTTGTTCTCCTGTCTCCTCCAGAAGTCCCATGCTTTCTGCATACTGTTTAACATTTAAACATGTTGAAGTCTAAATCCATCACTAGAACACTGCAGTGTCAATAAAACAATGAAGTTGCTGGTTATGACTTTGAAGTCTTTTACCTGAAAGTAAAAGACCTCAGACTGGCAATCTGTACTCCCCTTCTTCCTCTAATCCTTGTCATAGGTGCCTTTAGACGTTACAAAATCCTATGAGCAGACTTTCTCAATCTGATATTTGGAATAGCTGGGGAAAACAACTAAACAGACACACAAACAACAAAAAGGCCCATGCATGTTCTTATTTGAAGAACTTTAATCTATTTAAATTACACCCACAAAACAAGCTTCACTAAGTAGTACTCTCTACAAAGCCTCTTTCTGAACAGGGAGAATGATTCTACTTAAAACCATTGTGAGACAACTCTCAGAGTACTCATACCCAGACAGAGACACTAGCCTGCAGCCCAGTAACTCATAGGCCTCTGCAAAACAGACTCATCATAATGTCAAATACTGTACATATTAACAAGACTGAAACATAGGAGAAATGTGGGGTGGGAGATGTGGTGTGTGTGCAGTCTAGTTCCCATTTAATCATGTCAACTTCCAAAACTGCAGGAAACAATACTCTCATCTGCCTCTTCCAGTTCCCTTACAAAACTAATTCAGTAAGAAACACACTTAGCTGTCAAATCCATCCCATTTATTGAGCACTTGTCTGATTAGAAACAAAAGGAAGGACAAAGTAATCTTTGGAGGAAAGAAGAAAGAAACCGTAACACTGGATTATGCAGTGAAATCTTATTTGAGAACAAGAATGCTTCTGACATTTATCAAAACCACAAACTGACACTTCAAAAGGAAAAAAGAAGACAGCTTACAAGGCAGAGGTTAATTTGGTTTTGTTTAATTTTTTCCCCCAAAGGCTCATTCATGTCTTCTGCCAATCCAAGCCTGGAATAACCTCTCAGGTGTATCATCCTTAACAACCGCTGCTTTGTTCTCAAAGCTTTTAAACATTCTAAATAAAATCTGAGAGAAGAATGTGTGTTTATTTTTCAATCTCCTCTTAATAGTTTAAGAAGCTCAGTTTATACTTCCAAGGAACTGGTAATCTAGTCTCAGTCATTTTCACCACCCCTCAGGCCACCAATAGCTTCTGCCCCTACGCTCCTGCAGAGTGATTCTGCCATGGGTAGAAGCATGACAGCCATTTCCAAAGCAGTGGTAGAATTCTGGGATGAAAAGTCAAATACAACTTTCTAAGTACTTTCAAGTTATCCTAGGAAAGTAGAGCAGTGGAGAGGACAATAACCTTGTCTCTGGAGAAGAGCTGTAACATGAGGGAAAGATAAAGTACCTTTCACCTGCCTGATACAAGTTACGAGTGAAAGTGCTCTGTTTCCAGGCTTATTCAAAATTTTTATCTCTCTGAATACAGTAATAGGAGAAAAATATTTACTACTTCTATAATTTATACGACATTTTTTAAAAATAGTGTAGAAGCATTTGAAAGCCATCAGATACTACATATGTTCTGCAACCACTTTTGAAACCTTGGCACAAAAAGCCTCAAAAGACAGCCCAGCTGTTACCTTTATGAAGACTGTATTTTCTTTAACATGCCAAAAAAACAAACCAAAAAAGTCAAGCACAGGCAGAAGTGGAAAAAGAAAAAAAGGATCAAGTAAAGATAAAACCATACCAAAAAATACACCATTGCAGATTTTAACCAATCTATAGACCATTTTTTGCTTGATTGTCAGTATTATATAGGCTCAAAATGACCAATAATTAAAGAAAAATATCCAGTAATTTCTATTTATTGGCCAAATAAGACCCTCAGGCCATCATGAGGGTACACACCTTGCCCACATTTGTAAACCTGCTCTTTAAAGAATGCATGGCAGAAGTAACAAACTCTCCAAGGAAGCCATATAAGCAAATTCAGTTTTACAGGTGAAAAGGAAGGAGGAAAAAACCCAGGAATATAGTTACAATCCACTTAATTTATACTTCATAGTCATCCTGAAAAATGGCAATGCCTCTTTATCATTTTCCTACCTACATGTACACCTTTTCAGTGAGCATTTCTCTTGAAAGCTTTGACCATCAGAGTTTGTTTCATGGGATTTTTGTATTCTAACTGCTCAGTACATGAGAAATAAATTTTAAAAAAATACCAAAAGCACTACGCAGCTAAGGACAGCCACCCCCCTCCCCCAAGAAAAGGAAGCTTATCCTAGTCATTTGGGATACATAGGTGAGCACAGACAAACAGTGACTTATAAATAATCCAATGGAAGCAAAGAAATCTATTCAACAGTCCAAAGCAAATATCGGAAGGCAGCCTTTAAACCCAGAATTTTATTATTTACTAGGGCTTTTTTCTTTTGTTTTTCAAACAAGAACGTTCTCAATACACTGAAAAACTATGAAAGAGGTGCTCAGAATGTGTCTTTACACAGACCTTCATTAAAGCACTTGGGACACAGTCTAACTACATCTCTGCACCTGCTGTGTGCAGCTATCCCTTCCCTGATAATTCCATCTCAATAGTCATTGCGACAGTGCTTACAAAACACCACCTAAAAAATGCTCAACCACTCTGCCAAGAAAGTACAGGAAACTAAGAATAAGCCTGTCATTCAATGCTCTTTCTCTACCATGCTTAGTTTCTAATGTTTTTGAATGTGTACAAGACGCATATTCCCCCCACCACAGAAAAGCTCACCTTTTGTTCAATATGGGAATAAATTCCTTTCTGCTGCTGCGAGAAGAAAACCCTTCACGGCACACTCAAAAGACCTTTTCAGTTTAGATTTTAAAAAGGTAATCTGATGTAATGAAAATTGCTTGAAAACATCTAGACTAAAGTAAAATCCAACAAGGAGCATTGGATAGGCTATTTTCAGCCTTGGGACATTCTGTTTCTTGCTTGAAAGCCTACATTTGTAGTGCTGACATCTCTATACAATGCTCACTTCTGTTAGTACTGTCCAGACAATTATAAAAATGATTTATCAAAAACTCAGTCACCAGAACAATTTGGTACTTCAAAATTCCTTCTATTCCAGTTTCACTGATTACAGCAATCACTTTTTCAAGCAGGTCATTCAAACAACAAAACAAATAGGAAAGACTGTCATGGTTCGTGAGACCTACAAGGAGACAGGAGTGGGGTGAAGCCTTATTACAACATAAAGATTTCCCAAGATATGCACATACTTAACTGTAGCAGTGTTCTGTGTTTGGTCTTTTTCAAATGAATGAAAATCTAGAACTCAACCATAATGCAGTTAAACTATACTGCATTTGCATCATCTTCAGATGTTGCATTCATAGTCTTTTTTTTAGATGAAAGTTTGAAAAAACAGTAAAAAAATTGGAACCATAATTTCCAAAATTACCCAGGAAATTTGAAAATTTTCTCAAGTTAATTTTGAGGTTATTAAAGATAAGGCTATACACCCACAAAACCTGTGTGGTTCTGTGGCTGGCTGCAATTCTGCAATGGAAGTAAGAGTATTTCATTGACAAGACAGTTCTTAATTTTATTCAGTTATTTCAAAATGCAACCAATTCTTCTTAGAGAAGAAAAAGACACACTGCCAATATTTGCATGCTTGATTGTTTTGCTCAGGTCTCTATCATTTAGTATGTGCTATCTTAACTCAGCTACTTGTATCTGATATTTTCTGAAAGTAACAAGTTCAGGCCAAACATGATAGTATGCTAGGTAGTAGCATATATTTAAATGAGAAACTACATTTTGGCCAGAAAATACACTACGCACATTCTGCAGATATTATCCCAAGTTTTACAGGTTTGCACCATTTTTCAGACCACCTGCAGAAGCTCAGAGACAATCACTGCCTTTGCAACACAAATTTACTTAAACTCAATCCTTGGTCTGTGCCATTTTCAGATTTAAACACTCTTCTGCTCCTGAAAGTGCAGGACAGATGCAAGCAATAAGAGGAAGAGTTCATTGACAAGAATTATGCTTACGCTCTAAGAGACTTTAAAGCAATATAATAAAAACAAAGCATGTCCAGCACAAGGAGGCCCAATCTAAAGCAGCAGACCACGTGAATCTCTTAAATGATACAGCCCTACTTTTCCCTTTAGATAAAGTTGCTGTTGTCACAGATTAGTCTAAGGCATAAGCCCTGAATGACCTAACTAGACTTTATTTCATGCACTTGGGAAAAAGAAAAATAACTTGGTTTTGCCAGGAAGTGCAATGGCAAATCTAGAAGAAAGAAAAATAAAAACTACTATAGTACATAGCACTGCTGAGCAAAAGCATGTAATTAATACCCAACAGATCATCATTCCCAGAAATAAACCTCATCTATAACACACTGTGGGTTCCAATACAGCTCCATCCATAGTGGTTTCCTCACATTTCTTTTTCTGCTTGTTGCTTACTCTTTCCTGACAAGAATCTTGCACGTGCAAAGAAAAATATTAGCACTAATAACTTTCATCCTCTAAGTAATAACTTGAAGAAATCTTAAGCATGTATTCCAATACCAACAGATAGATGGCAAAACAAATTAATACAACACTGGAAATTCTGTAGAGAACAGCAAATGAGTCAGATGTCTGAAGTAAACAGCCACCAAGATCTTTACATACATTGTTCTATGTACAAGTTCTACAAAATTGTCAAAAGAAACAGAAAAGGATCCAAACTTCCCAATTTACTTCAGTGTACAAACAGGAATTATACTTCCACACATTAACTGACATTCAGGAGAATCTTTTAAAAAGTGTGAGGGCTCCCTCTTCTGACAACACTTTGACCAAACTGCAGAATTTGTAGGCTATGTTGGTCCAGAAAAAAATCTTGGCTCACATATGCGGTATTTATTTCCTATTAGTTAAGATAGCTGAGAGTGTTTTCATCTTAAGGGAGAATAAACCTAAGCCAAATAAACTGGTAATTATTGTTATTATAAGAAAATTGACTTGAATGTTACGAAGTAGTGTTTAAAAATAATGCATGTTTTGACAGTATAACTTGCAAGGAACTACCCAAAATAGGAAGCCCAATGCAAGACTGATATGACAGTATTTAAGAGGTTAATAGATAAGGTGAGCTGTGTCCATAATCAGAAGATAAAATAACAAATGGCACTTTATAACCAAACACAGTCCTACTGAAGTAACAGCTGAATAATCCTCAAATCAGAGACCACTAGATTTACAGACAGAGCTCCCTTCTAAATCAGACTCCAAAATCCTTGGCTAAGCAGGCACTGAAAGTCAATAGTACCCAACAATATGAATACATATCTGACAATCACAGACTCTGTTTTAATCTTTTACTTTTAATATATATGTGTGACCACATTTTCTGTTGAGCTGCTGCCAAATGAATAAGGCTTTGGGCTGATTACTCAGGCCAGCTTTCCTTTTAACCAGCCTCCTCAACCTTGGCTGAGCAAACATGAAACAGCTCCTCTGTACCCTCAAAATCACAGGATCAATAAGAAAATTCACAGAGCAGTGGTAAGCCCTTAACCATTAACTCACAAATACATTCAAAAGCACTACAGCTCACTACAGCCAGCAGTCATTTAAGTCATTTCCACGGGGATGTCAACTTTCACACAACAGCTGCTCACCTAGACTGCAAGCATTCTTTGAAAGCAGATGCCTTGTTAATTTACAAAACTTGGGAAGTTCACACATCCCTTTATAATACAAAAATTCAAACATTTCTCTGCAAAGTCCTCCACATGTCCTGTTCATTAAACTCAATACAATCAACAAAGCAAGCAAGGGCTTGCTTTTGCTCCTGTGGTCTACAAGGGGCAACTCTGTCTTAAGCTCTTCACAGTTTCTTATTTAAAATACTGCCGCACACTCTTCTAACTCAGTTGAAAATCGGTGTATGAAACAGATCTCCTCCCTTCATCTGAGAACCACACAAATAGATCATCATTCCCAGGATACAGAAATTTCCTTTTCTTCCTCATGAAAAATTGATGCCCAATCCCTAGTTTATTTCCCTATTGTTCCCCCTCCTCTGGAGACTGCTGATATTACTTACGCTCTCTGGCTGATGATCTCTGAATCTAATCATGCAGAGCTTCCAAAACCCCAAATGTACAGTGTGAGCACATCAGGACAAGCTCAGCTGGGCTCGTAGCAAAATGATGCAAATCTGGTATGTTCCTGAGTCAGATTTTTAACTGAACAGCACTCATACTTTAAAGCATCCTAATTTAAGCATGTATACCTCAGTAACACACCAGTGAACTGAACAGGCCAAGTTAATTTTGCACAGCAGGAGAGTTAACAGGAGCAGAGACTGACTGTCCACAGCCTCCACAGAGCCATGGCAGTGACCCCAGAGGTGAGAGGGGGGGAGCACTGAATCTGCAAGAGGGATGAGCACTGCAGCTCTCATGGCTTGCAAGTTTGATACCACCGGGATTTCTATAGGTGCCTTTCGTCAGTAGTAATAATACTGTGCTGTATGCAAGAGAAAATTCATTCTGTGAAAGAGCAGTCCCCACATGCAATGGAGACAGGCAACAGAGAGAACAGAACAGCTCCTCTGATCACACAGCCTAAGCAGACATCTATTTACATACATAACAAACAAAATTCCCTTCAAATCAAATTTAGTTTCCACTGAGTTTTAATAGTGCTTAGCAAGCCCCTCCCAAGAAAACAAGTACACGTGTTTTAGAAGTACTTCTGAAGTGTTGAAGAAAAAGACAATTTCTACTGCATCTCATTTAATCTTTCATTATGCTTTAATTAACATAGTTTTTGACTGTCAAACAGGATGTACATTAATAATAGTCCAACTTGCATTTGAGACCTACCATTCATTTCTCTTTTCCATTCTTCCCATGAAAGTATTAATACCTAATATTCGAAGCCATAAAACTCACTCTAATCTTTCAAAGGCTCTACAGTTGAAATTCGTTACCTCACCAAACAGCAAAATTTTCCTGCTATACCAGCAAAGCATAGTCTGTACAAACAGCACAGCAATATAACATTGAAGTTTTACAATAAAGGAAAAAAAGACCAACACTTTTTAAAACAAAACAAAAAATTACACTGGAAATATTAATACAATTTCTTAATAAATCTAGCTGTCATAAAACAGGAAAAGGGCATTTCTCACCTTACCTTCAGGAAGCTTAGATATTACTGAAGAACCCAAATTACATGTATAAAATTTAAAATTAAGCCAGTTTGTAAAGTATAATTATTGTTTCAGCTGAAGTTACCAGCTAGATAGCTGCTCACTTAGATATCTGGCAACTGGAAACATTTACTCTTGAAAGTGGAAACAAAGTCAAAAGCATTGAGACACATAAGCAAAATAGTCACTTTTATATTGCTTTTCTTCCTACTTTAAATGAATTTGTTTTACCTTCTCACAGAAGTCATTAAGAGCTGTGAAGTCCCATTTCTTGGAATAAGCAACGTTGTACCTCAATATGGCCTCCTAAGGAAGAAACACAACAAAACAGAGCTTAGAGATAATTATTAATGAAAGAAAAAACATTTTAGGAAATTTCCTTGTTGAAGGAACAGCACCATCTGGTGGCTAAAACCTGCCACAGAGCCAACCAAAATCCCTAACACCTTATTTGCTCTATTAATATAGAGAAAATCCTTGATACTGAACCCTCTGGTTTGGGTTTAGCAATGAATAGGCTTCAGTCTATGAGGTTTTTTTCTCCTAACACAAAACAAGAAAAGGCATATCTCCCAACAAACAACATAAATGTTCCCCATCCCACACTCACTCTTGTTAAAGGCACCAATAAAAAAGTATTTAAAGTATAAAAGCAATATAGCAGAAGTTGTATCAGTTTAGGAACTTAAAGAATCAGAACCACAGCAAAATTAAATAGACCTTTTACAACACCACCACCCTTAAAAAATTCACAAGAAAAATAAACCAAACAAAATAACAAGGGAACTCTCCTCAGTTGCTGAGGAAGCTCTATCTGTTAATTTAAAGTTTATCTCTGGCTTTTGTATCCGCCTCCTTCCCTTCCTTTCAGGTATAACCTAAATTACATTATTCTTCACCAAAAAACCATAATAGCAACTCTAAGCGGCTCCAAATCAATACTCATGTTACTGTAAGACTTTGTGCCAACATAACTGTAAGAGTTATCAAATCAGTCTCCAAAATCTACAGATTTTTGTCAGCAGCTTGAATTGTGGTTTTAGTGGAGTGAGCTGATGCAAAGAGTTACTATTTCCAACCCTCTCACCTGTGCATCCCCGACCATCTGGCTACACAAAACCGTCAAGTTATGTTTACCACAGACTAATATATACTGCTGGACAAACATTGTTTTGTGCAGACTTTAAAAGGGCAATTCATTTAAATAATCTGAATAAACTCACTGCTTACACTTAGTACTCATCAAGAACCTTCATTCTTTAGGAAATCCCTTGAACAGCAGAGAGTTTTTCACAATTTATTTTTCTAAGTCATTAAACAAATGGAACCAAGCCAGAATCACGGTCAGTATATAGACAACCTGAATGTATTTATATGCATACAGACTGGATTTCAAACTGACAGGCTTACCTTCAAATCATGTGAGCAGGTAAATTTGTTAAGTAAGGCAGTTTGGATTAGTTCCCATCGACTTCCAGCAGTTCTATCTCCATTCTTTAAAGTAAAAGCCCAAAACAAAGTCAAATTAAGTTACTCAAAACATAAAGACACATTTACTGTCATACGTAAAACTGGTAAGTGAAAAGACTGAGTGTATTTAATAGAGGCTATAAGAATTCTTTGTTCCTGAGTCAAGTATCAATAATCATTGTGGAGTTTTTACTACAGGACACACTTGCTGATTATATTCACTCCAGTCTGAAGTATTTCAGTGGGTATGTTTAAGTCTCAAGCAGTGACAAGAAATACCAGATCAACAAAGCATGCAGGGCTAATCTCTGTAATTGTTTTAGCAGAACAGTCAGATACTCCTCACTGTCAGCAATACCTGACAGAGTATTGTAATCAGACTGTGCTTACAAATTCATTCACATCTGCTGAAATTGCAAATTGCTTCACACACACAAAACACATAACATATAAATACATAAGTAAATAAATATATTGTTTATAAGGAGTTCAAGTTTACACTCCATGTAAGTACAGAAATATATATATCATCAAATCACTGGCTAAGCCAAATAATTACCAGGAAAAAAAAAAAAAAGAAAAAAAGAAAAAAAAAAGTCTTCTGTTCTGTCTGAAGCATCATGACCCAAAATCCAGTTTTTCAGACTTGATTTTCTAATTCCATAGTCAGTCTGACAATTGAGCAAATGCAGTCAACTGAAAACTCATCTATGTGGAAACAAACTTATTTGATCACACAACTGTAAATACTTAATCTTACCTCATCCTCTATAGGGTACAAATTTTGTTCTGAGCAGGGCATTTTAACATGCTTGTTGTCCCATAGATCTTTGTAGTGAGTTGGAAAAGGTTTAGGTATCTCTCCTTCCCTCAGAAGATCTACCTGTAACCCAGAAAGAAAGGGGAAAAAAAATCAGACTCTACTTTCAAGTTTTTAAATGGAAGAGATAAAAAGTAATCAAAAATACAAATTTTAAAGCTCTCATCTACAGCCATCCTTTTTGGAAAGGGGAAAGCTACAAACTGACCACATGAGCACATGATAGCTAGGTACTCAGAAAAAAATCCATCTGTTAATCTTACATTATACTATTGAAAAGAACGCCACCTTAACACACTCAAATAAAGGTAATATATTCAATTACTATATATCCAACCACCAGCTAAAAATTTCCTCATTTATCAATTTAAGTATCTACATATTTTCATCCAAGTATATTCAAAACGTAGTTACAAATGTAACCATAGTCATGTGCGGAAATAGTATTTTTAACCTAATACTGAAAGGGATGAGGAATCATAAATAGAGCAATATCTCAAGTTTACTCTACAGAACATCAGAAAAATAAAAAAAAACCCCACCACCATATTCTTAAAGACTTAATTTGCTATTCAGCTCTCTAGCAGCACTAAGTCTCTCAGAATATGTATTTAAACTTAATGTGCCTTTCTTTCAGTTGGGATTTATCCATCACCCCATAGTTTTCTGGTCACGTTTTGTTTCAACAATAATTGCATTGCCTCCTACTCCAAAGGATTAAAGGAAAACTTAACAGATTTGATCTAAAATGCAGTGGTAAAATTGCAAGAAACTCTGCTTCATTCTTTGCCTTTTCCATATTTTCACTATCTTGAGCCTCTTATATGCCTTGAACCCAAACCAGTATCACATTAAAATGAAAACATAGCATGAAAATGTTGGAAGTACCAATTTTTACTTGTACACATATTTAAATTCCCAAACTACAACTCAGTCAAGGAAGCACCCACAACCCCCCACAAAACAAAAATACTTGCCCCTTACAAGACAGAGGCAGCAAAACCATTATCATGTTATAGCAAATTTTCAGGAAAACCAGTTGCCCCAGTCCACTTGGAAGGAACAGCAAGAACTAGTACAAGCAGGATGTGACAATGTAAGACTAAGAGGTGACATTTCATATTACTGAACACTTGAGGCAGAGCTTTGATGGAGGCAATGCAGTGCTTTACTGTACCCTGACGGTCACGGTGTGGCTGCTCGAGGGCCGCAGGTGAGGCAGGCGGGCTCCACACGCCGGCATCCTCCTCATCTCCTCAATAGGGGTTCCAAACCACTTCTTGTTGGTTGGCAGAGGAGGTGGGGTATATTTAGCAACCTTCCTTCCTGGCCTCTGGGGTTTGAATTCACACTTCTCTTTCCTGCTGTTGAAATACAATGCATTGAAACATTTTATTCCCACCACACAAACTTCCACCCCAGGGTTACAATAATAGCGGTCAATTTATCTGCCAGCCTTTGCTGCAGCCTCAAGCCAAAGCTTTATCTTGGGAGTTCTCACCACCAACCTTCCCCTCCCCAAGACACACAAGTACATGTCTACCGAAACACTCTTCTCTACAGGCTGACAAAACCCTTCAGAGAACTGCAGCGGGTTAGCAAAGCAGGGTATTCCTCTGCAGAGCCACGCTCCTTCCCAAGGGGATCTATTTATCCATGGACAATGCCCCAGTAAAGATGTGCAAAACTAATTTCTTGCCCTACTTGAAGGACTTGAGTCGAGTCAAAGAATTGCAAGTTATACCAAAATACAGAGTCCTTTTGTTTCTGTTCACTCCTTAGATGCTTATTCACTTTCTCAGCTCTGCTGAAATCTAAGGTCTTCAGAGCAGAGATTATCCTTGTGTCCTCCCACAACACCTGGCATGCAGAGTCCTGTGTCATGCTCAGGGCTCCTGTTTCCACTGCTGCAGTGTAATCACCAGTCCTTCTCTCTCCCAAATTATGAAAAGAACAAAAAAAAACAAAAAAAAAAAAACCCACCCAAACCCAAAAATATCAAGAAAAACTCCCAAACACCTCTACATTTCCTCTCAAAAGTTAATTTTTCTATGCCTATTTCAATTAAAGCATCAATAGCATTGATAGTTCAACAAAACAGATTCACTATTTTTGACAGATCAAACAAATAAGAATTCTAAGTATCACACTGGACAAACATATCCTTCAAAAACTCCGCAAATAGCCCCATTAAAAAGAAGTTATTTCAACCTTATGCCAGTTGTATCTTAAAATACATTTCACAAAACTCTCTATACAATTCAGCCTCTGAAATCCTATCACCAAAGAGGAAATTTCCAAGCATGAAAAAAACCAGATGAAGAGGCAGACAGCACACTACCTTTTCTCCTCAACTTTAGGTATCCTCATGAAGTGAGAAGTGATTTTGGAGTCTCTCTTCACACCCTGTTTTGCACCTTTGCATTCTGATGTTGGAGCAGGAGTGATCCCAGGTGCCTTTGTATGCAGACTGTCCTCTTTAACAGAATTATCTATTTCCTCAAAGCTTTCACAGCCCTTGGCAGAAAAACGTGATTTCCTTGACTCCAATTCAGCATCCCCATAATGAATTCTAAAAGATTTGTTTATGGGTTTTGACATATTGATCTCCTCTCGTTCATCCAGAAATGGACTTGTTTCTTCATCGGCCTCTGACCCATGGCAGCTATTTTTAGAATTATCCACATCCATCGGTGACTCTGGTTCACTTTCTTTCTCAAAAGCAGGAGAGTCTGCTGAACTGCTCTGACATTTGTTCAGCTTCCCAGGACCTCCAAGATCAGATACACAGGCATCACAACCAGCATCAGAAAGTGGACTTTCTGGAACTACATCCCCTTCCTCTTGCTCACCCATTAAACAGACAGAATTGCAACTCTTCAGCTTCTGTGAATTGCATGAAGCCACTTGTCCATCTGTCTCGACATCTTTCAAAGGTTTTGAATTTCCTGTTTTTGAAGCTTGGCCTGCTGATAACTTCCTCTGAGTCCAAGCGGCCCTGCTTTCTTCACAGCCTCTCTGCTTGCCAGTTTTGTGCATCTGATCAATGTTGGCGTTTTTAAAGAGGTCTGCAGACTGTGGGCCCTTCACGGGATCTGTATCTGAGACTGCATCTTTTTCCTCAGCCTCCCAGTTACACATGCTGCCTGTCTGAGGCAGATTTACTTGCTTTGCACCAACTTCCACAGATATTTTTGCATAATTTTGCTGACAAGTATTCTCTACCTTTTTCACATCGTGCTCACAAAAGTTCTCTTTTTTAATGGAAGTCATCTTAGTATTTGCTTCAGTATTGTTATTAATTTTGCTGTGTAAGAGAAGTAAAGGAATTCAGTGTCTTACTTTCCAAATGAAATTTCCGTGCATTTTTTTTTTAAGGAACAATGATAAACAAACAACAGAAAGTACAGATTTTATTCATTCTACTCTGTAAGTGAGCACTACCGGGAGCAACAGGTTTTATTGCCCTGAGGACTGTAGCTCACCAGCAACCTATTTTCATTTAAAGGCTCCAAAGGATAATCAATCAGCTGCTTACCTCAGGAACCTATTCCAGTCATTCGTTATCCTTATCTTCATATCTACACATTATGACACTATTATTTAGCTATTTTCTCCAGATGAAAAAAATCTGAAAGTTGTGATAAAATCCTCCATAACTTTCATTTTTATCCATTAAATACAGTGAACAAGGAAATAATTGGTTTTATGGCCATTCCCTCAGAGCTACAAATTCATCAAAGAAGAGGATACAGCAGTCCATAGTCTCCTATTACTCCTTTACTTTTATAAATAGCCCTTGACTTAAAAAAAAAAAAAACTGTACACAAAAGCTCAAGTCTAAAATACATTTCAAATTGATAATAAAAACTGAAAGATACATTAAATCAGGGAGTTTTCAAGAGACAACCTGATTTTTCTTCATGTAAGGCAAGGCAAGACAGAAACATGTCCTAATGGTTACACAGGGAAATGAAGTGAGTTTTGTACAACCAGACGTCAGAAAGTCATTTCACATCTACATACTAATTTATGTGTCAGTGTATTGATAAAGAACATTACTTAGAGGACACATAATTATGTTTTTAAAAACTGACAAGTCTTAGTGAATACACCATGCTGAACAGTATCTTCTCCTGAATGTATTGTTACAGCACTGTATACTCCCAATGCAAACTGAGCACACTAAACTCTCTAGGTCTGGTCACTGCCCAGCTTCGCATTTACACTAAATAAGAAAATACACATTTACCACACCATCCTAAATTCATCCACTGAACGTTTTAATAGATTCCTGAAGACATTAACTTTCTCCAGGAATGGTAACAGATCCTCTTCTAAAAGACCACTCAGGACAAGGAGAGATCTGACTGCTTGGAACTTCATCTACAGGATGATTGTTTGAAAACAAAAGCATTTTAGAGTGCTTCATTTCAGGAAAATTTAACTTCCCATGTATACATTTATTCCTGCAAATTTTGATGAATAAAAACGAGTTACGATACTGCTGTCATCTCAATGACTCTTTAAAGCTACTGACAATATCTGCTGCCAACTTGAGAAATTAAATTTCTCACAAATTTAAATTTAAATTTAAATTGTGATGTTAACTGCAACAGAAAGGCACATGAAATGTTTACACAACAAACCTGCTTCTTAAAGTTGCCTAGGCTCTAATCTGTCAGCAGGGATGGAGAAGGGCATAGAAGAGCAATACTCTGAAGGGTACTTTAAAAAAAACCAAAATAATTCATTCCCTCCTTAAGAATCCTCTTAACATCCTCGATTTAGTGGAACCTGTAAGCCTGTAATTAGTCCTGCATACTTCTGTATTAATCACTATCACAAGTCCTCCCAGCTATTTTAGCACCGCTATGAACTTTGATCTGTATTTATTAGCAAACATCAAAGAAAAATGAACCAACACATTTACAACTGCACTACAGAAAAATGACACTTGATATTCCTTTGCACCAGACAGTTAAATTCTTTGGAGTATAACTTTAAGGCAGCCTTGCAATTACTGCTCCTGACCACATTAGCCAAAAACATCAAACTTTATCTGATACCATTCAGCTGCAAAAATTTGTAACATCTTTCATTAAAAAACTCTCAATGCACATCTGAGCACCTGTAAATTCTGGCTGTAATTAAATCAAGCTGCATATGTTTAAACTACAATTGCAGTCTAATGAGACAAACCAAAACAGATTTTTGTCTGTAAATTAACAACAAAACAGAGCTGGTCACAGGACTATCAGTGCAAATCTGCAACTGTCAGTGCCTTATGTCAAACAAAAGTGAAAGCAGAACTTGACCAAAGACACAGTCTGATATTACAACTAAATTGATCCTGTGTTAGGCTGCCACTGGCAGCAACACTCCCACTTTGCCTTCCCTTGCTCCAGGTCCCCATCTTTTGCTTTGCATGAGCAGATGCATTTATTCACCTGAACAGTGAGGTGATTCAGCAATCTATGCCAGCAATACATTTGGGCTTGGGTGTTTAGAGAGGGCGGTGGATTAGTTAGCTGTTTGTAGTGAAGGTATCTGTTACTCAAGAGGATGTGCCAAGGTAAGGAAAGCAGCAGAAATGGGGCTGCCTCCATTTAGCCAGCTGTACTGGCAACCTGCACTTCCAGCTCCCTCTAGGCCCTCTCACAGAATACAATTTTTGAGGTTTATGTTGTGCTTTTTACCTTTTGGACTCCGTTGTCTTGGGTCCTTTATTCTCCAACCAACTGGTAATTGTCCGCTGTTTACAAACTGAAAAACCACAGTTCGTTGTTATTACATGAAACATGATAAAACTGCAACATCATTGCATATGAAAAAGATAACTGGTACTGGGTGAAGATAAAAACACTTTCAATTAAGCCCTCATTAGCATCTCTGCTATAGGGAGCATCCAGACTCTAGCAATATTAAAATTATATGTGATGCAATATTTAATTTGCATCAGTCAGCAGCTGAAGGTTTTCGTAATTATCTTCATAAATTCCAGGCATGGTGTGTGGTGGGATTTGCTTCATCCAACCTTTTATTAAGATATAGTTAAAAGGTTAAAAATACACAGTGAATCTGTAGAATTAAAAAAAAAAACAAAAAACAAAGGAACTTGAACTTTCTAGCTCTCATCATTACCTTTAACCACTACCACAGTGAGCCCCAAAAGCTTCTGCTGAATTTTGGAATGAAGAGGCAACACAACATAACTTAAAATCAAAGAAGAACAAACAACAAGGCATCTTTGAGGACCCATCCAAGAACTTTATTTGTATGTAGCATACTGTGAAACATAAGGCTCAATATAAGCATAGCACATACTAGAAGTGACGAGCACTCAGAAAACAACTTTTTCCTTTCTCCTCCATCCATCAACAGCTTGAAAAGCTTTTCAATGCTTACTGTCCTAAATAGCAACAAAATGAAGGACAAAATTTCTTCAGATTTACTGCCAACAACACAGTTCCAGTCTTATCTGTGTTGCTGTAGCTCAGACAAGCTTGTAATAGAACAGCAACATGTGAACTAACTGTGCAGAGACTTGGGGGGGAATGGGGAGAAAAAATTCAAAGCAATTCTTTCCAAACTGAAAAACAGTCTTTATTACTGTAAGAGGCGTTTAGTTTTGTTGTTATTATTTAAAGAAATTTTGCAAATCTGGCAACTAGCTTCGAGTCCCTTTTTTCCATTTGCCAAGAGAAAGCATCTCCCTGTCACTGCTGACCGTGCAAGGTGTTTGCTCACTGCCTTCAGCTGGGTAAGGAACAGCTGGAGCACCTTACTGTAACAACAGTTTTGCAGAACTTCAAAACCAGTAAATCAGATCTGGCTCTTCTGATTCTGAGTGTGGGAAGCCTCAGCAGGGTTCTGCAAATGGAAGTTGTGTAACTTGTAACAAAGATGAAGAGACACTGTTTCAAAAACACTTTCCCTAACATTCAAGGCCTTGAACACCTTTATAGAGCTGCTTATCAAATACCCTCATCAGAGGATAGCACAATTTCTAGAATGAAAAGTAATCTCCAGAAAATACTAAAATTGTTTTCAGTTATTCCACAATGATATAAAGAACAGTGCAAAACTGCCACCATGTGACTGGGTCACCAGGAATCAGTGCCAAACTGGATGGAAGCCACAAGCACAAGGATACCTGGGCCATAATCAGCCACTTGTAAACACTCAGCTTCACCCCACTCAGACACAAATAACAGACCGGCAGATTTTGGGAACTTAAATATTTTTATTTCCAAAGATTCACTAAATGTAAATCTAGTAGTCATCCTGATTAGCAAATTTCACCTTCTTCTAACATTTGAAGTGTTAATCCAAATTGCCTACAGGTGAGCAGCCAGAAAAAAAAAACCCAAACACTAAAACCTGAAGAGACATGTTAAAACATGAGAGAAATAAACCTCTTCAAAGGCAGCTGATTACCTCTTCAGGTGTAAACTTGTGCTGAGGAAGAAATACTTATTCATTAGTACAATAAATAGAAAGGATGGCGGCAGCAGCACCAGAACAGAACAAAATGGTTTTAGTTTGAACTCCAACATCTGAGCAGCCATGTAAGCCCTCCAACCAACATAGCAAACAATTTTCATACTTCCAGCATGGCTTTTTGCTACAGATAAGGTGGTGAAAACAAAAGCCAACAAAAAGACAACACACGCTTATCCCCAACATAAACAACAGAACAAGACTTCGCTTTTTTTTTTTAATGGCATCTTCTACTCAAGATTCTCCAAACCATTCTCATAAGACAAATCATCCCCTAAAATCTACCTTTGAGGAAAACACCCTAATTTTCAAAAGATTCTCATTTACTCTGTAGGAATGTACACCTCTAACTCTAAACTACCATCTATTCAAAGTTGCCTCTTAGAGGTTATTGAGCTTTAACTTAACAGCAAATCTGTTTGGAATCTTTTTCCCCTTCCAAGAACTCCTTTCTATTCCTGAAAGAGGTGCATTAAAATTTGATTCGTTACCTTTAGCTCCAAATAGAAAAGAAACCTAAGGAAGCCTCGTAGGAACTTCGTCTCCACGGCTTTGTTAGGCAGCAGGAGGAGCAGCCACCCCACCCCTCGGGGCCAGCAGCTCTCCAAGCTGGCATCCACGTGCTCATGTGAGCTCCTGTCATTACTCTTGTGTGACACCCTGTCACAATCCCCCTGAAAGCCTTTTTTCCCGCAGTATTTGTCCGCTCTCTTGTGGAACACGCTACCTTTAGCAGCTCACACCTCCCTTCGATGATCTGCACTACTAGTGGAAACTTGCAAAGAATCGGGCACAAAACCACTTTAAAGGTCCTGCACCCAAAGCTGTCTCCAAGGGGAAGCAACATGCACTGACCACCCCACCCGGGACACGCTGGCACCGGGAAGCGAAGTTCGAGACAATTCCAGCCCGACGAGGAAGGGCAGCTCTGGGGGGGCTCCGCGCACAGGCACACGCGGCCCCCGCCGCTCAACGCTGCCCAGGCCGGCAGCAGCAGGGCAGAGGAGCCCTGAGCGGCAGAGAGTCCCGGACACGGCCACCCGGAGCCCCCGGCCCGGTCTCCTCCTCCCAGCCGGCCCCAGGCGCGGCCGCGGGCGGGTCGGGCAGGCGTGGGGCGGAGAGCAGCGCTCCCAGCTCGGCCAGTTCAGCGCTGCCCGGGCTCTGCGGGCACGGCCAGCTGTCCGCGCACCCCGACAGCGAGCAGGCGGCCCAAAGAGGCGGGGGCGACACAGACGGCAGCAAACCCCGCTCCCGCCGCCCCGGGGCCGCTACAAACCTTTATTCCCCACGGCGGTGGCGGAGCTGCTGCCCCCGAGCCCCTCCTGCCGCTCTCTCTGGGAGCCGCCGCCGGGGCTGCCGGGGCCGGGCCGGGCTCTCTTCAGCGGGGGTTCCCGCCCGCAGCCCGCGCTCATCGTCGGCGGGGCCGCCCTGCCCGCCGGGGCCGGCCAGCACCCGCCCCCTGGGGACGGCGCGACGCTGCGGCAGCAGCTCGGCCCGTCTGCATCCTCCGTCCCGCACGCCGGGCTCTTCCCAAGGCGCGGGGGCCGCGGCGGGGCCGGGAACGAGCGGCGTCCGCAGCAAGATGGCACCCGGCGCGCCTCACCCCGTCGCCATGGCGACCCGCAAAGCAGCGGGGCCGGGCGGCACTTTGCGGCCCTTTACGGCGGCGCTTTGCGGCAGCCGTTGGTGGTGGCGAGGGCGGCGGGCGCGGGGCCGCCATGGAGGGCGGCGGGAACTCCAAGGGCACCGGGCTCGGCGGCCTCTTCGGCGCCGGCGGGCTCGGGTACTCGCACGCCGACCTGGCCGGGGTGCCGCGTGAGTACTGGGGCGGACGGCGGGGCCGGCCCAGGGGGGCAATGCCCGCGCACCGGCCGCTGCAGGGCCGGGCGGCCGGGAGCGGGAGCGGTGGCGGTGCCGGTGTCGGGAATCACGCGGCCCTGAGGGGCTCCGCCGCCGCCCGGCCTCGGGAAGCCGATCCCGACCGCCTGCGCCTCCCGGGGGTGGGCGCGGAGGTGCCAGGCCTCGGCGGGGGCCGCGTGTCGCGATAGGCGCTGGTCACAGGGACATCGTGTTCGCCTCGTGCCAGCGGCTCCCATTCCGCTTCCTGGAAACGGGCAGCTGCCGGCCGGTGCCGCCTTTTCAGGAGTTGGCAACTTCACCGCAGAATTTTCTTGCTGCCACGCATGAGATCTGCCCTTTTTTGCCTTACAGGATGTGAATTGTTGCTACGGAAGCTGATGTTAACGTGTTTTATATTTTTTCGTTTTAGTAACTGGCATGAGCCCTTTGTCACCGTATTTAAACTTGGACCCCAAGTACCTAGTACAGGTGAGACAGAAGGTGGCTTGTATTTATTGTGTTGAACTCGATTTCAGTATTTGCATGATCATATGTGAACACCTCAAACCTCCTGCAGTGCTGGGCACTGTGCTCCAAAGTCTTGAATTGAAGAACAGTGGAAAGGAACCATTTTTTCAGCATTGTCCCTAATAAATCTTGGAGTGCTGTGACATCTAGAAGAAAATGAGCACTGATAATGCAGAGGATAGGTAGGGCTGTTGTGTCAATACAAGCCTGCTGCTGTTGCAAAGAGATCTCCCTCCCTGCCTTGAGGCAGACAGCCCAACACCACCTCACACAAGTTCTGGCACTGCTCACACCTCCACTGAGCCCCTTCAATCTGTAAGAGCAGCCAGAATCTCTCCTGTTTTCTTGCATGAGTTTTCTGAACTGCGACTAGTTTGATCAGCTTACTGAGGTGTTCAGCCAAGCTCCAGGCCTGATAACAGGCTTTGCCATCACTGTCCTTACATCATTAGCCAGCTGAAGAGAGACCACAATGAAGTATAACTTCGCATTTTATTCTATAGAATAATGTAGCTGTCACAATTGTACATCTTAACATCAGTTAATATAAAATGAGGCTATCATAAGGAAAAAAATTAAGTCATGTTTTCATTTTTCATAAATATTAACTGTAGCTGAAAATGTTTACCTTAGTCCAATTAGGATGCATGTCAATGATTTTATTTAGTTAGTATTTTCCTACATATATGGCTCATATTATCTGAGAACATGAAGTTTTGAAGAATTAGCCCTTGAAGGTCAACAGTTGCATAGTATCTGCTAAGCTCTGTGCCTTGTTTCGTGGTACACTGGGTCACTGTTTCATTTGTAAGAAGCTGTGCCTGCAGTTCTGGGGCCCAGAAGCTGTGGTAGTCCAGATTACAATGTAACATTCCCAGAAAGATGGAAAACCACAGCTGTGCCTCTGGTGGAAGTGGCTTCAGTACCGTGGCTGCTGTTGTTGAGTGGTGAGAAAGAAGCTGAGATTATTTAGACTTTCCAAAAACACTCTCTAAAGTTGTTTTCTTCAGTTAGTACAGTTTGTCTGAGAACATGTTGGTGTTATAAACAGTGTGGCAGGGATTTTGGAACAAAGTGTGTGTGTACTAAGAGATTTTAGAAACAAAAGAGAAGTTTGCTTTAAACGCAAAGGTGTTGGCATTAGTGTCATGATACAGTTCTAAAAATACTTACTGATGTAACACTAGAGCCTGTGTTGTAGCACTTCACTGCCCTTCATGTTTGGCACTAGTGTGTTGAAATCATAGCAAAGTGCATTGAAATAAAAGGGAATTCCATTTTTTTTTTACCTAAACAAGTTGCCCATAAAAGCTGTGATATCTCCTTCCTTGGAAAATCACAAGCCATGGGAATGGCTCTGAGTGCCCAGCACTAACTAACCCCTCTTTTAACAAAGGGGGTTGCACTAAACAGTCTCCACAGATTCCAAGGATTCTAAATACTGAAGGAAAAAGACATAGCTAATATTTCAGAAAATAAGAACTGTAATTATTAGCCTTTAAATTTGGGGTTTCTGTGAAGGTGCATGTGGAGAGGTAAGGGTCTCCTGGTATTTAAAGACCATCTGTTTGTTTTTAGAATGCAGCAGGAAAGTCAGCCTTACTGTTGAGAATCTTACATTTTGGTTCAGGTCTGCTCATAACAAAGGGTGCGCTGGTACTCGTTACTTTAAACTCCTCATTTTTGGTGGGTCCATGAGTGCAGGCACAGAACAAGATGTTTTCTGCAATGCTGTGTTGCCTGCAGTAAGTAATAGATGTTATAAATTTGCGTGTCAGCCTTTGGCAGAAACCTAGAGGGTGGGCTTTTGAGATTGTGTCTAGAAACTTAAATATTACGTAGACAAGGATTGCTTCATCTTGACTTTTGGGACCATAGTGAAAACTATTAAACTGCTAACTCTTGTGAAAACTGAAATTCTCCAACTGTAGTTACAAGGAAGATAAAACCCATATTATAAGTTCATTTTCTTGATAAAACTGTTCACAATTTTAGGAGCTATTTTTTTCTATATTGCCATTCACATTCAGTGTCAAGTGTGAGCCAGTAAAACCCCTTAGAATGCATTTCCTTGAGCCTGCAGCTCTTGGGGTCATGTGTCAGTTAAGCAGGGGTGGATAATACCGTGACTGGAAAGCACAGAAGCTTAAAAGAGATCTGGTGCTTCAGCACCTTATCAACAACAGGCATCTTCAGTGTCTCCTGCTGAGGAAGTGCCTTGGCACACCTTATCTCTACACATATGTAGTTTCTCTAGGCCAATTCTCTAGCTTTTTAGACCACTGATTTGCAAGATCCACAGTGTTCCTATGGAAGAAAGATGGACAAGTAAGAAATTAACCAACCTCACATATTTCATACCTGATCATCACTAGTTTTGAGTGTATTCCTTGCATTTTTCACATCCTTAAAATATGTCACTTCACTTATTTCAGTGCAAGGAAATCCCTTTTTTTGTAAAAAGGCAGTTTTTATTTAGTGTCAGAGTAGAGGAAACTTAATTAATGCATTATTGTATCATTACTCACTGAGATTGCTCAGTGAGAAAACAGTGCTATGTGATCAGACAACAGGAATGTTTTTGGAAGGCTTGTATTGCCTGCTGCAAGATGTAATTAATAGTTAAGCAAATAGTCATTAAATACAAAAACAACCAACAACCCACAACCCACACAGTATGAGTTCCTTGGCTGACTGATGTAATTTATAAGAAGTTAGCAGAGCTAGGGGAAAAAAAAATCCTCAGCCAATTGAATTCTTTACAGTCCTTTTTCATGCTTAATAGAGGATACACATAGTATATTCCACCTCTGTGCTACTGTAGGCAAGAATTTTCCAGAAATACCCATCCATCTTTAGTTATTGTGTGGATTTAAAAAAAAATATGGCTTACATTTTGAACTAGACTTGGAAAATACAAAAGCATTTGTTTTTGTTTTCCCTCAGGATACAGATGAGTTTATCTTGCCCACAGGAGCCAACAAAACTCGAGGCAGATTTGAGCTGGCTTTTTTTACCATTGGAGGATGTTGTATGACAGGTAGGTGGTTGTGATTCTTGCTTTTCCCAGCTGTCCAGGTAATGCCTATGCACTACACTGAGATTGTAAATGTCTTGTTCTGCAAGACATTGTCTGTTCTAGTCTTAAGTAAAGGGATATTTGATTTTAGTTTATACACTGAATTCTATTCTCAGTATTTGCTTCTAGTATTGTTTATTCTTTTTCTTCTTAAAAAGTAATAATTGTTATTTTTCCAACTAGGAGCAGCATTTGGTGCACTGAATGGTTTGAGACTTGGTTTGAAGGAGACACAGAATATGGCGTGGTCAAAACCTAGAAACGTACAGTAAGTGTTTCATGTAAAAAAAATGTACTTCTTAGTAACAGAGTTGTTTCTTCCAGTTTATACAAGGTTAGATCTGAATAGACTGCAAAAATAAATGTTTTGGGTTCTTTTTTGTTTACTGGAGTCAGTGTTTGTCTTGATCAAGTTACTACATGTTTTTAGTTACAGTGATGTTCAGTTAAACCTTTTTGCTTTTTATTTAGTCACAATTGGTGTGTTGTGTGACTTACTTTAAACATTTGAGAAATAATTACTACTTTGATGTTTACTAAAAATCCACTTCAAAGTTAAAGCAGTGTCTTTATATGTAGAAATATTCCTAGAAGCAGCAGTGTTTGCTTTGAGCTATTTTTGATGTAATTTATCTGAGCACAAGTCTCCCTTCTTTCCCAAGCTTTTCATAACCAGGAAAATATTCAAATGCAGAGCTGGGCCTGCCTGGATTTGCATTAGGGATGACATTGGTGCATGCTGCTGGGCAGGCATTGCAGTGGGGAGCTATTCTGGGTAATGGCATCCATGACATTGCCATGTTTTTGTCTTACCTGGTTGTTTTGAAAGAACACAGCGAAGAGAGGAACATTTGTTTCAACAGGATACCTCTTCTTAAAATAATGGTAGTTTAGACATAGCTGTAGGAAAACCTAAGTGAAAGAGACATTGGAAACCAGAGGAACAGAGTAACTGGGGGAAAACATGGGAAATTCTCACTCTCAGAATACCCTGGAACAAGGGAGTTTTAGAGGAGGGATTTAATATTTCCTGGTACAGTTTATATTGGCTCTGTTCCTTTTTAAATTATTTCTATATTCATCCTCTTCTTTATAATTCATCCCCAGCACTATAATTATGACTCTTTCATAATGCTATAGATGAACAGAATTGTATTTCAGGGTTTGGAATGAGCAGAGTTGCCATGATGTTAAGCACATGATGTTAAGCACAAACTTCAGCAGGTCAAGTCCAGGAGGTGGCAGTCAGTGCACACACTGCTCTTATCCTGGCCCTGCAAGGCAAAGGTCTGCTAAAGGTCATCACCTTCCAAGGGTGCATTAAGTTCTGTTTTTCCCTCATCAGGTGCAGAGAACAGACTTGCTTATCTAGATTTCCTCGAGATTTTTCCGTAATGTACACAGATTTCTTTCATAATGAATTTTAATTTTGCTGTTACTCATTTTTCGTCAAATACCTCACAGTATGCCGTAGCTGTTAGAATTACTGATTCTCTTATCAATTCGAAATGAATATAAAGTTAAAAGGTAGGGCTTGTAATTAAGGAGAGGTTATCGATACCCTAGCCTCTTAGATTTTTTCCCTCTTGTTTCAAAATGAAATGTTCCATTATTGTTTAGTTCATTGCCCAACCATATTCAGTAATGACCTATGTCTCAATGAAAATTATAAAAAAAGGAAAAACAAAAGAAATCTAAATCAGAAGGAGCATAAAGCAATAGAACTGTCAGACATTAAATGCTGAACTAAGTTCCAGTGGTAGTCAGCTGTCCAGAGCAATACTGTGCCTGAGATAGTGTTACACTGCTGGGAGATAAAGATCAGTCATTCCTTGTGGTGCTGTTGTCACCATTCTGGAGACAGCTGATGCCAGCAAGAAGTGGCTTTGTGCTTCCCTGAGAGCGCACTAAAGGTTCTCTTTTCCTCTTTAGTGCTAGTCTGGAAGCCTACACACACCCCATGCACGCACACCCCATGCACACACACCCCTCTGGGCGTTTTGCTAGGTGCTGAGTAGACAGATGGATTGTAAGGGACTGTCACTTTCCTGATTTTCCTGACTTGCTGCAGTCCAGACTTGCTTTGCTGCCCACACCATTTGCTCGGGCATCCCCACACTCCCTGACACATGGTCCTTGTAGAGGAGCCCTGAGGCTTTCTTGGAGACTTTTACCCAGCTAAGTCTGCATAAGTGTTTCAGTTATTCCAGGAGCTGTGTGTAGCCACCACATAAGAAAGGACAGCTTGGGTTAGAAAGTCATTTAAAGGGAAGAGATTTGAGTCTTGGGGAGGGTCAAGTTTGCCCTGAAAAGAGAGATTTTCTTAAGACTTGACAAGACTGACTGTTTGCTTTCAAAAGCTTTTAGTTCATCATTGCAGTTTTATTAACCACATATATGGTATAAACACAGACCCCCTACTGTCATAAACACTGCCTTGATGTAAACAGAGTGCTAAAGGTTTTCATACTCTTTAACTCCTTTATAGAATTCTGAATATGGTGACAAGGCAAGGAGCATTATGGGCTAACACTCTGGGATCACTGGGTAAGTAAAGTTATTCTTTCATAGGGAAAGCAATTTAAAGGTGTAGTTCTTGGGCAAGTGTCTGTGTATTATCTGAAAAGGAGTAGTCTCTAAATTTTCATTATTAGATCAATCAGGAAAAAGCGCAGGTTTTTTCCTTGAGGGCTTGGGGTTATTTCAGTAGGCATGAAAAAGGAAATTAAAGACTAAAATAGGATTTGCAGCATAAGAAGCCAAAAGCCTTTAATTAAAACCCGTTTTTTTTCTATATGATAAGCAATTAATTATTACAAACATTATATGTTATATATAATTATATATATAATAAACATAAATAATTCTTATAAACAAATTAATAAATTCCAATTAAATTACAACTTAAGGCAAAAATATAATTTAATATTTCTGAAATAACTTTAATAATCTACATTGAGACTCTGGTCATGTGATCAGCTGCCCAATGTTTGTTTCCTGTTAGATTCAACAAAATGTTGATGTGAAGAAGAAATGTGATAGTCGGTACACAAATTTATCCTTTAAATGATGGTATATTAGCTAGAAAAATCACACATGATACCACTGACTAAACCTAAATGTTACTTATAACTACTGTGGGTTAGAAAAAAAGAGAAAAGAAAATGATCAATAGCTTGATGTATGAGAAAAAAACTTCTGTGAACTGAGGTTTGGATGGGAGGGGGCTATAGAGTGAAATCTCATCAATTGCCTCAGAAAAATGAGATTATTTCATAAAAGTCAGTGAAATAACTAATGCCCTAGAAAAAACTAATTTTTTTTACCTTTCCCCAGTCTTCCACAATCTTAAAAAATGAAAACTGATGCAGTAACTTTAAAAGGAGAAATCGAAAATTGATTAAATTAGTTTGAAGAAAAATAATGATGGAACTTGTTTTCCTACAAAGTTGTAGTAGAAGTTAGCAATATTTAAATCAGACTACATCATGTTATAACCCAGTCTACATCTGTTTGACTTTTGAGAAATGCATCAAAGCATAGGCTAAGTTGCCTCTATGACATTTTATTTCTGTCTTATTTGTGAAGAGCAGATTAGCTGCCATCTAATTTAGGCATTAGCTTTTGGGGCATAGTATAGAGGTATGGTTAGAGCTAGGATTCTGAGCTACAGCAAGAAAAGCACATTGTCTGTAAGAAATGCATATTGCCTGCTGTTTTACTGGGCCATTTTTTGTTTGGATTTTTTTGGTTTTTTTTTTGTTCCAAGTCTAACAAAAACATGTCTGAGAACTGAGATTCAGGCACACTGCAGTTCAAGGTTTCGCTTTAAGTGACACATTAACAGGTTTTTTCAGCTGTGTTTGAAGAAAGATTACTCAAGAAAATGTTTGTGCATTCCAGTAACAAATGGTTATTTTTCTTACAAAATATGACCTCCAAAATCACGGAGTTAAGCAGAACTTTTTATTTGGGAATCTGGTGGACCTCTGTCATGTCCTAGCTACCAGAGAAATTCCTTTCAAGGAGCTGAATTATTTTTGTATCTTACTTCACCTTGTGCAGCCTTTCTGTACCTCAGAGATTCTTTTTGTCACTACTGAGAATTTTTGTCATTCTGTTCCTGAACAGAGGCAACATCTGTGTAGAACCATTTTAAAAAGTTACATTGAATTCAGCTTTTCCTTCCCTCATTGTTAGTCTACTTGCTGCTAAGACAAGCTAAAATACCCTTGCCTGTGCTGAATGGAGATGGTGCTGTTAACTCATTGACATTATTATAGTTTCTTATGAAGGATTTATGAAGGATTTACTGCCTTTTAGCAGAAGGAAAGATTTCAAATTCTTGGAAGGCAAGGAACAAATTAAATGGCATTGACTTTATCACTTCAAAATGATGACACACTCTGCTGTTCTTTGCCAGCATGAAATATATCATGAGGGGTGAGGACAAAGGGGCTTTCTTTTCCTTTCATCAAAATGCATAAATGATGAATGCATCCGTGCTAAAAAGCTCGTGCATTTCTCTTTTTAGTCCTTTTCAGGACAGTCCCTAAAGTTATCCCAAAGCAAAAAGCCCTCTGGGGATAAAGATTTCGTGCACAAGCAGAGGTGAAACAGCTGTAAATGTCAAATCCCAAGCATTCTAGTAGTCATTTTTAAAAGAAACATAACCCATTGTACTTCAGCTCTCTTCAGCGTGGTGGATGCTGTACTTAACTCACATTTCATCACTGTCACACACAGACAGCAATTTTCTCTACCTAGAAAGTGCTAGGTTTCGTTTCATGTCATGCACAGAAGACACTATGAAACTCCCAGTACAGATTTAAACCCTGAATATTCAAACAAATTCAAACTAGCAAAATAAACTTAAACTTCAGTCAGTGCTTTATAGCACATACTGTCAGGAAGGATGCTACTTTATAACCAAATTATAGTTTGAGAAAGATGAAATATACAGGAAGAGACTTGGAAAAGAAACACCAAAGATGAAATTTTGCAGAGAATTCCCTTCAAATAAGCAGAAAATCTGTTCTTCAGAAGCATAATCTAAATAGCTACACCAAGCCTGCATTCTAAGCTTTGAGCCTCAGACCATGGAAGGGTTTTTTAATCCTTTTTTAATTTTTTTTTCTCCCCAGCTCTGCTTTACAGTGCATTTGGAGTCATCATTGAAAAAACACGAGGTGCAGAAGATGACCTGAACACCATAGCTGCTGGAACCTTGACAGGAATGCTATACAAAAGCACTGGTAAAGTAGCAAAATATTTTTCCTTTTCCTTCTCTTGTGCTTATCCTAGTTATTAGGATTCTCATTACTTTTACTAAATACTGCTCTGAAAATTGACAGTGTAAAAATGGCTATTAGCTCAATGTCCCCTAACCCACAATGTTTTTCACCAAACTAAGGCTACTTGCACAAAAAGAAAAAAAAAAGAAAAGAAAAGGAAAAAAAAAAAAAGAAAAGCCAGCTGCATTAAATTTGATTCTTTGCAACTGCACAGGACTGACAGTAAGCATGAGAGCCAAATTATGACTGTTGTACATATATACTGAAAAACAGTCATTTATTACCTCAGATGTGTGGTGAGGTATAAAATACATACCCTCCTCATTCCTAGCCATGTTTTCAGCAATAGCAGGAACAAAAGTAATTGGTTTTCGAGTCCATGAGTGGATGCAAAAGGGAACTTCCAAAGTGAATGGGAACAGGGAAGGAAAACACAGAACACAGAGCTTGATTGCATGAAAATGAAACTTACTACAAGTGATCCATGTGACAGTAATTCACATGATAGTGGTACCAGGAGCTGCAAAAACTCTACACACAGAGAAATTGATTTATTTATGAAATTACTGCTTAGGTGTTCATGAAACTGTTGTCTTGTGGTAGGATTCTAGTCTTTGCATAGTGGTTGAAACCAACAAACAAGGTTATTTGAGAGCAGCATGGATTTAAGGTGAGTTTGCTGATGCAAACTGAATTGTTTGCAGGAGAGAGCTTCATCAGCAAAATGACTGTCAACACATGTTCCAAGTTTAATGATTGGAGGTATCATCTTTTTTAGAGGATTGCTGGGTGCCACAGATTGACATTAGCACATGGAAAAAAGTTTTATGTTTTGAGTAACTCAGTAACTGTTTGGCTACATGACTCACCTGCATTTTATGGAGGAGATAATGCAAGAATTAACCTATGTACTTTAGCGTGTCTAACCGAGCCTCAGTGTCTTAACAGTGTTCCTGAAGGCCTGCTTTATATATGGAGCAAAACAGTTTGAGTAACTCTATTTTCCTGATGGCTTAGACTACCTGAAGCCAAAAATAATTGACTGGAGCAGCCTTCATAAATACGAGACTCTTAACTTTGCAAGGGCATGTAGCTCTCCTGTAATCCACTTTTTCCTTGGGATTTCATGAGTGACATGACAGATTACCATGAACAGCTGGAAAGGGTAGCATACAGAAGCCTAATATTTTCTGTAGGAATTTATTAATAAGGAGAATTATCATCTAATACTCTAGCAGAGACATCCTCCTTACCTTTCAGAAGGATAGAGCTGGCATTATGTGTAATCATTTTATACCGCAGTGCAACCACAGATAGCTACTCCGGTCACATGCACACTCATCTGACACTACTAAGGTTTTTATTACCAGAGCACAGTGGGGCATTTGTTCTGTAGCACAAGATTTACAGAGCTACTGGCAGCCCTGATAAAGGCCCATGAAGTCAGTAAATCTCTATTCATTACAGTGTTGTATTTCAAGTGTGTGTTGTGCATATGAACCATAGTGCAGAGAGACTGCTGCCTCTCCTGTCACCTTACGCCAGAACACCCTTTCTTATTCTGTATGGTAAAACTTAGAAATTCTGCCTTTACACTGCATCAGTGTATATATTTATCTTAAAACCTTGACTATTTAAACCATATTTAAACCATGCAAAAGATCAGCACACATCTGATTTACCAAGACTGTAATAACTACCTGTGTTACATAGTAATATGTTACATGCCATGATGTGTTGGCATTAAGAAAAGGAAAATGGAAAAGCTGTCAAGGAGACTGAGTTACAAATGTCCATATTTTAGTGTCAGCCGGAAGCTCACACAAATATGCCATTGCTAATCAAGGCTGCTCTGTAGTCCACAAGGGGTGGATACAGAGTTGCAGGCAGTACTGTTCAAATGCTCAGATTTCTCACTTCCATCATTCTTGCTTTATAAAGAGGTCAGGAACATGCTTGCAGAAATGGGATAATGTATGACAGGTCTTTTGTTATAACTTCATGCTTAAATCACGGGAGGAATCACATCAGCAGCCCTGCTGCACTGGAAAACACTCCTGTGTACACTGCAAAACCTAGATTGAATATCTGAAACCAGTGATTAAGCATCTGATGAGTGGACAGGAAAAAAAGTAGTGGGAAGACACTGTGAAGGCTGAGATTGGTTGCCCCAAACTGGTCCCAGTTTTCACAATTTGTCCTTGTGGAAGTGTTAATCATTACCAAAATGGCAGCAGTCAAACAGAACGTGCACGTTCTAAAGCCACTGATTGTCAGCAGGTTTGTGTAAAGCTACTTGACACAGCTTGTGTGGGAAAAGAGAGAATTGAAAACTCTGCAAGTGAGGACAGTGGCAATTGAGCCCACTCCCTGTGTTCAGTGGCAGTGCCATCATTCATTGAAAGTTCCCATTGGGGTGACTGAATCCTCATTAAAAGCATTGATAGCTGGGCTCCATCTCAGCAGTACTGCATGGCTTAGGTCAAAAGACACCTATTGAGTGGGAATGGAAAACTATGTGAGGAGGTTTGAAACAATTTCTGCTTGATTCATATGACCAAGGTGATCTCCAGCTTTCACACTGATTTAAATTTAAAGCCACAATTACTGACTAGAGTTTCGCCCAAACGCAGCAATAAGAGTACATATTAATTTGTTACACCAGTCTTACAACTTCATGGGAGCAATTTTTTGAGCTCACCACTTAACTTCTACCCAGAATATGCAGTTCGGGCCATAATTAGAAGAAAATCCTTTGGGTTCCTCTGCCAGTGGCATATGTAATAGAAATGTTACAGCAACTCAGTCAATTTGAGTTTTGCTAAAAGGGGGTCTGATGTCCTAAGTCCACAAGGAAGGCTTTTCCATTTAATAAGATACTACTTATTCTTCAATTTTAAGCAAAGGCAGAAATTACACCATGCTTTTTCTGATAAATGTTACAAAGGACAAACATATCTTAAAACAAATGTTTAGCCTCCTTGCATGTGTTTTCAACCTCTTTTCTAAACTGACCATCTTTATTTCATTTTCATTTTATTGTATTAGTCACGGAAGTAACAAAGCACCAAACAAAAATGATTGTGCCTGTGCCACTGTTATACCCTCCCCCCATGAAAATGCATGGTTCCAGTTGTCACAAAGCTACAGCAGGCTGAGGCTCCTACACTCCTCCTCAAGCGTGCAGGATTGATCACTCAGGAAAAGACACTGAGCTAGGTGGGACTTTGGCCTGACCCAATGTGACAGCAGTTAATTTCTCACTGGAATTCCTGATGGACTTCAGTAAGCAAAAAAGTTAAGCAACCTGTACCTCCTCTCTGAGGCTTGCACAGGTTGTAGTTGTTCTTTTTCTGGGATGATTTTTTTCCTCTCTTGAGGTTGGGAGTAACAGCAACAAAAGCAAACTAATCTTTGGACAAACTAAATTCCATTGTTTACTTTTGTGCAATAGGAACCCCATCTAGATACAGCATCTCATGCCTTTGGAACAATAGACATTAAATAATTTGGTACAAAAAGTGGTGTGTGTCTGAAAAGAAGGGAATTGCCTGCTAGCAATAGCTGAAGGTAGTAGTTGTCATTTTAAGACCTCAAAACACAACCCTGAAAAGTCATTAGGTTATGGATTATGAAGGGCTAAATGTTTTATTGCCAGCAGTAAAATCTGTCTGGAGCTAAAGATCAGTTTTGTGACATCTGTGGGTCGTTCAGGGCAGTTGTGTTAGTTGACAACTTCTTGAGCTGTAAAAAGCTTGATCTCTGAGCCCAACCCATGTTTTTCTTTGGGCCAGACAGGGCTTTTTTCTTGTTTCTCTTGGCTGGGGAGAAGGGGAAAAAGAGCTTTTGAGGGACTGCTGCAGGTAGAGGCCTGGGATATCTTACTTCTCTGCAGCATTTGGAAAAAAGTGAAGAACTTGCTTTTCATCACTTAAGTCTAGGGCTGTCAGGCATTTTGGAAAACAAGGAACCCCTTTTAACAAGTTTATAGGATTATCAATCAAATTATGTTTAGAGAAAGGATTTTTTAAAATCTGAAATAAGGAAGAGATCAGAACAGTACAGAAGCAGCACTACAGGTAACAGCTTGTTGAGGCTTTCTTAGTTTCCTGAGGACCGATGTCTGTGTGGCCACTGATGCCTTCAGGGCTAGGCAGGAGCAGTGAACTCAGAGCTGCAGGAAGTTCAGGGTTTGCAGGTGCCATTTACAGTAGCTGAAATAGCCTCCTGTCGGTCAGGTGCTGCTGCTTTCACTCCGTGAGAAGACAGCAAATTTTAATCATGTTTGCAAAGTGACTTCAACAGCTCTTGTACTTCCAAACCAGTAAATTAAATTGTAGATTCCTACTGTTTTTTCTAATTTAGCCTTCATAGCACAGTAACTACAGGAAATGTTCCCTCTTTTAAGCTTTGTTGTTTCTGTATTCTGAACACAATACTACCTTAGCTGCAGCAATATGAAAATGGAAAATGCTTTTCTGGAATATATCTTGCTTGCAAATAGAAGTTTATCAGTTTCCTCAGTAATTTCTGTACCCATGGACTTTGCCTACTACTTAGAAGATTTCATGAAATGGACCCTGTGGAGCAGCAGGAGGAAACTCTTGATATTTTCTAATGACATCAGGCCTCCCACAGATGTTCAAACAAATGACTGCTTAATGGTTCAGATGGTCTGGTTACTGAGCTTGAATTTGGAACAAAACTGAGATTGCCTTGTACACTTGAATTGAGTCCTTTAAACCATTTCGAAGTATTTTTATTCCTGAAGGCCCTGAAGGAAGAGAAGCTGTTTTCATTCAGAGTATCCAAGAGACATTGGAAGACAGAAAACTAATCACAGTTTAAAGATTATTCTTCTTTTGTTTGGCTTAAGTATGTGGGTCTGAGGTTTTGGTGAAGGTATTTGTAATGCTTGCTGTTGGATAGTTCTTGCTTTAAATATTCCAGGAACTATCCCAGGATATTGGAGTAACATTCTGAAAATAGAGACGGTAAGGTTCTGAATGGAAGATTTTGCCCTCATGCTTTTACCCAGTGGAGAATTGCAGCCCAGTGTTAGGAGTGGCTCCTGCCATGCTGAAATGCAGAGCTGTGCTGTTGGAATACCATGTGCCATGGCACAGTGCACTGGAATGCTGAGCTGGGCCATGGCACAGTGCAGGCTGGAACCTGTGAAATGCATAGAGGTGGTGAAAGGGTGCAGCAGCTGAAGCTGGAGAACTAATTTCCCATTTAGAAAGCATCAGCTCTATCTTTGGAAACCCACAGCAGTTCTCAGCTCTTGTGCAAGGTGCCTGATCTCAAAATACCTGCTTCCAGAAGTGTCTGTCAGCTGGAACCTTTATCTTAGTGGGACGTGCAAGATTAGGGGCTCCCGGCCACGTTTCAGCTGGGCTTGTCAGGGCAGACTTGGTATCAAAGGCTTGCAGAGAGTGATTGCAGAGGAGGGGTGGGAACACATTCTATCATGCAAACACAGCTGGGATGGGAATGGAGAATTTATTTTTTATTTTTGTTAACAAGTTAATTTTCTCAGAGGCCCTAAGATTTTCCGCCCAGCAACCAGGCTGCATTCTAAAGTGCGTTACTGTTTGAAGTCTGCCACAGTCCTGGACATATTTACTCAAATACAAATCTGACCAGCTATGTAAAGTTTTCTTTCCCTTTCTATTTGTAATTACTGTGGGTAGTTCAGAAGCCAGGAGCAACTGCTACCAAAAAAACAAAAACAAACAAACAAAAACAAAAAAAACCCCCCAAAAAAAACCAACCCAAAAAACCAAAAACCCACCAAAACTCCCAATTGTTCTGTAGCACAAGCATAGTATAAAAACATTGGTAAAGGAACACTTCCTGCATGTTTTCTTGGATATTTTCTCTCAGTCATGCACCTATACCAACTGCAAAAGTTTAGTACCCTGTTCATGAAACATTTCCAGCAATGTCCCTAAATTGTCTGCAGGCCTACAGATGGCTTTGGGCCATTTTTTCCAGTGGGTTCAGAGCTGCTGTCCATACCTGGCTGGCTCAGCACGTGAGAACACCAATATTTGTTACGGTAGGAGCAGCACATCTGAAGTCCTCATACTTGGATGCTAGAAAGCAGCTCAGCCATTTGAATTAAAGATGACACCTTTCTTGTGCAACCCTGACGCCACAGAATCTGAAGTCAGGCTTGATCATCCTTCAACTACCTGTTCTTGCATAGGAAGAATAGGATTTTGAAGGGAAAGGAGAGGAAGTGAACCTGGGGAGGGGAAAGAGCCTACAGGAATAGTCATAGTTCTGTAGTGCATTGCATTCTGGGGGAGTGTTCCACATTTCCTCATACACCTGATGGTCATGAGCCCCCTTTGGGGGTTCCTGCTGTGATCTCTTGAATCCTGATATGAACAGCAGAAAATTGGGCTCTCATGTTGTATTCATTTACCTCAGCAGGAATGAGGACTCAATATTTTTACAGATTATCTCAAATACTTGTTTTGCACAAAATGTCCTTAAAATTTCACCTGTGGCTTTTTGCCAGACACTGCTTGCACATGGTTAGTTTTGTGTACCCAGCTGCAAGCCCTTCATATGAAAAGGTTTTTGTGCAACAAACTCAGGATCAATTAGCAAACACAGACATCTACATTTGCTTTCCTAAATGCTGATTTGGGCACATAGATCATATTCAGTAGGGCTGTTCTTAGAGCTGTTGAATTCTCAACAGTTACAGCAGTGAACTCAGCCTTATACCCTAAAAAAACCTCTAATTTTCACAGCTGGTCTGGCAATGAAATTTCTAGAAACTATGGCTAGACATGGCGTCTAATACCACGTCCCACTTCTGCAGCTTCTTGGTTTCATCGCATGCCTGGGCAGTACAGAGAGGTTTAACAACTCCAGTGAAACCCATGTAACCTTGCAGCACAACTAACACAGTGTCAGCCTAGTTGATGCCAGCAGCTTCTTGCCTCACTAAAAGCCTAAAAGCAATTCTGTGAGACAACTTTTTGACCCATAATTGAAAGAAAAAGAACCAAACACAATCTCTCTGATTACTGAGATACATTTGCTTTCAAGTTTGAGGAACCTGAACTGCACTGCCAGTTTCTCCAATAAAGCAGGCAGAGTTTTTTATCTTGCTGTCAGCAGAAACTGGCCTTGTTCTATACACTGTACACATTATCTAGCTTGGTTCAGCTGCAATGATAAACATTGCAGAATCAAACTCACTGAAGTTTTCCTAGCATTGAGGGTCATACTCCCAGGTGTTCTGTGCATTTATACTGCATTCTGGGAGCTCTGCCAAGGCACAGAAGTGTTTTGCTGTTTAGTAAAAGCAACAGAAGTCTCCACTTATGCTCCTGTACAGCCCAGTCCTCACATGGATGGGGTGGAGGTAGGATGCCTCCCAACTCCCAGCTCCAGCCAGGTGCACTGCCTGCAAGTAGCCAAACTTGCCCTGTATTTCTGCCTTACACTAAAGTGCTCACCAGCACCTTAAGACTTTAATCACCTGTGTGACTCAATTTTTACCATTGCAAGGTAATAATTCTCATTATTAATAAAACAATAAAGAAAGCTGTTCAATGTACACCATAGTAAATACCTGCCAGTTAATCTCTTTCATCTACTTCCTATTTTTTAATTGAAAAGTTTTAAAATTCCAGAGACACAAAAGCAGTGATAGGTTTTGCATGATGGCCCTAATGAATCTGTGGAGCCCAGTGTCATGTCCATATCAGCTGCTGTTGAGTTCACTTATTTCCCTCCTGCCCAGAACTAATTATCATAATTGAAAACTTGAAAGAGATTGTGTCATGGGAGGAAGGCATGTCTAGCTGTACAAACCAATATAATAAGGGCAGATTGAATAGGTTGAGTAGGGCTTGGGAAAAGCCATCTTGGCTTCCAGTGCTCCATGGTGGTTCCCTGAAGCAGTAGTGCTATCACAGTTTGAGAAGAATTCATTCCAGCAGAATTAGTGTCAGGATCAGGACTGAGTGACTGTGAGCCTGGCAGCAGGTTTGAGAGGAAGATTGGAAAAGCACAGGGACTCTTTCTGGAGAGTTACTCAAGAAAGGACTGTTCATTAAGATGCCTCTGGATTTAAACAGCTTCTTGAAGCTGCTATTGACTGACCACGTCCTGAAAGTAACACTGCTGAGCTGCCCTGTGTTCTGTTTTCCAGGTGGAGTGCGCGCGATAGCCCGCGGGGGGCTGGCGGGCCTGACGCTGACCGGCCTCTACGCCCTGTACAACAACTGGGAGCACATGAAGGGCTCCCTGGCCCGGCAGTCCCTGTGAGCAGAGCCCAGGACATGCTTGCTTAGTCACCAATCAAATCACTTGTGAGACCTATCTGGTGCCCCTTGCTATTTAATTTACAATTAGTGTGAAGCTGATGGAAGCTGTGCTGGGAGGAACCTCTTGACACCGTGTGGCTGGACTGGCCCTTCCCGCCAGCTGGCTGCTGGAGAGGCAACAACATTTGTTGGACCCGCGAGTGAACGGAGTGGCCACCGAGACAGAGTCTCCCTGCCATGCTCCCCAAGCAGCCCTGGCCACAGCTGCCAGGCGTGCTGGGCCCCCAGTGCTGCTCCTGCTCGCTGCCAGGTTCACTGGGTGCCTGCAGGGTGTGTCCATAGAGCATTCCCTGCACTCCTAGCCCAGCCAGCCCAGCAGAACAGCCCCAGTAGCCGTGGCACAGGCAGGGCTTGCTATTCTGACAGCACAAGGCAAGCTAGCAAAAGGGACATCATCAGAATAAAAAGGGTGGTACTTACCCAATGCCATTTCTATCCTTTGCTCTTCCTGCTACAACAGTGTGCTGCATCCACTGACCTATTTATGGATTCATTTTAAAGGACCAGTGTGATGAAATTCTGGGGGAGTTGGTGGATATGGGGAAGTGGACAAGCAGGCTGATTATCTCCTGATGGGTGGTTATGGTAAGGCACAGCAGGGCTTGACTTCACTCCCTTATTTGCTCTAACAAATAAGGACCTGGTTGTTTATGGATGAAATAGAGTTGATGTTAAAGAACAGCTGCCAGTGGATTATCAAAACATTTGGGTGGTCCAATATCTCTGAACTCATTTAGCCAGCAATTAAAAACCAAAAAGTATAAAGACTGCACTCATTACCTATTACAGAACTTCTAATTAGCAAGAAAGTTTTTGCCTGAAGTACCATTCATAGGTTATTGGCAGAACAAAGACTGTGATGAACCTACATGTTCTCCAGTGTTAAACCATCTACCTAGCATCATTTGCAGATAAATTAAACAATAAGTTGGGAATTAGTTCAGTAATTAGAGTTACTGTATAACAGCTCATTCCTTCCACATTTAAATAATTAAAAAGATGAATTATTAAAGAGGTCTGAAGACAGGGAAGCCAGAGCAAGGGAAAAATAGGAAACTCACTGGTCAGCAGACAACTTAATGCAAACCAAGTTTATATTTGAGTTTTCACTACTGAAACGGCTCTTGATAATTACATTGTATACACCATAATAAAAACAAGAAAAAGCAGCAAAGGGAATATGGTAGCTCATACCTTCCCTCAAGAAGAAATGCCTCTTAGAAGCCTCATTAGCAGCAAATAACCACTGACACCAGCTTTTTATAGAGCAAGTGCTCCAGCTAACAAGCCCTCACAGGTGAACTCAATTAGCTTTGCTTGGTTACCAAGTCAAATTAGATGCTTTATGCCAGCACTTAAAGTAGCATAAAGGAAGCAGGCCTGTGTCAATTCTGGTTTCTGTTAAGCCTTATGTTCCACAATTCCATAATGCTCTGCATGTTGCTGCTGTGGTGTAAGTGCTGGAATTCCTTCCTAGCATGCATTTTTTGAGGGCTGAACCAGCAAAAACACTGTCCCCCACTTGCAGGCTGCAGAGGGGTGACGTGGGTTTCATCTGCACAGTGCTGTCACATGGGACATGAGGAAAACACGTGCACTTTCTTCTGAGCTTTTTCTCTCCCCACTGGCATCAGTGAGTTCCTCCCCTGCATGTTTCCTGGTCACCATTGGTTGGACTTGTGTTCCTGCACTCTTGACCACGTTGGATGAAGGATTGAGAACTGCTTTGGGGGTTAATGGGGGGTGGTTTTTTAAATGTCAGGAACTCTGCAATGTATTTTAGGTTTTCTGAAGACTTTTTCAGGACTAAAATGTGACCCAGGAACTGTCTGCCCTGCTTGAAGTGAGTAAACCGTGAAGCTTAACAAATGTATTTCCTTCTTCAGGTACACTGGAGATAATATAGAAACAAGCCTTTTCAAGTTCATAGTTAGCACAGCCTTAAGGCAAGGCTGACTCTTGAGCTACTTAGCATGTTATCAGGTCTGCAGTGTGCTCAGATTTCCTGGAACTGCTCACTTCAAGGGCAGAGCTGAGAGCATTTTTCTGAAATAGCTGTGTTACAGCTGTTAAAAGTTTTGGTTCATAATCTGTTTGTGTATGGAGTAATCTGCAGCTTGAGCTATGAAACACAACCAGCACAGAGGCAGCAGTGAGGGGGGTGAATTTTAAGATACAATACAGAGAATGTGTTTACAATATCCTGTGTCATTACATACTGTATTCACAGTTTACTGGCAATCAGTATAAAGTTGCTACTTTAAATTGTGTCCAAAGATATATCCAAGTTCAGTAGGAATAAAAGGATATAAAATCAAGTTGAAAACAGGATTTGGCTCCAGTTAGAGCCCTCCCATTCAGTGTTACACAAATGTGAGCATGGGAGACCTTGACTGTCTTGGAAGAGTGGGGTTTTGGTGCCAATTGTGGTGTCTTTGCTGATAGATCCAGGGCAGCTTTCTATGCTGTGGCTCCAAGTGAGGGAGCTGAGACAGCAGGCATAATTGGAAGGGGTTTGAGTCTGGTGAAGCTGGTTCTGCTTAGTCTTTGGAACAGAAAGGCAAAATCTGCTTACACCATTCCCTGTCAGCAGGAGACTTCTCTTACGGTTGGAGGAATTTGTTGAAAAATCACTACATAGAGTGGAAATCTCTGGGCACCCTGAAGCAGAAGCAGCTTCTGAAAACAGGAGGCAAATGTATGTTAGGGCAGAAAAATAATCCCGTGTTCATAGTCTGTTTCCTGTAATCTCATCTGGGACTTCAAAAGGAGGGAGGAAATCCTTTTGTATGCTTTAACAGAAGGTTACCCCTGTGCTTAATAAATTCTAGATAGGAAACTGGTATGTTTTAAGTGGAGCTGTGTGCACTGAGTATTGGTCTGTGCTGTTCAATGCCAGCCAGTGCAGGGACACCAGAGGTTCCCCAACCTTTTTTGGTACTTTCCCAGCATGATCAGCACCTGCTCTGTGTTCCTCACAGGTATTTCCCCCTCTCCCTGCCCTGTGGGAACAGATGCTCTGAGGCCAAGGAGTTGAAGGGGCTGGTGGCCCAGGAGCCTGTGGCCACCCTTCTCCAGGGAGGTGTGGGAGGGAAGGAAGCATTCCTCAGAACAGGGCATCAGTGTCATAGCTCAGCTTGTTCAAAGACACTTCTCCAGCCATTTGGGATCCCATGAATAGCATTCTCTTCCTGCTACTCTGTCCTTCTTGTCTTGGGTTAATTTTGAAGTACTTTTCCCCTGTCTTTGAAAGCTAAGCATTCAGGAGTTCTGCATGTGACTACTTCTAACAAAGAACTTCCAGTCTGCTTTAAAAAAATGTCTGTGTGCACACCCCCACATGAAATTTAAGGTATCATGGTTGAAAGGCTGCCAGGCCCAGCTGTAAATGTTCCCCTAATGAACAATGCAGGCTGCAGTTTAAATACTCAGTGGAGGAACCAGTCATGCAGGGAGGCTGATGCTCAAACACCAGGGAGACAAAGAGGAATTCACTTCAATTGCATAGCCAGAGCACAGATGCTCTGCAGCCATTGGAGAAGAGGACCAAATGCTACTAAAATCCATGAATCTCCATTAAGTATTCAAGAGTGGTAAGAAGCAAATGGGTCATTTTGTCCAAGTCTATTTTCTTCCAACAGCTGAGCAAAGCCCAGGTGACTTGAGACACACCAGCTGTGTGTCCAGGGGGTCATACTGTAAGGCAGGACCTGACAGGAGTTTCCCACCAAGTGTGTGCCAGATCCCAGAGTTTCCTGCTCTGGAGCTCAGTGCAGCTCCAAGAAGTGGTGAAATGAACTAAAGCACATGAATCCCCTTTGGATGGAAGCACAACTGTAGCAGCTTCCACACAGACAAACTGGACACTGCCACAGCAGTTGTTGTTGACCATCTTGTAAATGAGACATAACACACACTTAGGTTGCAATTATTTTTTAATGGAAAAGACTAATCAATGTTTTACATAAATATCAATTAGTGACAAGTCAGTTGAGTAAAGGAATACATACCCCCAAGTTTTAAAGGCTCATAATGAACTGACAAAGTAGCACACAATGACGACTACATGGAATTAATTGGAAGAGGTGGGCTGCACTCAATCACCTTCATTAAGTTCAACTGCTAACTTAATTAACTGATTAAGTTAACATCAGGCTGTTATGGGAGTTAGCCACAGTGCAGTCTTCTCATGCAGCAACAAGGACAAGTGAAGGGGAAAGTGAACTCCTAAAACATCTCTCTGCCTCCAGCAGAAAGCCCTGGCTACATAAGTACAAAAGGCTCGAGTGTTTTGCTGATGTTAAGCCCTTTCAGGGTCTGGTTTCAGATGTGCAGTCTCCCCTTCTCAGACTGAAAACTTAAATGAATGCACAGGATCGATCAGACAGGAATGTGGTCACGCTGCAAAGTGACACCAAGGTCGGATCTTAATAATAATTTCTTTTCTCTATGGGGTTGTGAAGAACTCAAATCACTTTTATTTCCAGGCAGGCTGCAGGGATGGAGGGCGGGGGGGACTATTTTCATAGTTATTAAGAGCAATTTGTTAAGTGAGTAGAAGCTGCACCAGAAACTATGGAACTTCAGTTTTTGCACGGACCCTGACAGGCATGATCCACATTTCCACAGAACGTCTTTGCACTCATTCCTACAGGCTCCAAAGGCTAAAAATCTGAAGAGGTATTGCTCATGTCATGTCCACAGCTTCAGGAAGATCCGAGTTACAGGACCCCACTTTCACATACATAATCACATGGAAACCACAGATTAAACACCTTTAAACTGCATCAGTGGGAGCCACAGTTTGCCAAGTTAGTGTCTCCCAATTAAACAGCATGACATCAATCTGCTGAAGGCATCTAATTCCCCAAATATTACCTTTCAATATTAAGTGGCTAAGATGCTTGCTTTCCAGTGGTTTAGTTGATAAAAATTCATTATGAATTATCTAGAACTAACAGAAACACACATTTCATTTTACAGCTTTTTCAGTGACATCCAAATAGTTTGTAAATGCTGGGGACACAGGGTCTGATCTACTGGTGCATGAAAATTAACACCCTACCCTGTTCTCTGAAAGGCTCAAAATTCACAGGAGTTTTGATTTAAAAGTAATTTACCAATTCTCCTGTCATGTGTTAGGTCCCATAAATCCATGTATTTTTCAAAGGCTGGATTTCACATATTTAGCTGGGAAATGCACCAACACAAGATGCAAATGAAACCTCTAAAAGAGCAACTGTTCCATAAAACAAATTGCTTGCAAGTACAGCCTAAGTAAGCTGGAACCCAACTCATGACAAAGTTGTAGCAGCTGAAAGGAACAGCAGCACTTCTGAAGTCACTGTCAAAGGTGGACATTCCACAGCACCAGGAAGATTCTGCTCCACACCTGCACTGGCTTCAACATACTTAAGTGACAACTCATTAAAGATCCTTGTATTCCCATAACAGATACAAATTTGCTAACACCTCTAAAGCATCAGATTGCTTATGGTCAGTGGGTTTACATTTCAGAATTAATGACAACGAAAAGGGATCTTCTGCACCATAACTCTGTTAGATAAGGAATCTTTGTTATGATTTTAGAAGAGAAAGCAGACGGCCAAACACAAAACACAAGCACTCAGCTGGCTGCAGTCACTCATTGTGATGTGTAACTGATAGCAGGAAGGGGATGATTTCAACACTTCCAGTTCTTCACATCTAAACAAATTTAAAATAGGGTTAATTCTCTCCAATAAACAGCAATGCTTTGGAAAAAAAAAACAACTCTAAGATACCCATAGAAAAAAGTGATATTAACATTCCTCCTAGAACTGAGTACACTGCCTTTTAGGGTTTGAAGTACTCCTGCTAAGGACCATTTTCATTCATTTCAAGAAGAACAATAAAGAGTTATCATCAGAAAGGAAAAATAGGATGTCAGCTGTAAATACATTACTAAGGTAAGAAAGAAGCTGCCTAGAGATTGACACATTAATTCCATATCTTAGTTACAGAGTTACCATGTGTCAATCAGTTGAGAGATTTACACAAGCACAGAAGTAATTCCCTCCCTGGCTTGTGAGCAAAAGAGGAGTAATAACAAAAGAGAATGGTCCAAGCTGTTAGGGGAGGATTGAAGAATTGTTAAATGTTAAAGAACTGAAGATGACTGTTAGCTGCCAGTGTCTGTGTTCTGTACCCCCAAGTCATGATTAAGCTCAGCTGTTCTAACACATTCTGTATCCTACCTGTAAAGGAGACCGATACAGCCACTTTTCATTATCTCCACTGAGTTTCATACAGGCAAAAAGGTCGCAAACTGTAGGAAGGCCAAAGTCCTGAAAGAGAAATCACCTTAATTACCAACCCCAAACATAAATACATTCTGATGTATATTCAAATCCTGTAAAGTGTTCAAAACCAAAACTGATTTTTGAGTCTTTGAGATTAATGTTTCTTCATTTTGTATAACATATTAACTTGTTTAGTGCTAAGTAACTAATAATTGTGGAAACATTAAAAAAACCAAGAGACCTAAAAACTTTCAGTCAGTACTATCCAGAATAAGGTCATTAAATTCAGTAATACAGCAATAAACCTGGCACATAAGACACAGAAGTATCAGAAACTTCTGCTCACTTGTGCTTTCTTGCGCAGAAGCCATTTATCTTCCACTGGAGGCAAGTTTGCATTTTCTAGGTCATTTGAAGTCAACACCCAACTGTTTACATTTAAGGGGAGGTGGAATGGAGCCAAGAGGTCTAGGAAAGGACTCTTGAAACTCTTGTCTGCTTTTTCCCGACTCTCCTTTTCTTCTGTGCTTTCTGCTTTGTGCTCAGCCTTGGCCAGCCAGCTTGTCAGAGGCCTCTCCAGCAATGCTTTCCAGGGTTCTGTGATCTCTGCTGAATAATCTGCTTTCTCTGCACTTACGGGTTCCCCTGGGAGCTGCTGTGTAGGGCTAAGCCAGGAACTGGCAGCAAACTTGGTCTTCTCGTGCTCAGGCTCTGGTACATCTCTCTGGCTGACTGGAACTCCATTTTTGTCCTTCCCATCTTTCTTCAGAAGCCATTTGCAAAGAGCCTCTTTTCCACAGTTTTCATCGCACACACATTCTGAGAAGCTGGCGCATAGATCATTAGCTTTGCACACATCTTCCACTTTAAAGGGGGCCTGAGGATGCTGAAGAAGCCAAGCATTTACAGCAGATGTAGTGGGTGATTTCTTTCCATCAAGATGCTCATTCAGGCACTTCAGATTTCCCAGGTTCTCAATTTCCACACTTCTGCTCTGGCTGCCACGACAACTGGTACATGTTTCAGCTTTGAGGAGCCAGTCATTCAAATTGCATTCTTCCCTGAAAGGTTTAAATTCATTCTTCCATTTCTCATCTGAAGCAATGCTTCCATTCTCTGTGTCAGGAGTAAGCAGCCAGTCAGAAAGGTCCATCTCTTCTTGTCCAAGGGATTCTAAATCCTCCACCTTTTCAATAGTGGAAAAGGATGAGTTGAGAGTAGAGGTGGAGTCCTTGCGACCAGGGGAATCTGCCTTCCCAGCAACATCACGCTGCTGATTGTGCAGGAGCCAGTTCTCCAAATCCTTCAGATTTCCCCAGGCTTGCTCAAAATAGCAGACTTTGGAAGAATTCAAGTCCTAGTAAAGACACATCGAAATATATCTATTAAAACTAAAATGCAATGTTCAGTAACTGTTTGCATAGTTAAGAGCTCAGAGCATTCCACTAGTAAGTGCCAAATTATCAGCTGAAAATGAGGCAGAATGAAGGGTGCTAGAGAAGGTGTAATTCCCACCATATTCTGCTTGCAATCAGATCCTGTGTTCTTCCCTCTGTTCAAAACTAGGTTAGTGCATGAAAGGCTTACCTGGCTGGGCTCTGACACGCATTTTTGGGTAACCCATTCCTCAAGGTTTGTGCTGGGCACATAGGGAGCCTGGCGCACAGGCCTGCTGCCGAGTAACCAGTCAGCCAGAGAGGCACTCACTGTCCCACACAGCGTCTGCTGAGAGAGAGAATGCCCTTGGTTGGGAGAAACTGATTGCTGAGCCAGCCTGTGTGAACAGCAACATGGCACTCAGCAGGATTTCAGTACCAAAAGGATAAACAGCCCCCTCTAATTACAAAAAACCCCATAGGAATTGGATAGTTCCAACATCAAGGAAGTTTCAATTAAAAAATCCTGTCAGTCACTCCACATACACTTTCATACTTTGTTCTTGCCTGTGTGTTCCTGGAGCAGCTACAGCATCAGATCATTCTGCTCACCACAGCCACTGTTACTGGCTACTCAAGCATCTTGACAAACACAAGCCATTACTCAAGCTCACATAACGTGCTTGAGTTCTCCGCTTCCCTCTAACACAATTAAACACACACAGAGGTCAATCCTACCTGCTCACAGTTCATTAGGGCACAATTCTGCCCTAGGAACCAGGGAGAAGCATTCTCTCTCTCTGAGGTTTGCTGAAAGGAAAGTAAAAATTAATTTAAATCTCTGTTTTGTCCAGTTTTTAGGACAAATTCTACAACAAAACAGAAGTAAAGCACAGCTACAAATGCTTGGTGCTTTATGACTAACACTGTTCTCAACATTTACAAACAGAATGGAGAAAGACTGACTATGAAAATATTACCTTGAGTCTGCTTCCTTTAACAGAATTGTCTCCAATAACAGAGGAAATATGCTGCTTACAAAAGAATCCCAAAATACTTTTATCACAGAAAGCATCTACAATGTTTTAACTATTGCTATCTAAAGAAAACAATAACAATTTCTTTGGGATAGGGTAGGAATGCAGTGGTTATTGCCTCTGCCAAAATACATTAGATTACATGTACATAACTAAGTGAAAACTACATGCAATAATTAATAAACTACCATGTATTTATTATACAGCTAAAATTATATGACTCATGCACAGAATCCATTCAAGCTGTCACTAAAAGCAAAAATATCACCTGGAATGTATTGGACTACTGAAGAAAAAAAATCTTTGAGGCAAGTATTCCAACCCAGGGAAGTCCTGCTGCTTACCATCGTTTTAATGGAACCAAATGAGGTAATGGCTTGGCGAAGGTAAGATGTGTCAGCCTCAAAATTCAGGATGGAAGACTCTTCAGGTTTAAGTGTAAGACTTCCCAGTCTGAAAGAGTAAGGTGATAGTTACAGAAAGGAAAAAAAATTACAGTCTTCTTCATCCATCCTGTTTTAGAAGTCAGTCCATTATTTCATAAAAAGGCTTTCAAGCTACTTGGCAATAATTAGGTAATAAAGAGACTTTTGATACAGCATACAAGAAAGGAATAGCCATCTACAAACCAAGAACAGAGTAAATTGCCAGCAAAACACAAGTTTCACCTTCTTACTTCAACTGTCATCAACAACTAGTATTTGAAATACCCTGCATAAATGAGTACCTCTCCTGCTCATTGTAGTCCTGGTTTATCACCTCAGACTGTTTCAAAGTTTTTATTTCTAGGAACTATTAAAAATATAGGAACAGTGAGATCTAGTATTAGTTCTATTAGAATAAAAAAATCAGATTAAATTAGTAACTTAAAATAAACCCAAGTGTGTTAAGTTGCATCATAAAACACATTTACCTCTCCAGGCAAATTGAAATCTGGTTTGCCAGTTCGTTACTGTAGGAGCGTTCCAGCTGATGAATAAGGCAATTGAACTGTCCCAAGTACTGCATGGAAGACAAAACACACGTTATTGTTTCGGCTTCCAGCATTAAAATTGAGCCAATACTTGCAAGGACAAGGTCTGCTTGAAAATGCCAATGCAGCAAGTGACAAGCAAGCCTTACCCAGTAGAGCTGCTGTGCCTGCTGCTGCAAGGCCTCCTCTTTGAGCTGCTGGATGAGATCCACCTGCTCGAAGAGCCACACCTCACGGCTGCGCAGGCATTCCAGCTGCCGGCTGATGTGGCTGTGGATCTTGGCCTTCACCTGTCAGGAACACACACCATTGCTCCATCTGCCAAGCAGCGTGAACACACGTGCTACACTGATTACAAACTACTGTTTGGCAGTGCCAAGTGGTATTTTTAGAGTGATTTCTGAAAATTCATCACAGTCACCCACAGCACCCCATGCCTCAGGTCAGGAACAATTCCAAGGCTACCTTTAAAGAAGTATCAAAGAATAATGTTCTTTGTAATCTTTCTCTATTCTGATGTTTCAATCAACAGCTTTTGGAAATTCTGCATGCCTGAGCTAGTAATAGAGGAATACCTTTATCAAGAGCATGGCCAAATGACACAGCAATGTGTTTGTAAATTGCTAGGAAAATTTCAGACCACTGTCATAATAGTAAATATTCTGGAATAATAAAAACTTTAATTGAAGTCATCTTAAGTTATTAAAAAATCTTTAAGAAGTAATTTAGAATTACCTCCCGCCAGTTTTCTTTAATCTGCTGTTCAGCTTTGACAATTCCAGATATAGCTGTTTCCAAGTCCTTCTTTGCTTGAAGGCACTTTGCCAGAGTCTCACTGCTGCAGGAATTTCTATTTCTATCTTGTGGTGGACTCATTCTTGAAGTGTTCCTAAAACACAATGGAAAAACCAATTTCTTAATAGTTTCTCTTCCTCTTTAACAGAAGAGGAAGGGCATCATATGAAGAACCATCTGCTCTGCTTTACTAGAAAAGGTGAACAAAAAAGCCCCTAAGACCCTACACAGATGCAAGTTTTCTAAACACAGATAAAGCTCTCCTCCAGGAGCAACAACGGTCTCCCAAACACCTCAGCCCATGGAATTTGCACAATCACAGGAAAACCAACAGATATTTGACAACAGCTTCAGCCACAGGAGTTTAGGCAATCCTCCCCTGCCAGTCACCTTCCTCCAGCTTCTATGCCTAGCCACGAAACTGCAAACTGAGGGGCTGATTCAGGGAAGGTTCAACAGCAGTGCTGCAGCTGAGGGAGAATGGCCTGGCCAGGGGCAGGAAATATTTCAGCCACCCTTTTTTCCTCTGCAGGCAAATGAGCTGGCTCCCATAAATGAGAAAATTCCAATACAGTTTCATCAACTGAAAACCCACATGTTGCTACAAAGATCACTCTTTACTAAGCGGCAAAGGCCAGAACTTTTAACAGCTACTCATTATTTTGTCCTGGTCACAGCTGTGGTAGCTTAGCTTCAGCACAGTCTCAAGTAGAAGGGGCTCAAATACAAAATTTCTACAGCAGTTATATTGGTAAGGATTCTGCAAGTAAGGGGAAAAAGACAGCATGGATTTTTAGTAAAAATGAGAAGGATCAGTGTTTCCTAAACAATGGGCTGTTTTGTTAGGGAAGAGTTTGAATTCCCCTGCCAGTTTCATGGGACTGCTGAAGCACTAAACATTCATAGTATTTGTTCTATTTAAAACAAGTCCTCAGCAATGACAGCTCTGGAAATTCCCAGCAGATTCAAAGCATACACGTGTGCCAATCTAAAATGTCACAGACTTTACCACTGCTCTGGAGGAAACGGAAAGTCATTTTGAATATGACAAGACAACCACAAGCTTGTGTTACTGAGCAGCTATTTAGTCTGCAATTTCCAAGCCCCATGCTCATATAAACTGCCACCCAAAAGTCCTTCTACAGCCAAGATCTACCAGACAGATATAAAAGTGTGTGTTTCACACAGGACAGGGCTAAGAGTGGCTTGCAAGTGGAAGGTGACAGAAAAAGCCCTGTTCTCCATGCAGCAGGAGCAGAGGCTGCACTTCCCTTAGTTCCCTCAATGCCATGGGCTTCCCGTCTCTCCAGAGCCTCCAGACACAAGACATAAACTAGGCACAGAAGCCACCCCAAGACCCTGCACACAACCCAATCCCATCCTCACCATAACATCTCATCTTTATCTTCCAGGAACCAGTTTTGTCCTGGTATTTGCACACCCTAGCTTGTTCACTTCCATAAGGTTCCATGATCTTCACCATGCTAGCAACATTCAATGAAAGGTAAGCTAAGCTTGTTCTCACAACACTCCCTAGACTTTGTTACTTTTCAACTCTCATGTACAACCTAAAGGAAGCAGGTGCCAACACTGTAAGTGGGAGCCCTAGTTCTCAGATGTAATCTAACAAGTAGATGACAACAATACACCAAGCCATGAAAACAAGGATATTAGATACCTTAAAAACTACCAGATATTCAAAAGTAAATTTAAAAATTCATATTGGTTATTTCTTCATTTTTTACATTATTACATGACAACAGTCAAAGTCTGAAAGGCTAAATAAAACCACCATATTTGCTCACAGAACACATAATGTACTTAACAACTGTGAAAATTACATTAACCTACTTTATCACACTCTGCATTAGCAACTTTGTAATAGCACAATTGAATTCAAGAAGCTTACACACGCTTCTCTAATGACCTCTGGAATTACTGTTTGTTGCTTTTCCTTTTTTTTGATGATTGCAAGAGACTCACTCCAGAACGTATAGAGAATGAATGCTGCCTTCCTCCAGCCATCTCCTGTTTAAAATGGCTGTTCTTGGGCTTTGTCACAAATAAGCCAATAAAACTCACGTGTTGAGCATGAGACCCAATCCACCCTTCTTTTCAACTTCCACGAGCCTCTAACAAAACGAAGTAGGAGTAAGCACCTATTTCCTTGCTTCCCAGCTACTCTCAAACAGCACTGAGAATTTAAATCGTTTTCAGGTCACATGCTCTGAAACATCCGCGATCACACACTTCGGCTCAACAATAACAAAATACAATTACTTCTGCAAGAAGACACACGGCTGCAACACAGCGTCACCTGCCCCGGCCATTTCCGTGCCATCAAACTGTTTCCAAGCCCACGGGGGTCCCCATCAGTCTCCGCTATGCGTGTCACGGGATGCACACCCCGAACAGATGAGCTCGCACTTACTTTCCACGCTCAGGAAGCAATCCCGCAACGTCCTGTTTATAACGCGGCTTCCATTCCCAGGCACGGCCTCCGGAATACTCCCAACCCTGCAAATTCCGCTGCAAGCCCCGGCTCGCCGGAGCGGCCCCGAGCCTTATCGGGGCGGTGCAGCCCGCGCCCCGCCCCGGCCACCGCGCCCGGCCCAGCCGCACGTCCACAGCGCCGGGGCGGGCTCGGGGCGGGCCGCGACCACCGGCCCCGGCCGGGGACCGAGCCCAGCCGCATCCGCTCGGCTCCGGCCCGGCTCCGCTCAGCCGAAACAACGAGTGCCTCCAAACATCCAGCTAGCAGTTCAAACCGCGAAGCCTCAACGTTTTGCAACAAAACCGCTATTTCTTGCAATTTCAGAAGTGTGGCAATGTGCCTTCTTCATGCAACAACGTGCAGACCCGAGCGCTGAGGCATCCAGCGCGGATGCAGCAGCGAGAGATAAAGAGCTGCGAGCCAACCCAGTTGCCGAGCTCAGCCTTCCATCCCTGGCCATGCACAGTCCAGCACTGAGCCCGCGACCCGTCAGAAATCCTAACCCGGACTGAGCTGCCCGGATGCAAGTTAGCTCCTGGAAGGACCAAAATGACATGCACATACAGACAATTCTTGTCACAGCTACTCTTGCTTCCACAATTTCACACACACAGCTGGGGAAAGCACATGGCCTCGGTTGGAAAGGAAATCATCTCGTTCCAACACCTCTGCCATAGGCAGGGACTCCTCTCACTAGACCAGGGTGCCCAGTGAGCCATCCAGCCTGGCCTTGCATACTCCCAGGGATGGGCCACGCACGTGTCCTCACCAGCACATAATCAGTAAAAATGTTATAGTCATGAAAGCAAAAGAACTGCCTGAATTATGAGGAAGATGATATTGCTCCTATTAGTAAAATAACTATCAGTTTTTACAGGAAGACTTTTGGCTCGCTGGAGAGACACCTGTGCAACCTCCTGGCTGCCTATACTCCACCCCTGAGATGTTCATTCCCATAGGTCAGAAACCGCTGGACAAATTTAATTTTAAGCTTTTAATTAAGTACCTGGTGGCTGGGGAGCTGAAGAGGAGGAGGCAACCCTGCCTCATCTGCACAGTCTGCAAACAGGCCAGCAGGAAACTGGTTCTACCAGCTTTTCACTCTCGGCACAACCATCCAAGCTTGGGAAGAGCGTTGTTTTTAATTTCATATGGTGGGGAAAAATCGCCTCAAAAACAGGGCTGTGCAGAGCCTTTGCTGGGGAAAAGCTTCTGAAGGGAACGAAGCCTCCCATTGAACAGGCTCTATTTATAAATGTGGAATGATTTCTTCCATTTGGCAGGACAAGGCTGCTCCAAAGGCCTCTCTGACCTCTCTTTATGTGGCTTTAAACCAGCTGGCTTGTTTGAACTGAAATCCCCGTGCATTTCCATCTAACCCCACCAAAAAACAGTAGTTCCTCTTAAGAAGCTCTCCCAAATTAGGTATGTGGGACTTGTGGTCAGGGAGTGAAGTACTCTAAGTACACGAGCTGAATCTGGGAACTTCCCATTTACATCCAAGCACAACAAGCACTTTGTACAGTGCAGCATCAGCATTACGTGCCAGTATCCATATGGAGCTCCTGCTGGGGAAGCTATTTTACTCCAAAACAAGTATATAACACCCTATTTTTTAAGTCACAACCCATGTGAAGTAAAAAAAAAAAAAAAAAACCTTTACCAGTTTCGAGTAAGAGAAAAACTGAAATATACACCTTAAAAAATAGCAGCAGAAGTTTCAGGTATTACATTTTCTAAAATTCATGTAGTTTTCTCCTGTCTGCACAGTATACGGTCTGTGCCACAGGCCTGAACACCCGTGACTACCTTTTCTGCCTGTTTTAGCCTCGAAGCAGCTCAGCCAATGCACAAAGCACTTGTACTGAGACACCCTCACAAGAGCTGGGCTCTGAACACTCACAAGTCACTAAGGCAGCTGTGAAGAAGTCTGATCACCATTTTATTCCATCTAACATAAATACACATTTTATGCACAACAAGCATATAACTGAAATCACAAAGTATCTGAATATGAAGGCCTGAAATCTCTATGCTATAATTACTGACAATACCAAAGAAGATACCTCAGAGTGGAGAAGACACACACTTATCTTAACGGAGATTGCACACTACAGTGCATCTTCCAGACTATAGCACTTAAAATCCCTTTGGAAAACAAGTGACAAACCCTCGGTTCTGCTTGAAGCATATGGCCCCAAAGACACCATTGCCATGCTCCCTGCACAACCATCTATCCAACGTTATGCATTTTCAGTGTGACGAACACTGGTTTTTAGATGGCTGCCAGCTTTTTTCTGCTCCCGTGACCGCATTCCTTATCCTAAGTCTCAGAGGAAGGCAACCTTGTTCCTCTGTCAGCTTTTCTCTTTAATCCCAGTCATAAAAACCGAGTTTAAAGCTATCAGAATGTTTAGCAAATCCCCGGAAGCTCTGGCTCATACCACCTACCAGCATCGAACAACATAGGTGTGACAAACTTTCAATAAACACGCTGCGGCACAACCCCGACCATTCCTAACCCAGACATTTACTGCTTATATAACCTCCCAAAAGCGCAGCTGCTAACAAAAGACTCTGCCTTTGCGATCAGGAACGTGGCTTTCGGAGCCCTCGCGGCACAGCCTCTCCGGGACACGGAGAGCGAGATCGATACAAAACCCGGTCTACGTGTGCCGGGTGAGCCCCGCGTCGCGGAGCGTCCATTTCCCCACCAACCTGAACGACCCGGGCCGGGTGCCTGGGCACGTCCCGCACCGCGGCACGGGCTGCCTACGGGCTGCCTTAGGGGACTCCTTACGGGATTGCTCGCGGGTTTGCCCTCGGATTCCCCCCGGATGTCTCCCCCGCCCTGCCGGCCCCGCCGCCTCCTCACCGCCGTCCGCGCGCCGCTCCCTCAGCCCCGCGCCGTCCGCCCGCCCGCCAGCCCCGCGCGCTCTCGCGAGACCGCCGGCCCACGCGCCCCCTGCCGGCGCGGCGGAGCGGCCGCGGGAGCGCTGAGGGAGCGCTGAGGGAGCGCTGAGGGGCGGTGCTGCTGCTGCCGCTTCCGACAGCCGAAATCCGGGCATCACGGCTGGCTGGGCACGGCAAATCCTCGGAGCACAGACCGCGTATCATGAGGGGGGCCACCGGTTTGGGTCTTTTTCATGTCCACCGGAAATTTCCCAGAGTACCTGGCTTGGTTTGGCTTTCCACAGTACAAGTTTTGGGTTTTCCTTTCCGCAAGTGTAAAGCACGGCGGAACACCTCCCAGTACTGCCAGCCCGCTTTCCAGCGGGGAAATGGATCCAGTTAGTGCTCCTTTCCTGCGCGCTTTGGCTGGTCAGGGGCGAGGAGATCAGCTCAGCTGGCCGGAGCGCGGAGCCCATAACGCCGAGGATGTGCCTTTGATCTCTGTGGGAGCCGTTCAGGAGCCGGACTCCATGATCCTTATGGGTGCTTTCCAACACAAACTATTCTGTGATTCTCTGAGATTCCAGCCTTTCCGTGGCCACCTGGCCAGCACATTGGCGAAGTGCTGCCTTTTGTAGGTGTATGCACGGCATTTAAGCTTAACAGAGAATGTATGGGGACTCCAAGCAGAAAGGACTTCAAATGGAAATCTAAGTAGCTGAGTACATGTGGCAGCTGAGTTACAATTTCCTACACATTTCCTCCTCTGGGCACAGACCAAGGAGCCGTTCTTCTGAACAGGACCTTACCCGCGGTTACAAGTACAAATTATTCAGTGCTGACATAAGAGAAAGTAGAAATCAGCCACCTAATTCCAGATGTGCTGTTACCCTGGGAACAAGTATTTCAGGTATTGGGCTTCCTTGTCTAAACACGTACAAGACATAGGGTGTGTTATATAATCCTCCTCTGTATACTTGGATTTAATAGGAAAAATAATACCATGCCTGACCTTGGAAAACCAGGAGTGCTTATGTACCTGCTGTGTGCCTCCATGCAGTTATCCAGCAGGACTCTCCCGAGGAAAGCAAGCTGCCTCTCCTGGGCAAGCAGGCACAGTGGACAGTGACAGGTTTCTGAAATCCAGATAGTCTGATAGTGTTTTTGTTGGTAGAGTTGCTTCACACAGTATACTCTCTGTGTGGATTCATTGTGGTTAAGGTCATGCCTTCCTAAGAGGATTTGCTCTTTGGATACATCTTCCATCTCACCCCTAAAGGAACACCAAGGGTAAGGAACCACGTGCATCTTTTAATGGTCTCTTTCCTCCCACCCCTCATGGCAGTACACACTGCTCCCCCCTCAGCCATACCCTTTGCCATGCCAGATGTGCCCTTTTACACAAACCTGCACAGCAGATCAGAAAAAGAAATTTAAAATTACATCAGCTTAAGCAAAAGGCAAATTTGTGATCTACTAAAATAGAGGCAAAAGGTTTGATAGAGATGCAGTTTTATGGGAAAATAAACAGGATCTGCTTGTGTTAAAAACAGCAGCAACGATGGAGACATAGTGGGCAGTTCCTCAGTAATGGATAAAACTGTGTATCGGTGTTCACAATAAGCCTCCAACCTGAGTATGAAGAAAAGCATTTTGGATGCATAAAAGGGATTTAAATACACATCAGAAATAGTTAATGAAAATAAAAACCTGCAGCTTTTCCTTTCAGAAGTGTGTAACATCACATAATGCACACCTATACCCAAGATTCAGTGCTATTTCTTGCTGAATGGGAATCCCTCTTATAGTTCTGCAGCATAAAGCCCACCCTTCCTTGATTTGGCAAAAGTGTATAATGACTCCCTTGTCACACTCAAAGACATTCTTCCTTGCTCATCTGCAGTGTAGGAATGAAGACCAAGGAGAGATTCGTCCCTTCCCATCCCCCGGAAACCGTGAGGTTTGATAGAGGACTGGAAGCTTTTTGTGTGTTTCTTAGGTATGAGCCTGCAAAACTGTACTGCTGGGCACCACTCAAACCACAAAGAACTTGAAGAATATTCTCTGGTGCTATGGCTTTAGAGCAAATTTTATGGGGTTTAAAGAAAGTTTCTGTTTTCTGTTCAGACTGTTCCTCTTTCAATAACTGCAATAATGTAGTTGAAGGGCATCAGCTGCGTTAACTTCTCTGTTAAATGCCCCAGATGGTGATTTCCCTGTTGTGCAGTGCTGCCACAGTTGAGCAGTCCATCCCTGCCTCATAAAGGGGGAATAAGGAAGCGCAGCAAGCCCGGCACAGCTGCGGGTGCAGCCCGGACGCCAAGGCAGACCAAGCTGCCGGCTGCTCCCGTCAGAAGCAGAAGTCCCAAGGCAGAGTATGAAATTCTAGAGGAGTCGTCATTGTAGCCGTCAGGGAACCTCACGCAGCTCCCGGGGGAATCGCCTGAGTTTCCTCAAGCTGTGGCGCTGGAAAGGGAATGTTTTCCCTTCGTCCCTGCCAGCCCGGGTGCATGACCCTGCCTCGCACGTATCGTCTCTGACGTGTGTCCTTGGTCCCCTTCCAGGCAGGCCGTGACCTGGCACTGGGTCCCGCGGCTGTGCGCCAGATCCATCCCCAGCCTCCCGCAGGGCCCGTCCCGCCCGTGCCCCCAGGGCGCCCAAGGAGCCCCGAGGAGCGGCCGCCACTTGTGCTCCAGTCCAAAGGCTTCTCGGCCCCGAAGGGCACTTTCAGAGCTCTCTGCACTACAACTACTCACCTTGAAACTTTGCTGTTTTTGTCGAGCTATCTCAGTGCCAGAGAGGAATGAAATGGTTTTGAACTCCCACACAGTTTCATATATAGACTGTAAACAGATGTTTTAATAGCCTTTTCCTGCACACCACACACAGCCTTTTTCCTTTCTCTAGCTTAGGGATTACTCATTTCTGCAAACTTTCTAATTACTGTTTATTCTTCTATCCCACTTCACATTAAACAAAAGTACGAACTACACCTAACTCCACACTCATCTTTCATTTAAAGAGGTTCTCAGGAAGGTCTTCTGTAGCTTCTCCACACAGCCTAACCAAAGGCAGAACTTCTGGAAGTAGTGGGTTGCTTTTGTGAATTAGGGTCCCACTACAGACGTGAACAAATCTCTTACTTGTTGTCACCCAAACCTATCAGTGCAAAAAATAACAGGCACAGCACCAAAGGACTCACACGAGAGGGGGGCAGGCATGTAAACAGTATATAAACAATTTTAACTAAACTAAAACTGTTTTTACAAAGTTTCAACCTGATTCAGAAAATTTCTTCTATCACAAACATAGATTGAGCCTGTAGCAAAACAGCAGTGTGATTTTGGTCACTAAACATTTTGCAGCCCCCCCAGCATATACACACACACACACATTCCAGTCAAAATTGGAGCAAGGACGGACTCGTAGTGTAGACTTGGAACACAAGGGCTGCATTACAGCTCCAGAGTTTGCTCTCATTTGAGTGGGGGATCGGGTTGTTGAACACATCGGCATCACACAATTGAAACAAGCCTCTTCTGCTTTCTCAGAAACACTCCTTTTCCCAAGATCCTTTTTGAGAAAGCAGTCATGGCAGCATGACAGTAAATTAACCCCTCATTCTACTGCTAGAGTGAGGTTGATGCTGAAAAAAAGCATGAAATTTAGAAAACACACATCACTACGTGAACAAGGAAGAAATTACAACATAACAAATTATAATGTAGTGGAGTGGGCTTTCTGCTTAAATCCATGATTATGCACCGTAACATTATAACATCACATTGTGGATTTAAATCAATGTAAAAGCTTTTCTATAATTGGATTCTCTGAGGCAGTGGCATTTGTACGATTTTCCAGACAATGTGAACACAAGACAGCATTCAAATAACCTGCACGCAGGAATTTCTGCCGAGTGCAATGGGGAGTGCACTACAACCAGCACCAGAGGCACTGTAAGCAGATTCCCTACATGCCTGCAAAAAGCCATCAGAGGAGGGGAAAGGGCTGACATTTATGCATGTGTCATCACTGAGGGTGTCGTCTGTGTCGGGGGAAGGACCTGACACTCCAGCTCCCGTTGGAATTGCTTTAAGGGCGGTACAGCACAGGTAAGGTGCTGGCACTCCGGCTTGAACAGTTCTGTGTGCTTCCTGCATTACAAAAAGCTGCCCGTCTGCTGGAAAGCACAAACAAAAGGGTGTTCGGGCAGGATTCTCTGCACCCCAAGCAGTGACCCCATCTCTGCTTTACAGTAAAAATTGTCAGAGGTGAGCAGAGACCAGAAGGTGCCGTAGAGGAAGAGCCGGTCTGTCCTGCGGAGCTGTGCGCCGGCACTGAGCACCAGGTGGAGCTCGGAGATGTAATCCTGGCCAGCGGGAGAGCGGGGGAGCGCCTGACCCACATTCCTTAAGTCCTACCACCTTTAACACCTCCCGGGACAAAATCTCCCCTTTATCACACCTGTGACACCATTGTTACTGGAGTTGTCTTCAGTGCCTGTAGGCGAGCAGGAGGTGGCTGGAAGGGGATGGAAGTCTGCAGCATCGTTTCCTTGCCTGTGTCCCTCCCCTTCGTTTCCTAAGCTTCCTTCACATGCCATCTGAGTGGTATAGCCTGTAGTATACTGAAAGCCTGATAATAAGACAGATGACATCTGTTTAGGTCACATATTTGAAAGGATTAATACTCTCAAAGACTTACAAGCTACAGCTTAGTACTCTGCTATCTGAACACATTGGCCCTGGTACATGTGATGGCTGTCAGCTCAAGGCTCTGCACTTCTGCAGCTCAAGAAAGATGGAAGCCAGACATCCAAGTGACCACGGCAAAGGATATGCACCACTCCCTTCACAGATGCAGTAAAAGCCACAAGCAGCTGTGTGCCAAGTCTGGTGAAAGAGTTCAAGGGGAAAGGAGCAACTCCACGGCAGTGGTTTTGCCCATGACAAGGTGCTGCCTCACAGAAAATGGACACACTCATTCCATCTGGCAGAGGTCAAAAGAGAGCACAACCATTTTCATACTTGGCAGAACTGGTGTCTGCAAGTTGTTTTCTGAGCAAGAAAGGGAAGATAATTCTTACTAATCCATGTGACCCACAAAGCTGCTTACCTATCTCTTTCCCTTTAAAACCACATGGCTCTGTAGAACTGCTCCTACAGAGAGGCAGGGCAGTGGCATGACCTGGACTGTAGCATCAACAGAAAGCACAACAGAAAGCAGGCCGGAGGGACTTGCAGGACACACAATGCTTGTGGACAGGCAGTGCTTGCAGACACAGCAGCCCAGGGCTCTGCACACAGGCTCAAGGGCATTAGATTCCTCTGTTTTGACAAGGGTCAGCTGGATCTTGTGGCCTGTGTAAATAACAATGCTTTGGAAGGAAGCTGAATAGAACATTATATTCATTTCAGATCCATAGTTCTGAATGGAGGGAAAAGAAATAAAATTTAGAAATCAATTCTAGACTCTAAAGTCCCCTTAAGGGGAAAGACAGGAGAGACTGACGCAGCAAGTTCCACTGAGTTATTTAACTGGTAACATGAGAGTTGATTTATTTCCAACTCATAAACCCACATGCTGCCTCTTTCTCCCTTGCCAATTAACAGTATTACTTAGCACTAATAAACTGCTTTCATTTTCAAGGGGCTTAAGAAGACAAATTAATCACCTCAACATGTCTGAAAGGAACAGATGGCAATGAAGTATTAACATTGCAATTTCACAGTTGGAAAAGCTCCTAAGAGAGGGGGCAGTAGCAGTGTCTGGAGGACACCTAGCCCTGTGGAGCTGGAGTCCCTCCAGCTCACCTCCATTCTCAGCTCCTGCTTTAACCCAACCTCACCACACATTACTTTTCCTAGAGCAAAGCTTCACTGTTTTTCTTATTCGTTCTTTAATAGTGAGTTACACCCTTCTAGAAGGCCTCTTACCTTACATCTCCAGACAGGTCGTTACTGCTTTGGATTTAAAAGACTAAATGTCTATCCAATAATGCAATTAGTCCAGCCTGTCATTACTCTTACAGGCTGTAAGCAGAGAAGTGATCAGGAAGAAATACATTGCTTTGTCCATACAGTGGAGGTGCTCTTTTTCCCTGGAACAACTTGGTTACATTTCAGTACAAAGCAGCTGACTGCCTTTTCCTCTTCTCACTCACCCCTGTCTCTGAGGACAGTGCAAAAATGTTGCTCTCTGGGGCCTTTTGGCTCAGCTGTACAACACAAACCTTCTTAAGCTACATCTGTGGCTTTCTGTGGAACGGGGGTTCCTAAAGCAAAACATATTCAGGTGAGGACCAAACAATAAATACAACAAATTTTAATAGTAACTAATGTGACAATGACTAAGCAACTGTTTAGTGTGTTGTTTTGGCTTTTTAAAAAGAACTGATTTAGCTATGGAGGGTTTCATTTAAAGCATTAAATAATACATTCTATTTCAGTATTTAACCCCAGTCAAAGACTCTCATATTGAAACAATTTGACAATAGTCAGTATCAAATGTCTGAAAGGTTTTGGCCACTCCTCTAGGAATGGTAACAGTAAATACTAATTCAGAATTAAATGAATTACTCTAACACCTTTTCAGAACTATTTCAACAGCATACTGATATTAGTATCAATTTCCTTCAATCTCTGCTGAGCCACTGAGCTAAGCACCTCAGCCCATTATCAACCTCAGCCATCAAGTATCAATGTACAATGTACAATGAAATCCTTCTAGAGACATTAGTTAGTGTCTAGGAACAACATAACATATCCAAAATACTGCATTAACTGAGGCTGTTCCCATTTGTTAAGGTAAAGAAGACACACTGAGACAAAAGGGTTAAGCACCCAGTGTGCCAGTGCATCCCTCCCTGAAAATTCCTGGGAAAGGCAGCCCCAGTCTGCTCACCTGGAACGGGTACCTGAGCATTCAGGCTGGGGAGCAGAGGCAGCATGATCAATACAAACAGGTTTTCAAATGGGCTTGAGAAAATACACCCTGATTTCAACCTAGCTTGACAAGCATCTGTGTTCAGCATTGACCCACTCAGTTATAACTCTAGCGTGAGTTTTCCTGCTACTTTATTTATATTTAAGAGTAGAATGTAATGGATTTGGATTTTCCTAAGTAAGAAAGCATTAAAAAACAGAGTTCTCACATTTACAAGAGTAACACTTCAACACAGAATACTTAATATACAAAATGGCTGCATTTGTTTTTTTAAAAAAATTGAGCCCAAATGCAAAACGAATCCCAATAGCCCTTTTTCTAAGACTTTGATTGTACAAGTAAAACAACTTGTTTTATCCCTGTAGCTAATATTCAGATGAATGTTTGTTGTTGGGTTTTTCCCTCAGATTTCCATTATATTATTGTACTTTAAACTTTTCCAAAAGTATAGGAAGTCCTCAAACATAAACACTATGTTTTGTAAGTAACAGCAACCCTGGTTAATAACGTGAAGATTCAGGATGCCCGTAATGAGTGAGCATCTGTTTTTCTGAACTTGCAAATAATTGGTATCCTTTGCCTTTACTTGTCATTTATTTTTCTTATCCAGGAATGATAATCAGTGTTTAGGACTGTAGTAGCAAGTCACACCAATGTATAAACCATAAGTAATTGACACCAGAACTGTGCGAAATACAAGAATGGTTCCAGGTTTTATAGCACAACAGCCAAAGAATTCAAGAGACTTTGCTGTATTATTCCAGTCTCTTCTGCAAACTCTCTCTTTCTGACCACTTTGATACTGGTCTTATTATATCATCTTCCTACAGCTGGGGGCATTATTTTGGAGAGGTGCTTGGAATGGCAGGGCTGGGAAGGAGAATACAGATTTTCCACACATCAAATAAAGCATGGATTACAATGGCCATGGGAGGAAGGTGCTCTTGCTATTTTAAAGCTTTAGTTTGACTCTTCAAATCTTTAGTTCTCCTGGACACCCAAGGACAAGCTAACAGACAGCACAAGGCTTTAGACCACTATAGTGCTTAAAATTCTCAAAGTGTAATGTTTGAAGAAAGGAAAAAATCAATGCTCAATATTCTGGACCATAAAATAAGCTCAGATAGAAACTGCTTAACTAAACTCTAAATAATAGCAAAGTAATTTTATTTAGTTACTCATTACTTCCTTACTCCTATTAAAGCTTCAATAAAAGGAATTTTACCATGCAGAATCATTATCAGAACTTAGATGCTCACAGCTACAGAGGCATTCTGAGTAAGGCATTTCATTGCAGTGGTTTCACACTTGGCTTGTATAAAACTCATTTTGAGCTCAGACTTCTTTGAGGCCAAAGTCCCAGGGTCTGAATGAAGCTTCCTGAACATGAGATGAGTTTCACAGGAGCCAGCTCTGTTAAATCCCACTTTGCCCAGGAATGCAAATTTGATATTTAACTACTCTACATCATTAAATTAATGCATTGCAGGACATTTCAGCTTGTAAGTCCGACATTTAAGGATTTTCTAGATGAAAGTTTAAAGCTGTCCTAATCACCTCTTGATATGCAAATGTCAGGTGAACATTATGGAGACAGTCTGCTAACTTACTGGAACAAAAACCAAACCAACAAAGCACAAGCACACACACCTAAAGTAAGATTGGGTAATTCCACAGCAGTAAGTGCTCAGACACTGCAGATTCTCCTTTGAGACAGAAATGAATGTTTCTCTTCTCTCTCATTTAAAAAAGAAAAAATAGCACATCTCATTTCCCCAAGAATCTTCGGCATTCACCAAAGGCACATAGGACACTGGGAATAGTATTCTCAGCTTCCCTGAGAAACCTTTCACTTCAAAAGTGCCCTGCACTATGGCTGCATTACACTATCATAACAGGTTTCCCACTGAAAACTTGTTTGTGAAGTTGTTTTTAGAAGAAAATAAATCTTTAAGCTGCCCAAATGACCAAGGCACTCAGAATAACCTTAGGACTGTCCTTTGGGGAAGACACAAGATCTCACTTTCAGCAGATGCCTGACGCCAGATCAGAGAGGGAACACAAGACAGGCAAAGGTTGTGTGCAAACTGTCCTCTGTGGCTTATGCAAGAGCCAAATAACCACTGCTCACTGGAAATTACTTTTAATATAAGCAAACCAAACCTGCTCGTGAGTTGTAGGGTATGGTGGTGCCACAGACTAATCTGAACAGCTGCCGCTTCAGCTCTCTAAAACAAGCACTCAATAAGTAATTCACATGACATCTGTCATCTTTGGTAATACTGTACATTTGTGTCAATCACTTGGTAAACATCAGTTCTGGATATTTAGAGCATAATTCATCATAACTACAAGCTAACTGGAAAGTTGATGGAGTGTCCTCCAACTGTACATGAGCTTGCTAAGGGAAGAGTTCAGACTAGCAACACTGAAATTACTTCACAGTTATGTAGAAAAAAAGTTACAATTCTTTGTCATAGATCATTATACTAGTTTGTTGTTTTGTCTAAAGTTAAAGTGGGTTTGTAGTCAGGATTATTAAATTAACAGCAAAACAGCTGCCAAAACAATTTAAGGGATGTGACTGAAAGCTAAGAACTTTGATTAAAGCATAATTTTTTTAAAATTGTTTTCTAACCCTAAATTATTAAAATACAGAAAAAAAGTCATCATTATTTCAAAAAGATGTATCATTAAAAAAAAAAGTTCCATTCCTTACAATATAGTTTAAAACAAACATAGGAGAAAACAGTGCTACATTAAATACAGTCAGGAAGAGCATTTGGATGGGATTATTTAAGTATAATCTTATGCTCTCTGTTATATGGTCCAGCCATGGACTTTTCCTTGCTTTAATGTATATTTTATGATCACTGATCTTTTCCCCCTCATCCTGATGTGGGCTGTCCACATACACTGTGTTAACACTTAAGAGTCAGCATTTATGTACAATTTTAAACCAGCACAGCTACCCTACACCCTACAGCTGTGCTCACTCCACTGCAGTGCTGGAGCGAGCACAACAGCTTGGATATCTCAGGGAATGCATCATTGTTCTGAAAGGCCTTTTTTTCCCAGTTTTTTCAGGGGGTGGCTCCTCATTACTTTTATCAGCAGGCTCTGTCTGGAACTGTTCTATTTGAAATTCGAGATGTTTTTGAATGGCCACCCCGAGGACTTCTGGATCCACAGATGCCCCATACACTTCCCATGTCATTCCTTCATCATCCCATCTCACTTCACGAACTGGAGATCTGGGGGCCTCCAAGTCTTGCTCCAGGTTCACCTCTGGGAACACATGTGAGTGACCTCCTGCTGCAGCTGCTGGGCTTGTTGCCACCGATTTGCATTCCATGGTTGGAAGAGTTTGTACCTCGGCATCTCTACGCTCCAGAGCTGGTTTCAGGCCTTTGGTTATGTCATTCATAGAGGTCATAGTCCACATATCCTTAGTTGTCACTACCATGTCTGCACCTCGCTGGCTCTTCAGGGCAACATGAGCAGCCTCAGCATCTGGAGGAGCTCTCTCCTGCTGAGCAGATTGCAGTTGTTCTCCAGGAACATTACAGCACTTCAGGATTTTCTTGGCATCCAGGCCTGATTCACTTACTGAAGACACCAGCTTGGGATATGTCAGAATGTCTGAAGCAGAAAAGGAATGGAAGTAGCCAGGTGCTGCCTGCTCTTTTTCTGTCTCACTGACAGAGCACACCAACTGTGGGACGAGCTGGATGGATGGGATGGGCAAGGAGTGGCAATAGGCTGGGGTGGTGGCATCTGCCTTCGAGGCATCCTGCCTGAGACTGCAGGGCCCTGCAGAGTTGTTGTGAACTGTCATCAGCATGGGGGCATATGCAGAGTTTGGAATATTGCCATAAGTTAGACCACCATGAATAATCCCAGGCGCTTGACTGAACATTGTCCTGTTTGGGAAACCATTTCCAGGCATGTGGGGTCCTAGAACAGCAGTGTGAAATGTGCCAGGATCTGTGTAAACAGTAGTGTTACGTGGAATACTGCCACTGTCAAAGGTATTTGTGGGTACTTGTTGGTCTCTAGGAAGATGAGTCACAAGGTTTTGATAGTGAGATGTATTTTCATTTGTTTCTGATCCATATCTCTGTGTTTGGAAAGACATCCTAGCCACTGGTGGACCATGCTGGCAACCAGAAGAGCTTAGGCTGGAGTGAGCAGCACTGATTTCTGTGTGAGTGACATAAGTCTGCTGTTTGCAGCTGCAGGTTAGGTCTGAGTGGCTTCTCTGAAGGGCAGCTCCTGATTCTTCCATTTTATACATGCCTTGCTGGTGAACAAAGCAGGCTGAAGAAACATTCTCAACAGTGCTGCTCTTTACACACATCTTAGTGTCCCCCACTCCCCAGGATGATGAGGACCGTTCAGCGACAAGAACATGGTTTGTATTCTTAGTTCTGCCCTCTGAATGGCCATTGGCTGACTGGTCATTTATGGTTTGGACCTCTGATCCAAGTCCCATCATCCCAGGCTGCGAGGAGGACCAGGCAGGGCTCTGCACACTCCTTGCATCACTCCTGTTCTCCAGGATATGGCAGATGGTGCTGCTATGGCTTTTCTTCAGCTCCTGCTTGTTTTGCCTTTCCTCTAAACTCCTCGAGTGCCCAATACAGGCCAGATTTGAGGAGCTCTTGGATAGGAGGTGACTGTTGACATTCAAGAGACGGTGACAAGAACTTAATGAGTCCTGGTAGGAATGGGTGTGGAGCTGGTAGCTGTCAGATGACATGGCAAAAAAGAGAGATCTGCAAGAAATGGTGGAAAAGAAGAAATTTAAATAGGAAATAAATGTACTGGAAACTATAATCTCTACTGACCTTCTGCTTGGCCTTCTTATCTTTCACAGTTCACAAGTACTTTTTAAAAAGCACAGTACTCTAGTCTAAGTATACTCAAACCAGTTAGCCTCCATATTCACTTTCCCCAAAGAGTTTTTCCCTAAGTTAGATCCAGGATTTTTTACAATTCTGGTACTTTTTTTCCAATTCATAATACACAAAAGGAAAAAATCCTCCTTAGTTTCTACCTTTTAACAATAACTATCTCAACATTACCATATACCATCTCCCCAGATTCACTGGAGCCATTTTTGGGACATCCAGAGATGTCATGTAACTTAAGCAAAGATAGAAGCATTTTCAAACTAGATAGCTTTTCACCACAGTGGTCATTAGGCCAATGGTATTATTGGCAATACAATTATGCATTGTCAAAACAAAAAAAAAAATATTTGTTTTTAGTCTCTCCACCTCATAATTTCAGAAGTTATCCAGTCACTGATGGAGCTTTTAAACCTTAAAGCTGCAATAACTGAACAAGTTCTCCCTTTTCCCCACACCTTTCCCAACAAGCTTCTTGATATTTCATGTTACAAGAAGATCATTGTTTGAGTCCACTGTTTCCCCTGAGCCCACACAAGTGTACAATGGGTATGGACAAAGCTGTTTTGACCCCCTGTGACAGAGATGACACAAAACACAAGAAAATGACCTCTGCCAGGCCAGTGCAGGGTCATTGCCAGTGTTCCCAGAACAAGTAATGCTGGGCAGCACCCAGCTTCTGCTCACCTCTGACACCACAGGGGGTGGCTGCAAAGACAGATCCAGCCAAAGGCTGGAGGTGAGATTCCCCCTTTCTCTGTAAGGAGAATCTGCACCTCAGCACTGCTTCTGTTAAGGGTGCATGCTCTGGGCTCTTGGGCTGCTCACCTTTGCAAATTCACAAGTTCATGCTGGCACCAGAGGCCGGGTAAAAACAAAACAAGTAAATCTTTAGCCAAAGTCTTGCAGTTCTTCTGTCCTTTCCTATAGTGTACTCAGTCATTTTTATTTTTAGAAAACCCTTGTTTTTACCAGTTGGAGCAGTACCCTCTATGTTATTAACATTTATGTTAGCAGTCTCACATCTAAAGGAAGTTGTGATTGAAGATTTTGAACCTCACCAGATTTGCAATCCATTTTTGCTGATTGAATCAGATATTCCACTGACTGACTACACATGTCGCCTTGGTGTCACAGAGGTGTTGCAACATTTGTACAACTGAAGTTATTTTAATATGCTCATTTATCTATATCTACTTACACAAATACATATATGTCTTTTTTACAAGAACTCACTGTGTTGAGCAGAAAGATCCAAAGTATTTGTGCCTTGCTTTCAGACCAAATACTACCAGATATTTTGTTGTGCAGATATAGAGAGTGAAAGCCAGGATTTCTCATTTTGCACAACTTTCCCTCAGATACACTCTATACACTCTGCCCCCTTAGCAGATTTAACAGAAACCTGCACAATTTCTTGTGCACTCTATCACTAAAATAAAAATGAACATGGAACAGGAAAGGCACATACACATGGTGAACAAAAGCACTCTGCAAATGTAACAGGGACATGCACTCTTGCCATCAAGGACACAGTGGCTGCAAGGGCTCACATTCAACCCTGTCAGTGAGAAGCTTCTCAGATGTGATCCTTTTAATGTGATATTTACAGCTTTCAAGAGTCATGTACCAATGTAAGTGATAAGAACATGCCTTTTGCTCCCTCTGCCAACAAAGAGCTCTACAGCTGATCCAGGCAGCTATCAGTGCTTTTAATTCCATTTCCATTGTTAACTTTGCCAGGCTAACAGGTTGAAATTTTCCCATCACCTGAAATCCACTTCTGTTGGCTTTCTTCCATATGAAATTAAATTGAGCATGACAACATTAAAAAATAATAATAATTGCCAGCACATTCTTATAAAAATTCTCATTGTGGGTTGTGTGGCAGGGACTTGTGACCAGCAGCAATATCCTCTAGCATAGGGTTTGCTCCAGTTTGGACTGTATGCAGAAAAAAGGTGATTTCCCATCCTCCATACACGTTACCTCTCCTGCAGCCATTTCCACACGAGTATAGTCTGCCACACAGGGTTCAAAGGAGTCAAGAGGATTAAACACCAGAGCAATAGCTGCCTACAAGATGAAAACCTTACATTTAATCTCTTTAAAACATAACACCTGCAAAGGCTCTCACACACACCTGGGTAAAACAACACTTACTAATGGAAATCCTCAGACACAAATATTGAGACTCAGGTGAAAGGAAGCTTCAAACATATCCTGTTAAAAATGATACAAGGCTGTGGAAAGTTTGAAGGGCTCTCTTACAAAGTTCACAGTGTTCAAATATGTACAGGTACACAGAAACCAAGGCCTTATTTGCTTTCTTTATGTAGCAGAGGACGTCCCTGCAGAAGCCTCTGTAAGTGAAAGAAGTGATGCATTTGAAACTGATTTGTCACCTCACACACAACACATTCAGATGGATGGAACAGACCAAACACAGGGACATCACTGAAAGCAACATCCAGGCTGATGCTGCCAAGAAAACCTCCAAAGAAAACTCTGAAGAGATTTATTTTTGCCCCACTGCAGGTGAAATCATGAGCAAACATGGGCTGTTGTGACATGTATCACACATGGACATGCAGAATAGTCTAAGCAGCTGCTCCCAACAGCATCTGAACATTGTTGCTCAGACAGACCAGGGTTCCACACCAGCATAATTGTAACAATTCTCCAATGGCCTTGGGCCTTCCCAAACTCTGCATTTCAGGGGTGCACGGCTGGCACTGATTGCTCAGAGTGCACAAAAAGCCCCGGAGAACAGGTCCAACAGCACACACCCCCCTCCTGAGCTGCCAGAGCTCCCCTGAGCCCGGGGTGCAGCCCATGGCTCCTGGGCAAGGCTCTGGATGGTCCTTCCAACACCTCTGCCAGTGAGGGGCTGGGTCACCGACAATGAGGGGCCAAATTTCCAAAAATCCAACCCCAAACCATGGACCCTCTTCAATGTCACAGCCATGCAACACCTTTGTGTTTTGTCAATCAGCTGATCAGGAATGGATTACCCACATAAAACATGGCTAGAAACACACTGATTTTGTGCATTCATAGGCATCCAAACCAACTTTCTTCATGTGTGCTGGGCAGAACAGACTGGCTAACTTGCATTTCAAAAACGTAAAAATATGGTTTATAGGAAAGGAATTTTACTTAAAAATACCTACTTTAGCTTCTGAGTCTGTCTGAAAGATTTTGATTTGAAATTTCAAAGGAAATTCACACCTGAATACACAAATAAGAAAGTATGAATTTTTGTGGCAGCTACTTGCTATGAATATATAGAAAATTGTTAAGCAAGCAGAGAAAGGATTAGGATAGAAATGGAATTAACATCCACTATTTTTGGCTTAGCTTCAGATAGCTTATGAGGGGATCTAGGCTGCTTTCACTAATTCCACTGAACTACTTTAAAGCAACAAATGTGTATTTTGCTATGACTTATGATTAAAGTTTTGACCTATTTAATGCACCAGTAAATTTACTCTCAAAATATTAAATATAATGTATGTTACCAACTGAAAGACATTCACTGTAAATTAACGACGATTCTAAAATCCTTTGGTATTTTTGTATTCCACACGTACTTTAATTCAAATTTTGAGAGCGCTCTCATGTTTTAGTTTGAAACTGTTCCCCTTGTCCTATCTGCCCACATAAAAAGTGCTTTTCCTTCTTTTTTAAGAACTCCCATTTAGTACTTTGTTACTACAGTAAGTTAAGAGACAGTGAGGCAGTGAGAATCACCTGACACATGGAACAACACAAGTTAGTTGCAGAATTTGGGAAGAGTCAGAGAAATTTAACACTATTTACCAGAAACATGCATGCAATGCCAGAGACTTCTCTAAATCTTCCACAGTTGTTTTTTCTTTATATAACTCTGATGGTCAACCCACAAGTCAACAAGATTTGTAATAATGACTGCAGCTGTTTCATCCATCTTCACTTGACTGATCATACAATTAAAAAAAAAAATCTTAATTTTATGTTTTCAAAACCAGCACCTGACTGCAAATAAGTTATAAAATCAAAGCCAGTTTCAGGGGTGACAGCACTAATATGCAACTGTGGAATTGGGAAAAGCTAAGCAATCTGATCCATACCAACATTTTTGGATGCTGCCCAGAACCATCCATGGCAGAGCAGCCCTTTCAGAGAAGACACTTTCTGAGAAGTGTTAGGGGATTGCAAGGTCTTTGTCCTGAATTTGCTCCTCCGTTTGCATCATTCTGGCCCTGCTGTGCAATAATCAGCTCCACACAGCAAACACAGAATTTCTGGAACAACACCAAACTCCAAGACATACACAATTATATTTTATACATGACCAATAGTGTCATTTTAATTAACCTAAGACATTTACCTGAATAGAAGGCTGCTAATAGAGATTCTTAACTTTATTTAATCTTATTACAAACAACATGGTTATAAATTTGAAAGTTAAGAGCAGTTTATGGCTAAAATGATGGAACTTGAATTACATCCTCAGGGGCAGCGGTCACTTAGCCATAAACACTGCTGGCCCCTGCCTGGGGCACAAGACAGCACAGAGAGGAAAATCTACATTTCTGCCCAAACAGCCGAGCTCCCTCAGGTACCAGAAGCAATTCAGTACATTCACACTGCGCTCTCTTCAGGCCTGGTGTTTTTTAAGCAATGTGGCTTCCTTACTGCAATCCATGATTAAATTTCTAAGATACACGTTTAATGTGGTAAAATGATGTAAAAAGGAACATCATCTACTATGCCATTCATTTCTTTTAGAGCTGTACTAATTTTAAAGAAACTTACACCATGAAAATAAAACAAAATAAAGAGTGCTTATGTCTAAAAATTGTCCTTGCTTGCCCAGATGGAGAACTACTTGCACAAGATAAGAAAGATCTGTTTTGCTTTAGACAAAGATTGGCATGATAGCATTATGAGATCTGATGGCCTCTCCTTAACCACTACTGCTACTGAAGGAAATAGTTCATTAACAGTAATCACTAACATTTAAATTGTGTGGGGAGGAGCGGGGGAGTCAAACCACTTGAAAGGCATTGGCAAAACAGGATTAGCCATGGTAAAAAGCTTAGAGATTCAAGTGTCTGGGATTAGGAGTTTTGTCGTTGCTGTTTTTAATTGTTATTTTATTTTGGTGAGGTATAAGTGAAAGAAAGAAATAGAAGAGTTATAGTAGGGGAAAAGGTAGCACTTGTCAGGGAACATTAAAAAAATTCCGTCAATACAAAAGTAATTTCTCTAAATTCTGTCCACTAGATTAATAAAGACTCAGGTTGAGACCCCAATCACTTAACCTTTAATCCATCATCTTTCTGTAGGCTTTCCATTTGGGAATAGGCATTATAAACAAACTATGCCTTGTTCAGCTTAATCTGCTAATGCCCTTTTGTAAATATTTTCTCTCATCCTAAGTATTTCCAAGTATCAGCCAGACCTACAGGACAGACTGGTTTGGGCATCAAGAGATACCAACAGGCAGACACAACAGACAAGTGCATGGTTTGCATGCAGAGGAGTGGGGTTGGTCTCCAGTTCTGCACTGCAGGAAGCACTGGGGACACTGGGGCCATGTCACTGGGGCCATAATTCACGGGGAGGAGGGGGACTACACCTGACAGGCAAGAAAGCACCAGAGAGCTGTGACCCTCAGTGCTCAGCACTGCCAAAGCAGAGGCCTCGTGTCTGATGCCCTTACAAGGCTCACAGCCTCCTTAGTTTCTGCTAATTACCACTTTGGCTGCCAGGCTTTCCTAGAGGACTTTTGTCTTTTCCCCATCCTGTGCTGAGAACATGGGGCAGGTGTCTCTCTGCAGTGACCAGTGACAAGACTGAGAGTGAAGAGACCCCTTTAATGAGTGTTAATGAGCCGCAGCTCTCTCCTTCCACAGCAGAGACCTGCTCCCCCAAACACTGAGGGTGCCATAGGTGCCCTGGTGGCCTAAGCAGGAGATAACAGATGAGTTCTCACATCAGAAAATGCATAGATTCCAACATTTGCCAATGCATTCACCTCAGTGTGGAACAACAAAGCCACAGTGCCCACAGTTATCCCAGCAGCTCAGAAGAGCCATGCAGCAAGGTCAGCATGCTCTTTTAAGGACCAGGGACAGCCCAGAGCCCCAGCACAGTCTGAGCCAGCAAAGCAGAGCTGACAACTCTGAAAGGCTAAAATGGAAGTGCCATGAGAGAGGAGTCTGACAGGGACGAACCAAAGGAGACCATTTCAGTGACACCTTCAGCTGAATTCCCAGGAAGGATAATTCACATTATTGAGAAACCAGAGAGAGCTGCACCCTGTCACAAGGGAGGCATGTGTTGGGACATTGCCCTGACAGCACCACATGATTTACTACCGCAACATGTGGCGTCTTCTTTGCCACCTTTTAAATTTAATCATCTCTCCCAGAAACAACTTCAAAAAAATCTCTTGGACTTCATCTTTCTTTAGAAGAATTTTATAAGCAAAATATTACTCCCACTATATTTCCACATGGATATCTCCTACAGCATACAAACTACCCTACAATAGACCCAACAGAGCTAAAATATGAAATATTGTGCAGTCATATTTGATGCTCACTTTTACTGTTTGACAGCTCACTTCTTCAAAGCTCATCTCTTCAGTTATGAGACTTAAAACTTTAATTACAAATTAAATATGATGACATGGTAATGTAATCAGCTGTTTCCACCAGCTGGGGCTTAAAAAAATCAAATATAATAGCAGCAGGCAACATTGACCTAGAATCATGCTTACACTGAATAGTGCGTGCCTAAAGAAGTGGTATATTAATGTCCTTCTGGCTTAAGCAGAACAGAATTAAGCAAAATGAAACTGTTAATTCAGATGCCAGGATTATGCTGCTAAGAACTGATGGCTACTGATATCCACTGGTATATTGCAGAAGTCCTGTGACAAAATACTTGACAGTTTCTTCAGGAATTCATCTTTAATGCAGAAAATATGCAGTGGCCTATCCACATTTGGATTTATTTCAGAGACACAGACACTACTCTGCCTTTTCCTTTTCACAGAAGGAATCCCATTCCTTCACACATTCCAACCTGGAGAAGACAGAATTGGTCTGGAGTTGACCAACTCATTTCCTCAGAGTTCCACTTTGGTACCCACTCTTCAATCCTGAGCAGACCAGCTCCAAAGCAACCCCACTGATCTGGAACTCTGGAAAAACACATGGCCACAGCTTTTCTCAGTGAGCCTCTGCCTGTCAAAGGCCCAAGGCTGCCAACTGTGTGAATCACAGCTGCCTGGGCAGGAGCATGAACTTAAAAATCGTACAGAAAACCAGAAGCTCGCTTACAGCCACCTTCCAATCTCAAAGTTCAGCTGGATATCAGTGCAACCTGCACAAGAGTCCAGCAGTTTGCACATCCAACTAACTGCACCCCAACTGGCTAAGTGATTAGAATATCTACTTGCAAATTTATGTGTTTTAGTAGGAAATACTCAAATAATAATTTTTGCTGTTTGCTTGAAAGTTGAACAGTGACAGTTAGAGGGAAGGTACGAGCTTGGCTTATCCTCCCTGCCCTCTGGACATCCCAGCCCTAATGGCATTGCCCTTCTGAGTGAGAGGGCAGTGGCACACCCCTCCCTGCCAGGTGAAGGCACCTGTGACAGCCCAAGCTGTGTCACAGCCCGTGTCAGTGGATGCACAGGCCATGTGTGTGCTCTGTGCTAGCTGCAAGGAGGAGAAAAGCAGAGCTGAGCCTGTCTAACATGCCCAGCCTCCCCAGAAAACTCACTCCCTTGCTTCAGTGTTGTGCCAACAGAGATAAAAGCTTTACAACCAGCTGCAGTGGCAGACAAAGGAAGCTCAAATCTGCCTTAAAAATACTGAATAGATATAGCCGCAAGTACAGCAGCTTTTCGTGTTCACATATCATCCTTAATTGAAGGATGCATCAAACAGCAATAATGGTGATATAAACAACACTAACAGCAATCTGAAGGTCTCCAAACAGCTCCATTAGGGTAAAGACAATATTTTAGATTGAAGAATGCCTCACCAAAATAGTTAAAGATGGCTCATTATTCTTCAACATGTAATAGTTGAATCTCTTTCCCAGCTAGAAAAACCTGGCAGCTTACCTAGCAAAGCCTAGAAATTTACCTTCATTGCTCATTCCCTTGTTTCCCCCTGCGATTGAACAATATGGAAGGGCACAAAATCCCCATAAATTCTTTATTTAAAGAACAGCATTTTTGAACTGTATGCAAAACCTTGGAGAGAAGAAGAATTCAATACCCCACAATCCATCTATGCTAGAAGCTGCTCTCAGTGGTGGCAGAGAAAAGACTGACTTCGACATTGTGGATTGACAGAACACTGACTTCCAGAACTTAAAAAAGTAATTGTTCAGTAATTAGAAAGAGGAAATAATTGCTTTCTAATTCTGTCTGTGCTCACTGACATAGTGTATGACCTTGAGCAATTCATTCCCTTTGTGACTCAGTTTACTCATCTGTGACTCACAGATTAGCTGCAGAAGCCCCTGATGTAGGTATTTAAAGGCTTAACTCATGATTGCAGAGCACTCTCAAATCCTAGAATAAAAGATATTTAATATAAGATGCTGAAGATAATGTATTCTGGCCCTTCTTTTGTAATATTTGGATTGAAAGAAATAAATAGAGCATCGTACAGGAAGTTCTTGTTGCACTTGCAGAAAATTCACCTTACCAGTGAAGTTCAGACACTACCTGTGCTTCAGAAGCACATGTTTAAAGCATCCCCTGCCATTTTCCAGCACCATGAGCATAAGTAACCTCAAGGATTTCAAATACTCAGACTCAGCAGAGTTTTTCAAATGACGTGTTGTATGTTTATACTGTCTATACAATATGCATGCTGACAACAGGTATATTGTACATACACGACAATTAAGTAGCAATGATTCATTATTATAAGCAGCTTCATTAAACTTTCTAAGCAGAGTTGTCACAACTGCAGACCACGTTGTCTTGCAGTGCCACATGCATTTGTAGGCTTTTATTTACTATGGTGAGCATCTCAGGAAAAAGAGATTCTGTGACTGATTTAAGCCTTCAGTTCACACTTTTTGCAATTAAAAAAAAATTCAAAAGTTCACATTTTGCAATACTGAACCACTTTTAACTGATTAGTGGAACCTGTACATTTTGCTGAAACCTTAGTATCTTTTACTGAGACAGGAATGACTTCGGAAAAGAAGCACAAAGTTCATCCCCATATTCTAAAGGAAAAGTGTTCTGTAGGTAGGAGACAGTGACTCCAAAAGTCTCTTTCCAATCCATTAACACCTTTCTAAATCAACAGAATCGCCTCACCCCTTTCACAGTTTAGAGGCTATTAAGAACCAAGTAAGACTGCTCTGACAAGATGCATGTTTTCCCTTGATGTTCCAAGAAGTATCGATCTACCCTCCTCAGTCATAACCCCTGAACTTTCCCAGCAGATTCTCTAACAGAAAGCAGAAATTTTAAGTCTTAAAAACAAAGCAAAACAAACAAAAAATCCCACCCCAGTTTATGAGAGCTAGGGTGGCTTTGTGCATTCATCATCTCTCCAATTTCCATGTCAGGTTTGCTTAGCTTGAGCTGCAAAGGAGTCAGGTCTTTCACCCCAGTGCAGATGAACTGGGTTCTGTCAGTCTTCTGTGCTGTGGACTGGAGTAAAGCTCTGCAAGTCAAATGAAGGTCTTACAACTGCTCAATCCCATTAACCTTCATTTGCACACTGTGCCCTTGCTAAAGCTTAATTAGCAAATATTCTGCAGATGAAGAAAGACTCCTGTTCCTTTCTCTGCTTTGTATTAAATCCATCCTGTGCACAAGTCAAGCCATCATTTTGCAAGAACTTCCCCACACAGGGACAGGTCAGTCTAAAGGTGATCTTTCTTATGGAGCTTTTTTTGGTGCAGAATGATACTTGGCTATAACTCACATGCTTCATCCTCACACACCAAACTAGGAAAGACCTGGCTGATGTCAACTTCATTTAGTTGGCCTGACCCAATTCCCATGCTCTGAGTACATCTACCCAAGCAGCCCCAAAGTGGGGGTTTTTTTGTGGTTCCTGCTGCTAAAGATAATTTCTCAGAGTGGAACTTTATTCTGAAGAACTTTAACAGCCTTTCTAAATGGAAGAGGCCATCTTCTTCCCAAAAATCCCCTAAGCAATCAGAGCATACTCCTAAAGGAGAGTTCTTAACATAAAGATGAACTATTACCTGCACAGCTATAAATTAATTCAAATGTTATAAGGCATCCATAGGAAATACTGCATCAAGTTATCTTAACCAGAGAAAAGTTCAGCACTATCTTTCAGTTCACTGCCTTCTCACTGTATCCCTCGTGCAGATATTCCTGACCACTCCACTCCGACATTTATTTTCATTCTCCCCCTCATTCCGCTTTTACAAAAAAGATCTCTCTCACCACTGAAACACTGCCTCCAATCCCCCTGGAAACAATTAAGAAAAGGCTGTTCAAAGTTTGGATAATTCACATCTTCCAGAATCTTAATATCCCAGAGAGATATTGTCTATGCATACAGATTTACTGTTTACACCAGTTAAAAACCTCTTATTTCTGTACAATGAAGCTGCAAGAATTAACTAAAAGGTCAGTGCCTCCAGTCCCTATGGTGTGGCTCATGGCCATGAGAAATGATTAAAAAAAATTTTTAAAAAAAAGAGTTCAAGGCTGACGAGGAAAGAAAAGTGCAACATCATTTGTAGCCTGTGATTCCTGAGGTACTGTTGTTGTTGGGCCAAAATGGTTTGAGACTAGAAGCAATGAAATATCACACACACCTGCCAAAGATACTTGCTGCAAGAAATATACAGGTATGATAACGAAAATAAGATTTTTTTTCCCTGATTAATTGGAAAAAATACTTGCAGAACAAATACCATTATAACAGTCTCTTTCAAGTCTAGCCCTGAAAGCATCATTCCTAGGCTGCATTCTCCTGCAAACTGTGTAACAGCTTGTAGTATCCAAATACAAGGGCCTAGTGAAATACACTCCATCCTCATTTAAAAACATTAACTCCAGGGCAAAGGAATGAACAATTCAGTCTCTCTAACCTCCAGAAGAGTCCACTGGAGAGGAAACAGGATTTTGTTGCTGTTCTGCTCAGAAATAACCTGCCTGCAGTCAGCTGTAACAGTATCTCACCTCTGCTCATCTGCAGGGGTTAAACGCTACCTCCAATTTACCCTTTGTCATTGCCTAACAGGCAAGAAAGAAAATCTTTCACAAAGAAAGACTTCAGAAGTCTAATGATCACCAGTAACAATTTTCCTCTGTTTTAGCCTCCCTCATACATTTTTATTTTTCCAGTGCAGTTTGAATATGCATAGTTTACTGTGGGAGGAAAAATGTGGATTTGGCATGGTTATCTGACTGAAATTTATCACATTTTGTATTATAAACCAACTCTGACACCACAAGGCCATACACAGTTTACTGCTCTTGTTTAGGGAGCCCTAAATAACTGTCAGATAAACTAAACTGCAATTCCAGTTTTCCCTGGAATACAGTTAAGGTAAAATGTCTGGACAATAAAAATCAACAAAACCTGGTAACTGGAGAAGTGTTTATGGAGTAACACGGCATGAAAACATAAAGCCCTCATCTAATCCACCCTCCTAAGTGAAAACTTCTCAAAACCTAATTGTTTTACACAAACACTCAGCTCCTACTACAATCAATGCCCTGCAAACATTCAGACATACACTAAAACATGCAAACAACCATCTGCAAGCTTTCATCAATGTCTTGGTGCAAGAAAACCACTGATATTTTTATATTTTTGTATGAGATTATTACTTTGAAGCATGAGTCAATGGAAGAGAGATAGATTTTGATCTATATAAGGTCCATCTCATTTATGTGCAAGACCAACATCTTGCAATATGTATCTATCTCATGGCTATCTTTCCCGTCACCTTTCATGCTTAGAGTTCTCTAAATGGAAATAACTGCTTGCTCCCCCTCCCTTTTCCCTCCTCCCCTGAAATCCAGAAGCGCATCAGCACAGACTCTCGCTTTTAATCACAACATATACACAAAATAGTCTTTTACTAAGGATTCTGATACAAAATACTTAATCTAGTGACAACAGAAATCCTAAACAAATCAAATTTGTGACTGGAATAAACACGTTTTGGTTTAAGAGAAAAAAAATTATTTGCCATTTTAAATAGCAATTGACCATTTATCTAGGAAGGAAAAAGTGTAAAACAAAGCTGATATGCAGAAAGCACTGAAATATTCCTCAGATTTTTCTAGTGCTGGATATTCCTAGGAATTTAAAAAACACGTGGTACACATGGTGAAAACAGTAAGGTAAACAATTCTCTGGCACATTAGTACTAAAGGTAGAAATTGAAAGCAACAAAATTTACTATTTTCTCTTATTTTTAGTATCCAAACTCTAACATACACACAAGAGATAATGAAAAAACATCTTCATAAACTCACAGATGTGCAGAGGAATAAGATGAACAAGCTTATGGGGGTTTTTCTCCTCCAAAGAAACAGTGACATGTATATTCTGGAAATATTTATAAAATTTAAAAATTATAATTTTTTAATAAATAAATAAATTTTTATAAAAGACAAACACATATACATGTAAGTGAAAGACATCAGCACAAACCCCCACCTTCTACAGAACTCCGTTCAATTCAATCAAAGCTCAGCCACAGCTCCCATCATTTCAGAGAAGGAGAAAGCTCCCATTTCCTGGGATTTTCGGTGCTTGCTGCCCACACAGCACTTACAGAAGGCTGGCTGTGTCTGTGCAGCTCCTCTCCCTTCCCTTGCCCTCATCTGCTCTGCTCCTCTCCAGGCAGAAGGGAGAGCGCTCGCTGTCCTTCCAGGGGCCGAGAGAACGGGCAATCCATCACTTCTGTGCTCCTTACCTTCCCCCCACTCAGGGACCGCACATCCAGCTGCCCTGCACAAGTTACTTGGAGGGTGTTTAAAAACAGATGCTCAGGAAGCTGAGGAGAACAAAAGCGCAAAGAGTTCAGCTTTCCTCTCCTTGATCCGCCTGATGCTGTTGACACTAAGGTGAGCACACGGTAAGGGGAAGGAGGTGGGATTGTTAGAGAGCATCAAAGGCAGGAGATTGGGAGATGGAGTTCCCTCTGCCTCGACGTGGTGCTCCTTCCTGGCTCCCCCCTTGGCTGGAGAGGAAATAAAATGGAGCCTAGGAGGGAGGGAGAGAGATAATCCTGCAGCTTCATCTGATTAGAGAAACTGGGCCTGTGCAGAGCTGGCAATGCCGCCAGGGAAGCACAGGGAGGGGAGGCAAACGGGCAGGAAGAGGAGGAGCAGAGGGGGAGGAATAAAATTGTAAGGGTTCAAGGAAAATTATAAAAGGTATGCAAAGGAACTGACTGCTGGGCCAAGGTATCCTGGTATATGTTCAATATCAATATCATATAAAGGTAAAACCCCCAGTAGGAAACACTCATTGCTTCTGGTAACGAGGAACAATCAGAAAGAAAACAAATCAAAGCCCAAGCTCAGAATGCATCGGTCCTGTAGGCATGGCCTGGGAATAAGGATGTATCCATGGACTGCAAAGAGTGAGATGGTTTGTGCTGAGCAGGGAGAAATGGAAAAAGCAGTGTGCTACAGATAATTATCTGGTTTGTGCCAAACAGGACACAACTGAGAACACCTTTTCTACTGCGAGTAATTTTCCAGAACCTGTTTCCACTTACTTAAACACACCTTAGTTGAACCAAAGTGACTTCCAAGGAGTTTGTGTCAGCACACACATCAGGGTGCTCGCAGCTGAGGCTGTCCTCCTGCAAGGCTCCCACTTGTGCCATCCCTGTCTCCCACACCTGGCACAGGTATTTCTGGGCTCACAGCTGCCCACAGACTGTGGCCATCCCCAGCTCTGTGGCACTGCAGCCCAGCCTGCCCCCCCTGCACACAAACAGCAGTGTGTCCTGGCCCTCAGGCTGACACAGGGGCTCACCCAGGCACGGGCAGGCTCCTGAGGGTGATGCTCTGGAGTATCCCCCACCCTATCCTCACCCAACAGGAATATCCTGTTGAGGAAACAGGCTTGCAGCTCCTCTAAGCTGCCAGGTGTGACCTGTGCTGCATCAGGGAACACCAAAGACAGACGTGACCAGAGGAGTCTCATCCCCATCCACAGTGGCCCATTTTTGTATAGAATCTCCTCTTTTGCTGCACTCAGTCCTTCCCCAAGGATCACTCCAAGTTTCCACATTGGGAGCGACTTCCATTCCTTTCTGGCCTATTCCCTCCATTTAGAACTTCACACAAGGGAGGGTGGTTGGATCTCTAGGAGGGCAAGGAGAAGGATGCCAAAACATCAGAAAAGAACCCTTTCAAGTCCTCTTTCTTTCTGTTCAGGAAGCAGTAAATAATTCTTGTAAACCACTTACAGCAGTTCTCAGTTTGTTCCTAAGCCTTCACCAACACTCTCCCATCAGGCCAAGCTCAGCTGAGAGAGGGGGATCAATACCCCTCCCAAATGCTCTCAGGAATGTACAATTGCTCCCTGAATCTTCAGAATGGGCTGCAAACCCAGTAATTTCCTCTGTGCTTCCGGGTTTTGTTCCTAAGATGCACACCCCCACAGATTCACTGAGCAATCACCCCCAGGCTGCAGGTCAGGAAGCATTTCGGGGGTTAAGAGCCACCCACGGCTCAGCAGCAGCTTTCTGGCTGCATTATTTTACCTGCCATGTATTACAGCAGTGAAGCAGAGCAGGCATTGCAGTCAGCTCTTCGTGCTGACCTTGACATCCTTCCTGCCAGGCTGGAAACAGAAGTTCCTTGAACCTGTCCCTTCCAGCACATCCTTACCAGCATTCCTGCTGGCCCAGGATCATGCAATTCCATGGTACAGGACTGCAGTGGTGCTGCAGGGAGAGGGCAGCTCTCCATCTTCCTTTCTTACGCCAGCAGAGCAGCTTTGGCTGACATGGTGAGACACACCCCTGGCATCTGTAGCTACTCCAACATTGTTCCAATGCCAGTGGCCACCACTCAGTACCACCCTTCCGCTCCAATGCATCTTCCAGATGAGTCCCAGGTTGCCCAAGTGACATCCCAAGAACATATAAAAGGTAAAATGAGAGGACAATACTGCATTTAACTTTTCCCCTAAACCTTTTACAGAACCAGCTTGCAGGGCTTTCTTGTCTCAGATTTTCTATGTCCAGCAAGGTTGAGTATTTTCACTGAAAGCATCAAAATATGCTTACTGGAAGATACTGGTGACCAACTCTTCCCTCAACAGGTCACAGATCTGGGCATCCATAATGATGCAATTGGCATACAGCTTTCTCATTCTACATTTGATAAGAAAAGGTGTAAAACTGCCTCAAATTCAGACTTGGAGAATTTATTCTTGTATCTTTCTTTAAGAAAGCTGATAGTTAAAAGAAGCTGAGAAATCAGTTGCCTACAGATCCATTAGGCCAAATCCAGACAATGCTGATGGATTTCTTTTGAGAAGAAGGACAGCATTATTTTTCAAGAGAACAATTTCAGAACAGTTCTACAACTGCTCAGCCTGACTAGCATTCACGTTTTCCTGAGGAACTCCACCCAGGGCTTAGACATGTGAGAATGTGTTTAATCTCATGAAATTCAAGTCCTATGCCCAGCCATGGAAGAAAGCTTTCAAAACTACTGTTTACTGATTTGGGTGCTTGAGGATCATATGAAAGCAACCCAGCAGCCCCCTGACTTTGAGTCACCTCGTGTGAGGAGAGGCAGCCAACCCTGCTTGCCTGCTGAACAAGGGCACCACCCAGGCAGAGCTGGCAGACCTGCAGGCCAGCTTTTGTCAGGCTCCATCCAGGCAACCAGGGCTTCCACATTCAAGAGAGGAGAAGTCCTAACCCAAAAGCCCTTTAAAATTCACTGGCACGCTTTGGCCATCTACTCCTCTTCAGAAGAGGAAATGGGGTAGGAAAACCATCCTGATTGTTTGGTGCCTCCTAAAACCATGTGCTGAAGCCCTTCTCTCACCCCTTCCCATTTCTAATCCCACAGTATTTTCTTGCACTGCCTGGTCTGCTGTCATTTGGAGCAATTTTTTCCTGCCAGGTGGGTGACCTGGACCTGCCCAGACTGTGCCTTCTGAACTCCCCCACCAGCCCTGAGCCTGCTGAGCTCTGCTGCTCTTTGGGGGGCAGGCTGGAGTGCCCACAAACACTGCTTGAAATTTGTTTACATCTCTGTCTGGAGGCTCTGCATGCAAACCCTGGAAGGCTGATATTTGCTGTCTGTTGATTCAAAGCCACTTAAGCCAGTGAAACTGCACCTTCCACCGGGCAGATTTTATCTTAATGCATTTCTGGGATATGTTCTAGTCTTCCACAATAAGGCAGTCCTCCAGGAACAATATGCTGTCCTGTGGGTAACACTGCTCATTTGCCTGAATGTCATCTGCCACAGCCAATTTGGATCAGGTTTTGGATATCTCCATTGTAAAGTATTTTCCAGTATTTCTGAAGAATAACAGCCCCTAAGCACAGTCTGAGAGAGCCTTCAAGATAATAACTAATGCACCATGGGCAAATTTAACTTTTACTACGCCTATAACCTGTCAGAAGCTCTCCACTCCAGTTGCTACTTGGCCTTTATTGAAATTGGCATTTTGTATGCAGTGCTAGTTTTCAGGTTTTGCCTATACTGAGACACCCAAAATAATTCCAGTCAGTCAGGTGTAGGAGCCAGGATAGCAAGTGTTCACACAGGCACTCAAGGCAACTAAAATGCACCTGAGACTCTTTAAAAAGCTGCAACTGACCATCACCTTCCATTTGACATAAACAGCAGGGTTATTTCTAAGAGAATTGTATAAAGAAAGCAATTCTGTCAGGTAAGTGATATCACATTAACTTCGAGCTTTCCAATACATACCAATTAATCACCACAAATATCACTCCATTAGGCTATGTGCCACATGTCCAACATGTCTGTCAACCTAACTTGTCTATATAAACACTCTATATAGAGTTTTGGGTATAAACATAAACACTACATACAGTGTTTCCATCCAACAAGCCCCATGGCAAGTTCTGCTTCTTGTGCTGGGAGAAGACAACTGCTGTTTAGATATCCCAATTGTAGCAGGCATGGTCTCTGAATAAGCCTCTATTCTGCAATTTTATTTTTCTGTGGAAAGGAAGATGATCTGTGTGGGTTTATCTCATAAAGTCTCCATGAAATCTGCCAGGTCACCTACATTTATCTTCACTGGGAAGAATGCTGTACCACTACTGACATGACTTTTTTCAAGGAGCAACAAAGATGCAGTTCTCTTCTTTGCGGAATTAATCTTTCTGAAAGCTGTCAGAATTTTTAGACCTGTGAAAACTGGTGGTTTTGAGCTCTGTCATCTCCTTTCTTTCTCGTCTGGGATATAAGAGCAGCTTTCTCAACAAAGCAGACCAGTTCTTTTGCCTTTATTTTACCTTGGCAGGTAGCGAGGCAGCCCACTGATACAAACAATCTCATGTATTTCAAAGACTTAGCAAATCTCTACAAAGCACTATTTTTAGTTTGGTTATCAAACAAATAGAACAGTCGCTTATGGAGAGTGAAAACAAGCTGCCTTTTAAAAGCATGTTTTGCAATAAGCCAAAGATGATATTGCACAAAACCTTCCATCTCCTAAATCAAGGGACTATCACATGGACACTGCTCTATTTCTCCTGATGCCATTTCCTCCCATGCACAACCACCAGAATGTCTTCCCTACACTTCTCTAATATCCATTAGCAAAAAGCAATAAACAATTGCACCAAAAAAACCCCAACCCTTCAAGCCAGTTTTGGGGTAGCTTTAAGCTGCCTTTCATGCAATGAGGGCTTTGGCTTGTGATAATTTAATCACATATTTAGCTTTGCCCTGCATTTGACTGCTAGTCTTCCATCTGTTCTGTACTCTCAGCTGAAAAGGAGGCAAGCCAGGACCACATAAGCAGGCAGGGCTAAGGGCCTGCTTCCAGAAAAAAAAAACAAACAACCCACTACAGAACAGCACACTTTGAGAAGTCACCACTAATTCTGTCCTTATGCAGCCTCCCCACCAGGACACTCTTGCAAGTTTGGATCTGACTTTTTTCAGAACTACATTCATGTAGATGCTAAACCTCCTTGGTTTACTTTTGCAAATGGTGTCATTCAAAAAAAAATTACTGGGTCTTTGAACTCTGACAAAGTATCCGAGTCTGTTCTAGATGTTAACTGGTGCCCAGGGCTGAGGGCTATGAACAAAGCCTGCTGTAGAGACAGCTTGCTTTACCTAATGGGAGCTAAGCATCTAAATAAAGACTTGAACTTTGATGCCTCAATTCCCATGTGTAAAATGATGAAATGGGATCAACAAGAAGCTGGGGAAAGTGCAAAGGAAAACACTACACAAGAGGAAAGTACTGCAGCCTGGGAGCATAATTTGCCCTCATGCACTTTGAAAAAACACAGCTCTGCAGCTCCAAGAAAGGCTTTGTTTGCCCATGTGACCTGCAATATTCCCAAATAACTCAGACCACAGTCATCCTAATGTCTCATAGCCTCTGGATCAGCTCCAGTCCACTCAAAATTCCGAATCCAGACTCCCTTTCCCCAGACAACAGGCCTGGGTAATATATCCATCCTCATTTCTGCCCCATGACTGGTCTCCCTGACTTCATCCAGGATATTCTGGGGAGAGAGTATGATGGAAGGAAGAGGGATAGAGGCTTCAGGAAAGTTGGGGGGGAATTTGAAGAGGGTTTGGAGCTAGTCCCTGTGGCTGCCTACAGTGGACCAGTTGGCATGATGGTCCTTAGTTAAATGAAACACACAGAATTATTTTGCAACAAATGTACCAGAGTGACATCCTAAATTAGAGAGGAGCTGAGACCAACAGCACTGTACATTGAACAAGGCTTGCAGCACTAAGCCCTAGATTTCAGAGGAGCCTCCAGCAAGAGAACAATGCTATTTCAAATGGATCCAGTGTCAGAGGCAGTCCAGCAAGATGGACTGTGAGCCCCAGGCTAGCTCTGCCTGCAATAATCTGCAGGCTTGACTCTGTGACAGATTGAAATGCACTAACAGTGTTTATGCAACTAAATCTTGTTCTAATCTATTAGTTTATGTAACCTTTGCTCATGGACATACTGACTCATAGGTCTCAGGAATCTAAAGAAACTCTCCTTTAACTCTCTCTCATCCTTCAACCCCTGGTTGCCTAATAAACAGGTTATCAGAGATCTTGTTCATTTTTTTTGAAGAAAAATTCTGATAGCAATGGGAAAAAAGGTATCAATTAAATTTCTCAAAACCAGTGTACTTCTCCGTGCATACAAATGAAGTTATCTAATAAGCTTACAGGGTGTGCAGGTGTCCTCAGGTGAGCATTTCCAACCACAGCCGGTACCACTTGAGCCCCAGGCTGGGAAAGGCACAGGAATTGTTTGCTTAGCTCCTACAGAGGAAAAATACTGCTTTCTAGCATTTAGATTTTTTTTTTTTTCTGAGCAAACTAAGGCAACAAAATATCTGTGTCAGCGACATTTATTCTTCCTAGCTTGAAAGATTTACTTTCATCCTTCTCATATTTCTTGTATTCCCTAGAACATTCTCTCATCTATTCCATGTGAAGAGCTAACCACAGGAACAGTGTGCAGCACTCTTACTGCAGCAGTCACACCTCTGGTCATTACTACACAAAACGTGCCCACATCGGCTTCTTTTATTCTTTCCTGGCTAGGCTCTAACCTAGATTTTTGAAAGGATTCGAGTTAGATCAACCCTTTTTGAGTTTATTTGGGTTGTGGGGTTTTTTGTTTATTTGGGGTTTTTTGCATTTTTTGTTTGTTTGTTTATGGGGTTTTCTTTGTTTTTGTTTTGATTTTTTGGGGGAGTTATTTGTTGGTTTGGTGGGTTTTTTGTTTGTTTGTTTTGGTTGTTGTTGTTTAGGTTAGGTTTTTGGGGGTTCTTTGGGTTTTTTGCTGCCACTGGAATACTTCACACAGCTACTGCAGTGCTGCCCTCGTGACACTTGCTAAGTACCCTACACCTAATTTAATTTCTAACCCTTTGTATTGAGGACTCCTACACAGGCCCAACCTGAGTGATATCAACTGGAATCAAAAGTATTTGCAGCCAAACCTCATGGAACTGGGTGTATTTAGGAGAGATTGTTATGTATTTTGGATGCATGCTGGACACGAGCAGTACAAGGTAAATACCCTTTAAATGAGTCCTGCCTGCCTCACTGCTTGTTGCAGAAGCAGTGTAAGAATGGGCAGAGTGTCTCCATTTAAAGCTCCTTTGCAGTGGGATGGTGCCCCAGTGGATTCTTGTGAACTGTTTACTGCAGCAGAGGCAGAAGCTGTGTGAGCTCAGTGAGCTTGGTCACGTTCCAGCACTGCCCTGTGGGGCTCCCTTGCCAAGGAAATCCAGCAGGGCCAGCCCCAGGATGGCACCCACTGGCCACCTCCTGGCCACTGGGCAAAGACAAAGGCATCGCTCACCCACGTGAAATAACTTCACTATATGAAAGGTTTACTCTTTTTTCCCCTACACTGAGCATTTTAATCATTTTTTTCATACATCTTTGATCCTCAAGATCTCCCTACAGGCTTTCCCAGGCTTTGGAGCAACCTTTATTTCTTTAAAACACAAAAATATATAGGATGACCCCTTTAAATCTGTTGCTGCTATACAGAGAGCAGTTTTAGGTGCATGTGCTTGCAGAAACACCTTTAAGTTAGAGGAAACAGATCTGCAGCTTTCAGTATCTGATTCCAGATGTAAATGTTTCCCCCAAAAAATCACCTTTTGCTCTCATTTACAAGTTTGCATCCCATAAGGATGTACCAGTTAGGGCTGTGTTACACATGCTGTAATCGCTCTGCTGCATATTTGATTTTGTGCTTCCCTGCAAATCTTAAGACAGATTAGTGTCTATGGATTCACCTGCCTGCTCAGCAATCCCCCCCATTCATCTAATTCACATTTTGTCTGGCCTAAATTCATTACCCCTCACTCAGAGAGGGTGAGGCTTAGGAAAGCCTGTCTAAAATAAACAGCAGTCTTGCCTTAGAGCAACCTGTGTTGATCACTCCAGCTGTGTGAACAGTTCATTGGTCATGTGTACACACATAATCTTGCAAGGCCCTGCCAAAGTTCAGATTACTCTTATCAAGGCTGGGAAGTGTACAAAACTGGAACAAAAAGCCAGATATTGCCCCCCAAAAGCTTTAAAACCATGCAAGCCAGAGCTTCACAAGGAGTTTTCTCTGCAAAAATCTCTACTTGTGCATATTATCTCTGAACTTGGAGTTTATTAATAGTCATTTAAAAAGGAACATTTTGAACTCTTATTTTCTTAAAACATCATCAGCCAGCTACTAACTTTCTTAATGCCATCTACATTAGCAAAAAGCCCTTGCAAAAAACCATGCAAACACATTCTAGTAAAAGCAAACCTGAAATTCCTATTAAAACACACAGAAAGGAAAAGTCATTTGAAAGGAATAAAAGTTTACCTTTTTCCATTTTGCTTCACACGTTAAAAAAAGGGGTCACCTTTAAGAGAACTTTTAGCTTTGCTCTATTACTTACACCGCAGCCCAGCTTTGGACAGGAGGTGGTGCTATAGCCTGCATAAAGTTTGTTATTGGGCAACAACAGCTAGAGCTTATTAAAAGCAAAAGGAAAAGGTAAAGAAACAGAAACATTCTGAATCCTGTAGAAGGGCTGGCATGCAGACTTTACCTACAGATGCTTTCATATCAGTAAGTATTCCGTAACAGTGCTAAAAAGATTTGTAAGAAGGCATTAAAGTATTTGTGTCTGTCAGGGATTTCAAATACCTAGCAAAAGATGACCATCAAAGCACAGGAAAAAAATATCTGTCTTGAACAGCCCTGTGCAAGCTGTAACAGTTTTTATGTGACCGAGGCTCTGCTGAGCAGTTCTGTGCCATGAGGAAACTGCTGGAACAGTGGAAAGCTTTTGCAGGTCCAGGGAGAGCATTCTGTGTGCCCCTTCCTGCAGAATGTCAAGGTTAGCTGCAGGGTCAGTTTACTGCGCTAAGATGAAATGCCAAAGCAGGAATCCAAACCCCACGGCTAGGTTAATGCTATTTCCCACCACCTCCTTTCTTCTGCTGTCTTTCTCCTCATGCCCACCTAGAAGCACCAAACAGAGCATCTTTTGAAGATGTTTTTGTTGTTGTCCATGTTGCCCTGTCCCTATCCCCATTTCACACCTGGATTGCTGGCAGCTGATGGTGACTACCATCAACAGCCAAACTGAGAGAAAACAACTGTGGAAGACTTGCTCCCTTCTGGATGAGCTTCCTCTCCCATTCTCATCTTTTCTTAGGAAAGGAAACTAATAGATGACTCCCAGAATGGATCCAAGGGGTATTTTGTAAGAGAGTCGATCTTTCTTTCACATACTCTTTTCTGAAACTGTCAATTATCCACAGCCTGCTAAAGCCAAGAGCTAGGTGTCAGACCAAGGCCAACAGCAGATTGTGGGAGAAATCCTTATCTCAGTTACACAAGTGTGGATCTGGAGGAACTCCAGTTATTAAACAATCTATAAAATAAGGATAACAATAAGTATTATTTCAAAAAGGTTTGTGATTGTTAACTACCAGTAATTAATGCTGGTATAGAAATCAGGAAATGATTGCCTGGAAATGAAAGGCACTATAGAAATTCTAAGTACTCATTATTTCTGCCATTTGCAATTATACTTTTCAATGTAATCTATTTGTTGTAGTCAGGGTGTCCATCAATGCTCCCTGCAGACCCTAATCTATTGTTCCTGAATAATTCACCAGTCTCAATAACATTAGTTCACATTTAATTGGGAAAAAAAAAATTACCTCTTTCTAGATGCCATTACAGATGAAGGTACCACCAACATGAAAGTCAGAATTGACAAACACCAGGGAGTGGGTGTGAAGGCAGAGTAACTTGAACACATTTCACTTGAAATGGATGGACGTGAAGATCATTCTGTGGCTGCAAAAAAAAAAAAAAAAAATGAAAACCCTTTCATTAAATGGGATCTGTTGAAACTTTAAGATTATTAATAAATTATAGTAGGAGTTAGACCTCAATGTAAAATGATGCTATAGTTACTTACCTTTCTGAGGAACTATTAGTGCTTGTGATCCTACAGCTCTATCTTCTTTAAATACTTTTCTATCCTTTATCAAGGGATGTTCCTATAAACAGCTTTAAGTAATTACATGCAATCAAATTAATTGTAAATCAGAACTTCATAAAAGAGTTTACATGCCAAGCAAATATTCACAGATTTCTTCCAAGACTTCCAATTCAAAAAATACATATGTTGAATTTCACCCAGTCTAGTGGGAATTCCATGAATATTTGATAAATTATTTGCTGTTACTTAGATAGGTATCAAATGAGCAATGTGATATCACTGTTTTTAAGACAACACACTTTGGAAAATTGGTTTGTGACAGAATTTTAAGTGGTCTTTTAAAGCACAAGGTTTGACGGTAAGATGTCCCTGGACAGGCACACCAAAAAAATGTGTATGTTACAAAATATGCACCAGAAACATAGAATATTTATAGTACAATATCTAGGTTCACAAAACATTAAACTCTCAGCTGTTTCAGGGATGTAAGCTACGAAGGAGGCTAGCAATCAGAGATAAAGGAAGGTGTAGTTGTGTTTCATGTCCTCTATTTATTTTGATTTCCAGCTGTTGCAAGAACTCAGCACAGAAAGACTGGAAACAAGAACTTCACAGTGGAGCAGAGAATGAAAATTAAAGCTCCCTGCTCACCAGCTTTGCCATTAACTCCTTGCACAGGAACTTGAGGAGGGTGAGATCTGTCCCTCCAGGTCACACTGTCCCATCCCCGGGCCCACTGACACAGGAGCTGAATCAGCAGATGGTTCCTGGGTATTCCTTCAGATGTCCGACTTCCCATGGCAGCACAGCTTGAGTGGGAGCCAGTGCACCTGGCACGGATCACTGTACTGTCCAACAGTGTTCTGGAAAGAATCAGGTGCCTAAAGCAACTGTAGCACTCCTCGCACAGCCACAAAAGTGAGCTCAAGCAAGAACACTGCAAGAGAAAGCAGACAGTTGTTGTCTTGGACACAACTCAAACATTTTGGTTGCCTCAGACATGCTTATAGACATTACCCTGACAAGTGCAAAACTGCTGAGCAGACCTCTACTTCAGTGTTTGCACTAATTCAGTGGAGAAATAAGAGCAGCAAAAACACTGACTGTGCAATATTTATTTAATAATTAACTATCTTATGAGCATAAAACTAAAATACATGAAGCTTTTTCTTTTCTGGGTAAAAAAAAAAAATCTAAATTCTTTCTTCCAGAGGACTCAAAAATTTATAGAAAAAGCTTAACCTTGCTACATTTACAGCAGTTTTAAATGCAATGAAAAGAATTCTAAGATTCCACAGAAACAGAGGATATTTCATTAGGATCCTACTGGTTTTCATTCCTTTGGCTTTTAGATTAAACAACACTATGCACTATACATGCAACAATTGTGAAGAGAACATGTAACACAAACAGCTGTTAAATTTAAGGTATAGGTTCTTGTCATACTGGCTGTGAAAGAAGCATTAGCAGACATGAAGTGATGTCAAACACGTGGTGTCTGAACTATGCATGAGTAATTTTGTTGGTTAAGATCTGGTTGGTTGTATTTATTACACACTCACTGTATTTATTACGTTCATAAATACAAATAGGAAAGGCTGTAATTGCAGTTGTCTAAGGAGATATGGGTTCCTTTCTGCTTACAGATTTTGATAAAGATATAAAAGAAATACCTGCTACTTTCTCGCCCACAGGAATATTCGGAATTAAGCTACTAAAATCGAAGAATTTTTCAGAGAGTAACTGTAGTTTTTGGAGTTCTCTCACACAGCCAGTGTGGCACAGGTGCCTTTTTAGGGCTGACAGAAGATTCCTGCAGCACAAGGGTCAGCACGACTCCTGCCCGACCGCAGCCCTCCCTGCCCAGAAGATGGGCAATGTCTGTCCCTGGCTGGCTCCTCGGGGAGCCTGGCACGGCGCCGAACCTTTCCCCAGAGGGTCCCTTCGCTTTTCCTCCGCCAGGCGCCAGAGCTGCCCCCGTTTGAACCGAGGTTCCCAGCCTGTGCCGTGTGCGGGGGCGGGCCGGGGAGGGGCTGCGGCTCTCGGACACCGGGGCGGCGGCGGGCACTCGGCCCGGGCCCGCAGGAGCAGCGGCACCCATGCCCGGTAAGTGCTGGGGGCACGCAGGGAGGGAGGCAGGCAGGCAGGCAGCGAGGAAGGCAAGCAGGGAAGGACGGGGTGCCCGGCTCCTCTGGCAGCCCCGGCCGAGCCCCTGGCACCGCCCCCGCCCCACCGCTGCTGGGGAAGGCTCGCTGCAGCATCAGCTCCAAGCTGTCCCTGCGCACCCGCCCGGCCTCCCCCCGGAGCCCGCAGGGGAGAGCAGCCTGGAACTGCAGCTCTGGCAGGGACCGCCCGGAGCGCCTGACAGCAGAGCCACTTTAGTACTGTTTAATCGAAAAATCTGGACACAGGCACGGCAAATGCCCAGTCTTGCCTCCACCTCCCCCAATTATTTCGTTTATACAGCACATGTGCTTAGACTGTGTCTTTATATGGGGATTAAAACTCTTGTGGAGAACGGGCTGCTCGTAACTCCAAAAGGCTTCCTGCAAAGTTTAAGTAAAGCTTATTAAAAGCACATAATTAGACAGTAAGCAAAAAGGGCTGCATTCCCAGAGCAGAGAGGATGCCTGTCAACACCTCCTCTAGGCTAGGATAAACCTGGTACCTATTAGCAGGAGACAGTCGCCCGGCTCAGGAGGGGGGAGATGAAGTGGTCCAACGGGTCTCTTCCATCTGCTGCTGCCCTGATCCTGTACCACAGCAGGATACAATACACCAATTTCTCACGATGACAGGTAGTTATTTTAAAAGATACATAATTTCTCCCTGCACACAATGGATGCAACCTATCCCAGTGGTTGATTTTGTGACTAGTGCTATATTGTGCCCTAAGCCACTGGTTCTGTTGCTGATCTAATCAGATAAGATGGTCTTATTGTGAGACAAATTCTCCTCACTCTCATTAAATTACAGCTAACTACTGAAATGAGTAAAACTTTACCTTATACCTACAGCTGTATGAAGTTTAAAAAACCCAGAATTTGAGTCAATGGCTGTGGGTGTGTCATAAGTACTTAACATCATTCTGCAGTGAACAAATACAGTACATACAAACTCATTAACAGGGAACTCATTCTCTTACTCCAAAATCAATGCACACACCATCTTACTGTCTTTAACAGTAAATGGTGACAAACTGGTTATAGAGGAACACAGGACAGCTGCTGAGAGCATCAAAGATTTGTGAATGAAGAGGACAAGTTAAACAAAGACCTATACAGCTTGCTTGAAATGTTTATCTTTCAGATCCTTATGTCAGACAGTAAAACTACCAGCCATATAGATATCTGTGTTGTTTATACTGCACCTACATGAAGGAAATCAGTAACTTCTATTATGTTCATGGGCATTAAACTGAAGCATTTTTTTCTGCATCTGGCCTTCTCAGATGCAACAAAATGTGACTGAAGACATATTTGAGCATGCCCTGCAAAACTAAAAGGAACAAAACCACAAAATTCCCATGCTCATACGCATTTCCTCATACTGTGCATTCTTATCAAGGAAAACCCATTTACCCACATGGCACAATCAGACTTGTCTCTGTATTAATATTAACCCACCCCAAGTAGGTGTTTGTTTCCTGTTCCTCAGAATCAGGATTGTACCAATAGTCTGGCTGAATGCTGGAGCCTACTCAGCCACCTGCTAGCTGCAAGGACAGCAGAGTGCTGTTGCTGTGGTCAGCTGTGAGCAGGGTGGCTGCTCCGTGGTGCTGCTGGGAGACAGGAGTGATTGTGTGACTCAGGGAAGCAGAGAGCCAACTCCTGCAGAGAGCTAAGGCAACACACCCAGAGGGGAGCTCCAAAACCAGCTTGGCTGCGGTGACTCCACCAAATGGAGGAAAATGAGTCAGGATCAGATTAAGGCCTTTGAGGGCTTAATTTTATACCACAAGGTAATTACTTAAGTGTTCTGTAGCCGAAGGACATTTCATGTCACTTATTGCAACAGAGCAACACTGAAAAAGATCAGCAATATATGTATTTGCAACTCATCTCCTATACTCTTTACAGCTTATAGCTAATGAATAAACTAAATCAAATGAAATTACTTTTGAATTATTCAAACCTATCACTAGTGGTGACTACTGCTTGTAGTGTCTTTACTTTACTTGTACCATTGTATAGAGACAGCTAATTGCAAGGTACCTACCACGCACAGACAGATAAAAAGAAAAAGGAATAAAGCGTAGTCACAGTTATCTCTACCTAAAGCAGAGAAGAGGAAAAAAATCAATACCAGTTGTGAGAAAAGGCCAGGTCACTTCACTACTTCAGTTTCAGGGGAGATCTTGAGAACTGTCAGCACTCAGCTGCTCCTGAGCTGCCCTCCATGGCTGCAGAGTAGAAGATAATTCTGGAGTTTAGGTACAGAGCAAAATAATCTTTGCAACCTATCACTCAAGCATTCTCAGCAAACATGTGCCCATTATCAATAATGAGCCCATTATCAATTGTCTACCCTTTGTCTAACGAGAAATTCTCACAACAGAATTTCTCATATTCATATTAAATACATTTATTAAGTTTTATTTGGGTTTTGGTTTGTTCACAGGAATTATGCAAGATTTTGTTGTATGTTAAGTACTCACGATTCAGGAAACTGTGTTTAATGGATATTTAACTTTGACTTCACAGATCAGGAAACACATGCATCCTCAGAAAGAAAACAACCCATAGCTTTACTTTGTTCCTTGTGCCAGGGTCTAGATTCAATTCAACATAGATGAATAGTTGGAAGAACAAACCAAACCAAAATACCTTTCATATGAAGTGCTCCTGGGTTCTCTTTTTCTTCCATTATGCAAGCTCTAGTACCTCTGTCATGCTAAGGTAAATGCTAATGCAAAACAAGAGCCTGAACAACCCTTAGCATTTGGGGGTTTTTCATGTCTGTAGTGTCTCACATTGCAGTAACTTCCAGTGCTTCTGAACACTGTATCCACTGCCATTGTCACGTCTTCAGGTGCTGCACCCTGCTATAACCAAACCAAAATGTGCATGTCAGTTGAATGCTTCATTTAAAAATAATTTTGGAATGTTTTTTGTTAGCTTTAATGTTCCTGTCTACACCCAAAATATATTTAACTTCGCTCTTCCTATGATGTTTTGTGTGCTTTTATATTTGAACAGAACAAGCAGTTGCTGTGGCTGGAGGTATAATAGGAGGGATCCTTTTATTTGTTCTCCTTGGAATCACTGCTTATCTGCTCTGGAAAAAATTTTGCCTCCCCTTTTCTTACGAAAAGCTCATTAATCCTGTCAAAACAACAAATGCAAATGCCATTTTCCAGGATCAGACAAATTCTGAAATTCAACCAAGAAGCACAAGGTACATATTCTCATTTTATTTTTAAAGCATATGCTATGTCATTTATTCCAACTTGTCAAATCTTAAATGAGTAGGTGATCCAAATATATGCATGTACAGAAATAAAGGGGATCCCTAAATTATATGAAAACATCAGTCATGTTCTGTTTTCTTCCTTTAGGAAAATGATAATCTAACTATGAAAGTGATGATTATTTCTGATTTATTTAAAAAAGAGAATGTATTCAAGTGTAATTGGTGCATGGATAGCTTTACCTGTTACTTAGACAAACCCAGCCTATGTTCCTGAGTCATTTCTAGTCTAATAACAAAAACAATAGGGCTTCAGTTCAGGAAGGAGACTCTCTTAGAGAATTAATCATTGCAGGGGTTTGAGGCTCTAAAACAAGCAGCTGCAGTTAATTCTTCCTTTCCTTTGAAAGATGAATCCTGAAGGGAAGGAAAGGGGGAAAGAGAAGAATCTTTCAGAAGAATGAAGACCTAATGTGCCTCACTGGATTTTTATGCATTAAGCAATTGATTTTATTTGCTTTTGATTTGATTTTTACCATTATATGTCTGTAGAATTTTCACATTGTGACATAAGAACAATAGTAAACTTACTACTCTTACCAAGTTTGGTTTCCACACTTGAATCAGAAGAATCAATAGGTGCTGTTGTCTTGAGCAGATCCAGAAGTGTTCCATTTATCATTCCACCAACACTGCATGGGCGAGACTGGATAAACCTGACCAATGAAGAGCAGGTTCAGGAAGACAGGGACCCCTACATGACCCCTCAGTCTGGGCCACGGTCATCATTTCATTCCTTGGGTATGGCATTGCAAAAATGGGACTATTTTAAAGGGTAGGGTGGCTTTATGGTGATGTATCTTAGGGGCACACCAGAGATACCATTACACAGCACAAGCCCTAAATGCTCTATGCATTTATATATTTTATAGATAAGAATTGGGCAAGAATGTAGTCATTTTGGTCCCAGTGCTGTGATACCTTTCACATTTGGCAGACAAAGCAATCTCTCTTCCCATATTTTGTGAAGGCCAGGAAGTGTCTGTTGTCCCCAGAAACAGCAGAGTCACCAGCTGCAGACTGAAACAACAAAAAGCTAGAATTACCAAGGTACAATCACAGGAAAAGGAGAAAGAAAAGTGGTGCAACCTACAATTACACCCCCAAATTTTAGGAAGGAAATAAAATATGAAATTTGTACAAAAAATGATTATTAATACAGAGGGTAATCTGATTTATCCAAATACAGCAGTGGTTATAAAAATGCCTGCAATGGTTCTTGAGCCTAATTTGAGGGTGCTTGTTTTGTCTTTTCTTGAAGCTGGAGCTTATGTTGTAGGGACCATTAACCCAGACCTGTACAAGTTTCCTGAAGACAAAAGCGAAACAGATTTTCCTGATGGCAACATTGGCCGCCTCTGGTTCTCCATAGAATACGAGCAGGAGTCAGAAAGGCTGCTGGTGTCCTTGATCAAAGTCAGAAAGCTGCAGCCCCCTGCTGATTCCTGTAGTCCATTTGTGAAAATCTACCTGCTGCCTGATGAAAGAAGCTACCTGCAGTCCAAAACAAAACGTAAAACTCTTAACCCGCAGTTCGATGAAAACTTTGTTTTCCAGGTACTTTTTCTTTTGATGAGGCAGATTTTTGTTTGCGAATATTAACTGGTCAAACTTCAGTACATGTTTGTATGTTTGCAATGCTTCTACCAAGATAGAAGTTGTTTCCACCAGAGACAAACCCCTGTTCTCTTACTGCTACCTGTACAAGGGACACTTGTATCCCATATTTCTGATTTCCCCACCTGTAACAAAGTGAACAAATAACTGCTTAGCACAGATGTTTCAATATCCATTACCTTAGCATTTGCAAGCCTTGACAGGTCTTAGGCTAGAGAGCACTCAACAAAGGCTGAAAGTAATATTAGTTTAGATCATATTTTCTGCTGTCTTTTTCCTACCGTTTTTAATTTTGAAGGACAACAGTTTCCTTTGAAGTCATGCCAGGGTAGAAAAGTGTCAGATGTTTTATAATTATTAATATTCTTCCTTTTCCTGTACAGGTTTCCAGTAAAATGTTGCTCCAAAGGACACTAAAGTTTTTGGTTTATCATGTTGATAAACAGAAGAAGCATCACCTCCTAGGCCAAGTTATCTTCCCACTAAAAAATGAAGCATTAACTGAGGACAACAAACTAGTCATATGGAGAGATCTGGAGAAAGAAAACTTGGAGGTATGTGATCCCAGGCTGCTTGGCACTGTGGAACTTCTGTCATCTTACAAGTATTGGAAGGATAGAGCTGAAGTAGAATTATGTTCTACCAAGTTCCTCAAAAGCAAAAGTACTTCATAAACATTTGGAATCAAAATTCCCATCTTATCAACCTGCAGATCCATAGCTATCGTAAAGGGATTACCCGGATGCTTAGAAAAAGTCACACGAATTAGGAGGCAGTGACATAAGAACTTTTGTTATTTGCTTCTCTTTTCAATTAGTAAGAGCAGAAGAGGCAAGGAAATAGATATCCCCTGGAGAAGAGTAATTCCAAGGGTCAGGAAGGCTGATTAATTGCTTCCATCAAATGTTACAACAGCATAAACAAAGCCCTTACAATTCACTCACACCCCAGTGTGACAGAAACCATTAGTAGGAAAAAGGATTTTATCCCCATTTGACCCCATGATGAGAGTTTTCCAGACATATTCAACAGGTGTTGTTCTGCTCCCAAAGCCTCCTTCAGAGCACGGTGATATCCAGTTCTCCCTGAGCTACAATGACTACCTGGGCCGGCTCACTGTGGTGGTTCTGAGGGCGAGGGGATTAAAGCTCCAGGAGGAGAGCCCTGCTGTTGGTAAGTGGGATTTCCTCCCTGCTATCAGCGCCACAATTCCTGTTTTAATTTGCTCCTTCCTCATCTGTCCGCCCAGGCTTGTGCTGTGGGACTCTGACAGGAACAAATAAACATCCTGGTGATTTGAGTGGAAAAAAGCCGTATTTTGCCCTGAGGCAATTAGATTTTGATAGCTTAGTTCTGCTATGTTTGGGGTTTGTTTCATCATAAATGGTTTGACCTGTGGCAATTGGTGGGAATTTTTTCCTCCTGTTTCAGTACAGTGAGCAGCATCCTTTTGCTGCTCTCCAGTCCAGAGAAGGCAGCATTTCAGGGGATGTTGACATGAACAGTGCCTCAAGTCAAATTCCCAGAGGTAACAGCTGCAGGACAACTGCTTATGCTGAACAGCTGTCCTGGGAGGAACTGAGTTGGGAGAAAAAATCCCAGTTTAGGACAGCCTGGTTATTGTTCAAAGGACCATGGCATAGAGTCACAATTTTCTCCCTTAGTGCAGAGGGCTTTTTCTGGTACATCATATTCATGTGTTCCTGGTCTCAGAGATTACCTCAAAATGCTGTTTACAGTCCAACAAGCCAAAAACAGATGGAGAACCAAACTTGTATTTCAGTCTGTAGTGATTTCTTGCAGGGCTTTGAAACAAAACAATATAAATGCAAAATACCTACCATTTAAAAAGAAAAGAGGTTTGGTTCTCTCTATACACACATCAACTATGAAGTTTTTTTGACTGAACAAATGAAGCCTTCAAAAAAGTCTCCATCAGATGAAGGGAAGGCTCAGAAACATAAGATCAAGGATGAAGGGTAAGAATATGGCTCCTTATTTTAACAGCACTTAAATTGTAAAGTGCACTGCAAAACTACACCCTCAGTACAAGTATCCTGCTTTATGTCATGCTGTGTGTTCCATGAGTCTTTCACAATCTGATGTTATACTTGATATTGACTCCCAAAAGGATGAAATTCCTTAATCCATCTCCCAAACTGCTTCTTTGAAGATGTCTTTTAATCTTGAATTTCTTTTTCTCCAAGGTGTGTGTGTCAAAGTCTCGCTAATGAACCATAATAAATTCATCAAAAGTAAAAAGACAGGAACTCTTCTGGGAACTCCCAATCCTGTGTACAATGAAACCTTCAGCTTCAAGGCAGATCAGACAGAGCTGGATACAGCAAGCCTGAGTCTATCTGTGCTCCAGAGTATCAAAGGAGAAAGTAAGTTATATAAATTATTACAGTCATATAAATCATTGCAGTCAAGGTGTCAAATCTCTTACATATTTGAGACAAGTTTAAACCTGAGAGGAAGTAATTCCTTTTCGGCAATAATTATAAAACATGCAAGAGGTTTGGGGTATTTCAAGGGCAGTCTCTTTAAAAGCAGAAAAACTTATTTGTAGTTAAGCATATGACTCTCTTTCAGAGGCTAAATTTCATGGAAGACATGAATAAAATCACTGTAGACTAGTCAATGCCAGTACAATTTGCTGTGCCTTTGTTTCATGCCAGTATTCTATTAAAACAAGCTTATGTGAACACTTGTGTGTATAACACCTCCAAAATTTTGTGGCCATTCACTCTTTCTAAGCAAATTTGAAAGAGGAATAGGAATTTTAATTCCTCTGCGGTGAGAAAGAAGAAAGATTAGCAAACATCCCCATTCCCTGGCAGAAAACCTGCTGCTTGAGGCCACCTCTTACTAACTGTGAGAGAATCCATCAAGGAGTTCTGCTTACAGAAGGAAATCAGAATTCAGAATCAGAATTCACTGCTCACAAGAAAAGCATCTTCCCTGCAGTGCAAATACGATCTCAATAATGTTCCCCATTCACAGCTGAAAAGTCCAGACATGAATAAACAATCTGCTCCTTGGCAGTGGTAGCACACACATTCCAGCTCCCAGCTGTCTCAGTAATTGTGTTTATTTTTGTGAAGCCAGATCATCATATGAATCCTACTGAGGTTGCTGATGCCCAAAATTATGGCACACTTCCACAGTAAACCTGAGGTAAAGGGGCAGGGTAGATACAGATATCTGTGCCTTGAAGATGTTTTAGTTTAACTGCAGGGAAAAGAACAGGCCTGCATTGGCTGAACACCCACTTACTCCCACACCTTTTAATGCTGAACCTCAGCAGGTAGAAGCTACAGAGCCTGAAGTCCAGAGTTATTTTCTTGAGAAATATTTTGGTTTAAAAATACCTTTCAGAACAGGCATTACTTGGAGAAATACAGGTTGATATTCTGATTTAGGCAAGGATTTCAGAGAAGCATCACAGTTATTCATCACTAACTGCTTTCTTTTTTTCCCAGAAACTCTTCTGCTGGGACGAGTAGTAGTTGGGCCTTTCATGTACACACGTGGCAGAGAACTGGAACACTGGAATGAGATGATCAGCAAGCCCAAGGAGCTGGTTAAACGATGGCATGCTCTCTGCCACAGCACCTGAACAGCACTGGGAAAAAAACAACCTTAACATGAAAAAGCTCTTACTATCTTTCTCATCTAAAGGGTATAAAAATCTTTGCTAAGATTTTGTATCTGAAGTAGAAAAGAATAAAATAAATTATTTCCTTGATCAAATGCAAATAAAAGTTTTAGTCCCTGGTAGGCTGGGAATCTTAATTGACACTTACCTTGAGCTGAAGGAGGTGGAATGATTACTGAAGACAGTTCTACAAGAGAAAAGAGCAGCAGCAACGTTGCTGAGGGTAAATGGCCAAAATTCTGCTGTTAAACCACAACAGCAAAACAAAAACACCAAGCTACAGACAGCATATGGGATAAGACAAACAAAAATTGTACAACTAAAATATTACTGAATGCTGTCTTGTCTTCCTCTATTATGCCAGGTCTAAGGAAAATTCAGTCTCTCAATAGTAGTGAACTTTTCTGAGGAGAAAAAGGAAACAGATAGTGCAGAAATTGTTGGAGTTTATTAAGAATAATATATATTTATTAATATAAAAACACATGTATAAAAATATAATTTATGAAAATTCATCAGTATTACTCCAGCAGTATATATATTAGCAGATATTCCATACCAGTCCTTTTGATGGATTTCCTTTTTTCCATAAAACCAAAATCCTTCATTATAATTTTTTAAAGAGATTTGCTCCCTTCAGCTAAGTCATTTTTCTTCTGCTTCCCATCTGTGTGTCCTTATGGTCTTTGCTACTCAGGTAGTGCAGAGGTCAAAGATCAGGATGAAAATTTATCAGATGGAAATCCTTTTGCAAAGGATAGCTGTTCTCATCTAGCACAAAGTGGCTTCTGATTTCCAACAAATAGGATGCTTCTGTATCTGCCAGCAGTGAATGACACAGATCTGCCACTATTGTGCTGTAGGTTATATCTGAAGAGGGCACTGCAAAACACAAAACAATTCAATTTACACTTGATTTTCACAATTGCACCTAACATTCAAGTTCTACCTCCATGAAGCTCCATTGAACTACTGGAAGTGAAGTTCAACATCTGAACAGAAAGTTACCTTTCATTTTTAATTACTTTTTAAAAACAATCAGCTGAGCCTGTTTCTTATTAAACTGTTAACACCTGTGAATCACATAAAACACCTCTCAAGTCAAAGAGGGTGTATCAAGTGAAGCTTGTCTGAAACACAGCTCAGTGTTTCACATCATGAAAACATGCCAGCTGCTTCTAAAAGCTCCTAAAAGATTCTATTTTGCACAGAAGAAATCCATTTAGTTATTGAACATTTAGGTATATAACTACAACTATTTAGTTATATAATAGGTATTCACACCATCTCACTTCCTGTTTTTGTAACCTCTCCTCTGCTCTGTCAGAGTTTGTCAGACAGCCACTGAAATATTCTTTGATGTTGGTTGTTTAGGATTTTTTTAAACTGTCAGTGATTAAAATTTTGCTTCCATTGTGAAATTTGCTGCCTGTTTCTACCACAAGTAATTCATGAATCAGTACCTACTAATCTCTTCAGCCAGTCTGCAGGGATATTAAGGAAGATTTTTTCCACCAACTCAGACACCACATGAACATCAATTTCATATCCTTCATCTTCTATTGTCATCAAAGCAGGTCTAGATCAAAAAACAGAGTTTCATGAAAGTTAGCTGCTATAGTTTGGTTTTTAGTGAGGCAAAATTTTAGAAAGCACTACAATTTCATTTTACTCTGCAAAATAATACCAAGAAATAGAAAAATGAGAAAGTATCTATGTACTCATCTGTCAAATCTGTAGCACTGGAATCAGTTTGAGGAATATATAAAGAAATGTCCTTAAACTGAGACAGGAGACTCAGATGAGGCATTAAAAGGAAATTTTTCACTTTTAGGATGGTCGGGATTGCCCATGGAGGTGGTGGAAATGCAAAGTAGGGAGATAAGCTTAGGTGTATCACTAGAAATTGTACCAGCCGGATCAACATCACTCAATATATCTCATGTGTCCTAATACACCACTTTATAGCCACATAATACCAAGGTATAGCTCTTGTACTGTAACAAATACCAAATGTTTTCACAAACCACTGAACAAATAAAAATCCCTCCTTGGAAATACTCCCAAGGTGATGCATTCTTACTAAACTGATCAGAAGAAAAATTCAGGGCAAAAAATGGATATGTAAATTCTACATCTAGATGTGTTCCCATGCTGAGAATACAAACATTGGCAATCCTTATAATTTTTCTATCACCTTTTATGCAGGAGCAAACTGAGGTCCTTCATGCCCACTGAGATTTTATAGTCTTATGAAAGACTGGCAGAACCTTTTCAGTTAAGAAAAAATCTTCTTTGCACTTAATCCCCCCTCATAGGAAGATAAACAGCACATAAAGATGTAAGACCATTTTGCTTAGAGGAAAAATATTAAGTCACTACCTGGTTAGATAACTAGGATATTTAAGTCAGTCTTAAATATAATAAAAGTAGTATTAAGTAATCAAGTAGTAGTATTTAAGTCAATGATTCATTAAGCTCATCATGAAAGGGTTTAGAAAGAATATGAGAAAAAATTTAGATAGAAAATTGTACATATTCTAGAATTCTATTACATCCACGCTTGTCTCAATAAACAATCTCTAGATAGATGTCTTTCTAGTCACTATGATAATTACATTTCAAAAGCCGAAGATAAATGTGAGAATTGAACAATTCGTTAATAAAGAGGTACCTACATCAACTGGGTGCACTTAGTTTCTTTTCTCTAAGTGTGAATATATGTGTCTCACAGTGCCATCTGCTGATAACTCACTATCTCTGCTCTCCAAGAATGCTTACTGAAATCGTCTGTCAATATAATTTCTGCACTGCTGAAGCTGACTAATCAGTTTAAAAACATGGTTCTGCAATCACTGATTTCAGATTCAGGCTGGAACAAGATTCTTGAGGAGTTTTCCTTTGGTCCTCAAGCTTCTACTCCATCTTAGCTTTATCTGACACAGTACTGGGTAAACATCATTCCTGCATGATATAGTATTCAAAGAAATTAAAAAGTTAGATTTAAACTAAGAATATCACGTATAAATAACGACAACATAATACAGCAATTCAAGAACGACTTGAAAATACATTAGAGAGGCAGGGATGGCTAACCACACCTTAAATGATGAATAATAATACACATTACTTTAGCTCTGTTTTGGTTACCTGTAGAATGTTTTTACTTCTCTGTATGGCAAACATCTAATACATTGCTTGTAGATCATGTTCTCATCTTCCTGTAGTTCCAAACCACATTTGGCACAACCTGAATACGTCATCATAGGCAGAGAAGCCAAAACACATTCCAGTGAAGTGTCAGCAGAGAAGATGAGCTGCTTGTACTGACCAGTGGAAATGGTAAACTTCAGTTCCAAGATGCGGGCTTTCACTTGAATCACTCCTACAAAAACAATTCAAATCTGAATTGGGTTTTATTTAGAACTGAAAGCAAAATCAATGGCTACAGCTGATTCAATACCAAAACTGCTACCAAAAACTTCCTCAGTTTTTTCCCCTTTGTTAAGATTTGTTCAAATTTTCAGAGATATTCTATTCAGTGAAAACTCCAGGTGATTAAATATTATTTTAAAATGTATAAAAGTACTACATTTTCAGGTACTATATTTGTGGATGCTGCTACAGAAGGTGCCTGAATAAGAGATCAAAATTGTGAGAAGAATTTCCAAGTGATTTTCTTTCCACTGTTTCAAAGACACTGAAAAGCACAGCTTAAACAACTTAGCTTTTCACTGTATGTAAACTAGAGTGAAATGCTGCAAGAACAACTTTAATCACTTGCTAGAATTTAACACCATCCATATCAATCTTCTGCGTTTATCTGGGAGAGTATGGCTGTGTAAAATGTCTTTGTCCTTTTGTAAGATGTTTTCAACAGCAGTAGCTATTTTGCTTTAGAGAGTTCCAGTTTTTGAGAAACAATGATAAACTTTCAGTATCTAGTCACATCATTACTGGACTGGTTGGTGTGGACAACAAAAGTCAGCATTTCCCTCTGTGTTCCAAAGCTGCCTTTGCATGGCACCACACAGCACACCTCTTTCTCCCCTGGGCTCATGGGATGAAGGCTGCATTCAGTTTGGCCAACTACAGGGCAGCAACCTCCAGAATAAATTCAGAACCAGACCTGGGCTACTTTAAAAAAACAACCATCTTGCTTCATCAACAGAGCATCTATTTTGCCTCCTTATGCATGGCACAACAGACATTACAGAGCTATGGATAACATTTACCTGAGCATTTTTCTTCCAGGTGTGCCGAGAGCCTTGTCAGCTCCATAAGGGATGTTTGACTTTTCTGAAACTTTTCTTTAAATTCAACTGCCCTTTTGTCATCATCAAACAAGCACTCACAGGATGACCACGGAGTTGTGTGCAGTTCCAAGTCACCTGAGACAGAACTACGTTGGACCAGAAGGTATTTGAAGTCCCATAGGTGGTCTACAGAACGAAAAAGCAAACAGAAGAGTTTACTTTCTATACCATGGTTAATTTACAGGAAGCCAAGGTCACTTACAAGATTCAGAAACAAATCAGAGGACATTCTTATATGGTCAGCTCTGGTAACTTCATTTAAAGTGTGATGACATGTTAGGTTTTTTCCTTTCCCTATAAACTGCATGAGTTGTCCCACAACAGAAATTTCATTTCATCTCTACCAAATTCAGCTGTCAAGACAACTCAGCCTTTTGAAATAGAAACCAGGTCTGAAATTTGTTGTCAGCTCTAATGCTGGCAGTGTCTTAGAGAAAAAAATCTTGATGTTATTAATCAACTTCAATTTTTAAATATGTCCATGTTTTTTAATCTTCTATCTCCACAATTATCATGCTAAACCAGACAATGACAAGGAAGACCCAGCAAAACTTGTAACATGGATTTTTTAATAGTTACATAACCAGGCACTATGCAAATAACTGCATCTTGTATATAGATTGAAGTTTTTAAATATTTGTGCCTTCTCAGTCTTCTAAAGTGCATTCAAATTCTGCTGCTGATGGCACTGCTTCTAAACAGAGCAGGTGTGTTAGAATTAGCGTAAAATATGTTACCCCCCCAAGGGGAGTATGTAAAGGGTGAATGGATAAATGTTACCAGCGGAACATTTAAAAGGCACTAACGGCATCACAAAAATCCTTTTACACCTACAATAGGTACAAGGACCTTACCTTTTTTCCTCTGAAGCTGGGGGCACCAGGCAGCCCCTGCTCCCCACAGAACCATCCTATAGAGTTGATCTCTGTTCTGCTCTACTGTTAGAATAATTTTTCTTTGGTTGCCACCTCTGTAGCTGTACACAGATTCTGAAAAGAATTGAAATTACGTTACCCCTACAGTAAAAAGCACATAAGCACACAAACCCCCTGTGCCTCAGTATTATGGTGAAATCATGGTGTTATCATATTTTATATTACAATTAAAAGCAAAGAAGAATACACCTACTATTTCTTCTGCACAGAAAATAATCTGATTTCTTCTGCAACAGGAATCTAGTTTGAGGCAGTGCATGAAGTACATTAATTTATATTTATCCATCTAAGTACTCAGCAACTGGACAACTCTCTTTGAAGCAGGAGGTATCTGAGCATCTTTCAGCTCCCATTCATCCTGACTTGTACTGAGTGGAAAGAAATTGTACTAAATCCCTCAGCAACGGTTGTAACTGGGAGTTCCCATAACTTCTGTAGAATACAGTGGAAAAAACATTTCTCTAGAAGTTTTCACATAAAAGAAAACTATAGTTACGTACAAGGCACACTAAAACTATTAGTAACAGTACATACAAACTGCAACAATTAACATCTCTACACTGCTCTTATCCAGGACACTGCATGTTTGTTTCAGCTCCACACTAAAACTACAGCATTTTTCATCAATAATTTTTGAACAAGAACACCTGGATGAGATATCTAACTAATATCTAGTTCAAAGATTTACTTACTAGAGCAAATTACGAAGATTTCTATCTTCAAAATTCTGCATTTAAACTAATAAACATGATATTGACAATGTGGATAGAAATTTGTATCTTACTAATTCAAGATGGTAGTGCAATCTGATCAAATTTTTGTGCAAAGCTTGAAGTCAAGCAGTGCGAAACATTTTGCCTTGCAAAATTACTATTTAAGTTCCACCTATTGCAGAAGTTGAAGCCCAGTGCATGAACTTACCTGTTAACACAGAAATATTGATGATTTTCAGGATTGAGTGCACCAAAGTATTTTGCTGGAGCTGATCTAGCTGCACATACCGAACATCATCCAGTCTCTGAACCTGTCTTTGTGGAATGTCTCTGAAGTGTGGAAATTCTGATGATATGTATGCCAATAAGCCATGGAGAGCACCACCATCCACCAGAGGACAAACTTAGATGGAAAAAAGGCTTTGTCACACACTGTCTTTTATGCTTAGAAGTCTAAAACTTATGACTTGGAACATGTTTACACTGACAAAATCAAAACAGTTTAAGAATAGTTTTAAGGTAAGAAATTCCTGAGATATATAACACTTGAGCTGAAATTAAACTGTAATTCAGGATACTATCAAGATGAGGCAGATGAAGTTAAGCTAAGTGCAATATACTTTAAAATACACACAAAAAAAATCTTGTATCAGTTTGGTAAGAAGAAAGCTGTTCTTGATCATTGACCTCAGAATCTGCCTTAAAGAGCTGGCATCACAACAGTGGATATCACAAAGACAGTAAGAACTATGGTGATACTTCCTCAGTATTTTCCCCTCAGTCTCCAACCCTCCATGGCCTGCAATTAATCACTTTCCCTGAATGGATCTACTTACTCTATTTTGCAAAAAATTTAATCCTCATGAAATCTTGGACATTGCACTGCTCTTTCCTAAACTAAACTTATTTTTTTTTAGAGTTCAAGTGGTAGCCACCAAACTTTACCATGATCTCCCCATGCCTATCTGATGTCATGTCCACATCTTGTGCTCAGGTGCTCCTGTCACACTTTTCTATCGTGTTTTGTACCTCTCCATGCACACATTTCCATTTTATCCCGTGTGTGAGGCATTGCCATCAAAATGAAGTACTTGAAATAGCTTTTACTGTGATTTTCATGGCAACTTATGCACTACAATCTTACATTCTCCTGGCTTGAGAGCTGAGCAGTTCCCCAGATTCAGTAACTGACTGGTGAATGTAGACTGAAGCATGACCTCTCCACACCAATGATTCTCATACATTATTATATCTGCAAGAAAAAAGCAACCTTATCAACTCAGGTGTCGACAATATTGAAGTGTATCATTTTTCTTGACTATATAACCATCTTACCTAGAGATGTGTAAGGCACAGGGTTGGAAAGAGATCACTTGGAAACACTGTGATTTTTTTTTTTAAATCTACCAACACCATTTACAATGAGTTAATAAAACTTTCTCATTAGTTTGATGAACATTTTGAAGTTCATTAGCCTCTTAGCAGACACTGCTTAGGTCTGGTTTGTAGTAGCACTTGTACTTTTCAGGAACAACTGTTTTAAAACACTGACATCTTACAGAACAGCCCTGACTCTCCATGGCTGTGTCTGAAGGCCAACTTCCAGGGAATAGTCAATGTTCCACTGGCAGGATGACTGAGAACTCAAATTATGTAAGTGATGTAAGAAAGTAACTTACAAATGCTGAGCCATAGTTCCAAATTACTTCTTACATTCTTCTAATTTAAACAGGCATTTTAAAGACCCATATTTTAAAAAGGCAAACCAAAGAACTCTCACCTGTAAGCAGTACGATATCCCCAGGAAACACAGTGAGGGACCAAAATGCAGCACCACGCCATAGCACCACCTTTCTCTCAATTTCTGACTGGTCAACAACAACAATTGTTGCTACAGGAACTTTACGTGAAGATTTTGGTTTAGTCTTCATCTGTACTTCTTTGATATGACAAGGATGTACAACTGTGACCAAAATATTGTACTTCTGATTTTTGCTGCAGCAATTCCTGAGTAGTGATAGCTCCTTTTGGAGTTTCTTGAATTCTGTCCTCCTGTCTGGATCCACTCTCACCCCAGCATCAGGTGGAGAAGAATTCAGTTTAGCTCTCTTGGATTTCAGCTGTCTTTTAAATGCAGAGTGAAAAAGATCAAAGGAATCTTCACACTTGCGGGGTCTTTTCGAAGAGTTCTTGTGAGAACAGCTCCCTTGAGAGCACAGTATTCCAGAGCTCAGTGCCTCAATATGGATTTCATTTACAAATTGTTCAGCAGCAACATTAAGCTCTTGAAACTTTTCTGTATTCTCCTGAGCACTTTCTTCCTGTTTTGTAGCTTTAATCCAAATATTTTCCCCATCATCCTCAGAACTGAAAAGTTCAAGAGAGCTTGCATGCTCTTCCTCATATTCATTTTCAGTCACATTAGTAGTACATGTTCCAACACCGGAATCACACTGGAAGTGATCATACTGTCCTTCTTCAGCTTTTTTGCGTGCTTCTATTTCTGACAGCTTTACAATTCTTTCCTGCACCTCATTCTGTGCAAATACAGCCACCCAGCTTGAAGTCACTACACTACGAAATTCAGTGTCTGCTGACACTGCAGAGTCTGCACAGTCATTTGGTTCTTTTGGTTTGAACTCCTGACTTTTTTGGAAAACTATATCCATATACTGACCGAGGTGCTCATGATGCTCACTGCTGTGACCTGCCTGAAGGCCCACAGGCTGCAGATGGATGCTGACCTGCTCAGTGCTGGCAACCAAAGCAGAAATGTCAGAGCTGCTGAGTTCTGAAGGACTGGCTCTTCTCTCCGTGAGGTGTGGGCAGCAGGCACGTGCTGCTTTCTCTTGTCCAGCTGGTTCTGCACGGCTCTGGGCCAGTTGTTGATCTGCAGCCTTTCCACCTGCAGGTGTGCGTCTATCTTTGGGTACTCGGCCATCAGAGCGAGTTAAACCTGGGCTCTCTTTAGCTGGTACTGCCACAGGGGCAGGAGATGTCAGCTCTTTTCCTTCTTTGGCCATGAGCCAGCCCTGCTGAGCGCTGTCCCCACTGGCAGGGGCTCCTGTGAGCATGGGGCTTCGTGCCTGGGGCACTGAGGGGGCAGCAGCACCCCGGACCTTGGCAGAAACAAACCCACGAGGAGCGCACAAAACACGCAGCTCTCTCCAGCTCTCACCAGCAGTGCCCGAACTCCTCTGCTCCAACCCCTCCAGTGGGCTCGGAATACTGGGTGCTCCCACAAAAATATGGATTTCAGGTCTTTTGGACATTTTTGACTGCTGTGTAAACTTGACTTCAAATAACGTGGTTTATGCAACAAGCACAATAATAAATACTAGTAAATGCAAAAAAAAAAAATTACTTTTCTTTACAATTTTAAAAAGACCTAAAATTCATGAGTATTTCATAGTTTAACTGAGAAAAACACTAATTGACTACTTAAACCCTATAAAAATAGATGTACAAAAGCTAAAAAGGGGAATTTATTTTAGAAATATTTAACTTTTATTTGTGTCAAACTTGCATAGAAAAATAAATTTACAGTAACACCTAGATTCTGATTCTGATACATGGAATCACATTATAGTAAAGTTAAAAGTAATTATTGACCTTTTTGTCTTCATTTATTACTGCTAATAAACAGTAAAATGTGATTTCACTATTCAATATTTGATTTTAACTCATCTGAAATAAATGCAAAAAATCTGAACACAGCATGGTTAGAAGATAATTTCATCTCAGAAAATTACAGTTTCAACTAAATTAATAAAACACTAGAGCTATTTAAAATGAAAGTTTGCTAGAAATGCAATATTTTACATGCTGTTTTATCTACTACTGATAAATTATAATTATTTAATAACCACTAAGAGGTCAGTAAAGCTTGAGCAGGAAATTTAGGATTTGCTTTAATTCATTTATGTAGTATCAAAATACTCAAGAAATTACTAGCTTTTCTACCTAATTAAAAGAAAGCCCACTTACACAGCAGACAAAAAGAAGACCTTTTGTTTTTTAAAATTTCTGTATAAATATAATTTTAAAATATGCAGAAACAGCTGTAACTGTTCATTAAAATGCTGATTGCAGCTACTTGTTTTGGGAGTGCTGTTGCTAATAGAAGTTGCTTCAATAGGCAATTCTGCAGATGTAGAGAACACCAGACAAAATTCGAGAGTTAATCCAGCTGTAAATAGAAGGAAAAGACCATTGAAACAAATGCAGCATTGAAAAATATGCAGATTTTTCATTTAGCACTAATTAAATTAGCAACCATTTTCCTAACAACCCCACTAGGGGTCGATAAATCTGCACATTCATAAAGGCTCATTGTAAAGTGGAAAAACCATAAACATCCTGGATCACTGGTGTATCATTGCTGTCACTGAAAAAGCAATATACCACCACTGAAATTAGATAGGGCAAAATACAAAGAAGCTACAAAACCCATTGCTCACTTTTATGCTCATAACAAAATAAATACCATTTAAAACATTGCAGTGTCCAAACTTCAGCAGTTGTACATTTCAATTTAGTTGCAGAAAATGGTAACTTTTAAAGGACAATCCCCAAAGCTGTGAAAGCTTTGAGTTATATAAAGAATGGTAATATACACATAACCAGAAGAACAGAATTTACAGTCAACACTAAAGTAGTGGATCAGGTAAGGGAAAAACAAAGCAAAGTGAGAGTGAGGTTGAATCCCTAAAGAAGTGATGCTAATAAATTTTGCAGATAAAAGGCTACCTAACATACATGGTGGAAAAAGCTTAGTAACAGATCTGTGACAAAGAGAAAATGTTACTGTCAGTTCAAATGAACTTGGTAAATGTCCAGTTAGATAGTAATTTATCAGCCCTTCATTTTAAGTAACACGTCTCTTCTGCTTTTTGACATGTTTAAAAGTTTATAAGTTACACAAAAATTCAGAAAGTTTTCCTTAACTTTCCAGTTCTGTAACTTGTCTAAGCTTAGGCTTTGCTTTCCTGACTCACGTTTTGCAGGGCCAGGTTGGATGGGGCCCTGAGCAACCCGGTCTGGTGAAATGTGCCCAGGGCAGAGGGTTGGGAACTTCATGATTTTTAAGAACCTTTCCAACCTGAGCTGTTCTATGATTCTATGATCACACCAAAGGAACTGAATCTTGATGTTATTTAGTGAATGTCTGCAATTAAAATACGGTTTATATTTTCAAAATATAAATTATCTTAGGAATGGTAAGTGACCTATGCCAACTTTCTGATTCATGTAATAGGTTCACTATTAAATTATCTGCTTTGGCAATTTCCAAGTGACTTTTTGGGTCAAAGATGTCAAACTCCTTTCTGTACTAGGAATCATCTGTACCTAAAATCATTTAAGTCTGTAAATCAGGGGGAAAAAAAAGTTTACCTAAATTCTGTGAACTGTTTAAAGAACCTTTGCTTTGCTGCTTTAGAACAGAATTACTACTCACTTAATGAGTTTTGTTAGTGAAGTTCTGCACCTTGATATAAATAAAAGTCCGAAAGAACAATTCACTACACATTTTAAAAGGTGAGCAAAAAAACTATCAATCATTTTAGTAAATTTCTACTGCCACGAAAAAAAATCCATTTTATGGTGTAGTTAAATTATCTGAGGGCAGACAGCGGGTTAACTAACTACACCAAAGATAATAGGAGCTAAAACTCATGAAAATACAACTGAAACCTGAATGCACATATCCATTATACCTGTTAATTATTACACCATTTCCTAATTTGTGGAAAGGTGCTCTTTTCCTAACAGCCAATGAAAGCCAAGCTTTTTATCTCTGAAATGGTCAGAGTCTGATGGACGGGTCAATGATCTATTAAAAAACAATAACTACATCAGCAAGTTCTACATTTGCAAGACACTGCAACTGAAGTTTAATATATAGAAATATATCATGCTACATAGTGTATTTCCCCCAGTCTGGACAGTAAGACAGGAATTCTAAATTTAAAGGTTTTTTAAATGAATTGTCATTAACAGATTGTTAATCTCTAGTGATTTGCTGCACATAGAACAAAATTAAAAATAGCTTTAAAAATCCTCTTTCCATAGTTACTCTGGAAATGTTCTGATGCTACATACATGACCTTAAAGTACCCTAAAATACACTAGAAATACTCATTAATTTTTCCATATTTATCTACTCATTAATATTATTCACTCATCAGGATAATCATGAAGCATTATGCCAAGGTAATTTAGGAGGGTGGTACAGCTTCATCTTCCCATCATTTCTGAATATTCATGGTAGCCATACACCTAAATCTCTGTTTTGAGCAGTTACATCCAAATAGTCTCATCAAGTCTTTACTTAAACCCTGCACACTGAAAGTAAATCACACGAATTCAACCTCCAGTTAAGAGTTTCTTTATGTCTCTTACAAACTACAGAGTTTCAAGCTACAAATAAAATTACAGAAATAAAAGACAGTAATGCATTAGAAGACAAAGGACTACAGCAATAGAATGCAAAAGTGTTCTTTCCCCTCTAGAAACACTACAGGTTTAGGAGATAAACAGTGTATTTTTTTAACTTCCTACTTTGATTTGCTGCAGCTTGATGATGAACATCCTAAATGCTAAGTGATTAATGACTTGATCCCTAAAATATGCAAGAAAACATTATATTGTCCTTTACCTGCTGAAAAGTTGGCCCAGTAAGTAATAAATGCATAAAGTAGGATATTCCTTAAATTCTAAGTTTTAACTTCTATTGTGAACTTTACCCTCCCTTATTAGCATATTTGATTTTATATTCCCCCTAAATGTAGTGTTAAAAAATTAAAGGATTGATTCATCTACCTTACAAGAAAGGAATCTGAATTATTCATAGCCATCTTCAGAGTATTTCATTTCAGTTCAATTCAAGCTGTAGGGTTGTTGAGCTGGGCTTTTCTTTTCAACTCAACCCGTGTGACCGTGGAGTAGAAAATCTACTAAGACAGTTGCCAATCAAAGGAAAACCAGAAAAAGTTCTTGATGCAGAATTCTGATTACATCACAGGAAACTCTTCTGGCACTTTCACCATGCTGCTCAAATGTCCCTCCAAAATTCAACATGATCTTTTTAAAAAGCCAGGTACTGCAGCTGTACAGTAACTTTGAAAAAAGAAACAGCAAACAGTATAGTAACAGTTTCATACACTTAGAAACTGAAACAAGGCTGGGATGAAGTGATGAACACATTACACATTTGCTTGCAACTTGTGCAAGAAAAAGAAGAGTGATCTTTCTGCCAACAACTCCTGCTGGCACTGCAAGTGAATCAATATCCCAGCGACAGCACCTATCCACTAAATCAATAAGCTTGGTCCAAACACGTAGTAGGAGGAACACAATGGAAACTAAAAACTGACAGGAGAAACTTGTAGCTGAAGCAAACTTACTCTACATAAGAGTGAGGGATGTATCATGGGTTTCAAAGAAGATTATAGGTGTATGTGAATGGCAGCTCAAGGAGATTGACGTGGATTGCATTAGCCAAGGCTCATGGTGGGAACTAACAAGAAGTCAAGGGAACACAGACGTGGCAGAACATACACGTACATATGGGCAACTGGGGAACGAAAAGGATAGTTCTTATTTCTGTCATCCATTGGCTGGTGATTGTTACAATCATCAAACCCCTTTTATCTGAATTTTAATACAAAGTTTCAGGCAAAGACTGTAGTCCTGTCCATAACTGACCTGCTTAACCAAATGCAATTTTACACCAGGACGGTTATTTGGCTCACACACTATCACCCTGTTAGCACATGGAATGCTGTGCACAGAGGCTGCTGTCAACCACACCTGTGGTATAGCAAGAACATTGCTAGGTGACATCAAACCAAATGAAAATCACAAGCCTTCATTTGCCTGCAGTAGTACCTGTAATTAGTATAAAGTTATTTTTAAATGAGGTACTTAAGGTTATGATTGACCATAAAATAATTTCTATTAGTATTTACTATTGAAGTTAAATAGCAGCAATACTAATCCATTCAGTATTTAGTTCTTCTCACCAGCTATTACCAGAGGACCACAATACCATTTCGACTCAAGATAGGTACAGCTGGTTTACAAGTACATAAATAGCACATAAAACATGTATTCAGCAATACGTAGCCATAAAACATGAGGTATCAATTTTTTTTTCCTTATTTGGAGCACTTTCAGTAACAAGATGATTTTTAGAATATGGAAGACCTGTGGTTTAGGTCTCACAATAGAAACCTTCCTAAATATTCCTGCAGCAGCAGGGAAATAATTTAAACCAGAAATCAGTGTTCTAAGCAGTTCTACAGCCTGACACTGTAAAAAATGCTAAATCAAAATACTGAAGAGGTAAGTTGTTCTTTATAACTATTACTGAACTATTAATGTACAAGAAGAAGGCTACCAAGAAGGTTTCTAAAGCTGGGCTCAGAAGGAAAGTATTTCCCTGGATCTGAAATTAAGACATTTCTTCTGTAAATCCAAGCTTGGATCATATAAAGGCATCTACTGAGCAGTGGCATCAGCCATTTTATTTTACCATTATTATTTTTTGGAACCAAATGATGCAAAAATCTGAACACTGATAATACACTTCCAATTCAGCCACTGAGATAGGCTCCATTGTGTTTGAAAATTGGAGTAAAGATAGTAAGCTTTTGTGATTAACTTGATAATTCTTTCCTCATTGCATTTGTGCCTTTTGAGATGGCCCCTTAAGTAATTGCTATTTATTGATTTTTGTTTTGCAATATACAAAAACATAAAATTAAGGAGATATGAGCATCCAGTGGCTGCTACAAACAAAAGAAGTTAAAAGTTCTAGAGAACACTGACCTCTTGAGTAGTAAAGAAAGATAAAGGTAAAAGGTCAAAGATAAACAAACGTGCCATGCACGTTTTGTTGAAGAACACTCATTCCCCAAACCCTTATTTTTGAGAACTATTTAAACAACTAAACTGCTATACCTTCTGTCAAGAAAGATATTGTTCCATCTATTTCAGCATATTAAAATACCTCACAATATTAGAATGGCATCATTGTGACTTTTTTAGAAAATCTACCTAGTTTGCAGAAAATTTTCCACAGGTATCATTACCAATGAAAATCTATGTTGGGACTGAAACCTGATAAACAAAGGTGGATAAAACAATACAGGACCTAAGATGAAAGCAAGGTAACTGGTCAAAGAAACATCGTAATAGCCTGATTTCCATCAGATTAACTGTTGGTAGATTTTACTTACTAGGACCAGAAGATAAAGAAATATATATATAAGACATATTTAAAATACAAAGCCACCAATATTATTTTCTCATAATTACCAAAGCCTTACTCAAAAAAAGATGAAGTTTTATAATGAAAACCTGGATGCTGACTGCAGGTTCATAGTCCAAAATGGGATATTGTCACTGTTTTGGACAACAGCCATAGATACGTAAGACTAGGTGTTGAAAAGGTGTAATTACTAAGTTTACCACGTAATCTATTTGATTACCATATAAGTAATCTACTAGTGCCAGGAAAATGTCTTTCACTCTCCACCACAAGTAGTTATGTAGCAATAGATGTTAACAGAAGCTGCACTTTAAGTCAAGTGGGATACTTCTCATTTGTCAGCATCACTAAGCAATGCAAGTTCACTGTCTGACAACTGAACAAATCAGTCACTCACTCCAAGAAGTGACTGATATTGGAACGCACAAGTCATCACTAGATCAAATCATGTTCCAAGGCTGTTCAAAACTACAAGCTACACAAGGAGCTCCTGAAGAAGCCAGCTGGCACACAAGCCCACAAGACACCTTTAGACCAACAGCTCAATCATGACTTCATTTACTTCATCACTGTTTATACAGCATCCCTCCAGACAAGCAAACATCTAACCTTCCTGCAAACATAAACGGCAGCAAGTACTTTTTGTCAGGACTGAACCTATGGCACCAGACCTATCTACTCCCTCCCCACCCCAAGCCACTCTGTGCACATTTTGTCTGTTCCTTTAGTGTGCAGCTACATCCTTTCTGTGCTATCATCAGTGTATTTCTGCGATGTTCAAAGGAGATAGCAATCCAATCCAATCCAATCAATAGCTCATCTCCTCAGTACTTTCATATCTCAGGAAGATGAAAGCTGGCTTTACACATTTCTATAGATCCAGTGTCTCAAAAGAGAAGTTCAAACACATGCTTTGGATGTGAGCATTGTAATTTAAACAAAACCCTTGAGAGATGTTAAGTACACGACAGTACTGACTTTTATATCCAAATCTAGAATTTCAGCTCTTGCAAAGGCAAAGGATTTTCAAGGTTATTTTAGTATTTCCTTTTTGCACACACCCCAAGAACACACTTCAGCTGTAAATGAAAAGGATTTGCTCCTCTATCTGTAAGTCAAGAGGTTTAAGATTTTTGAAGAGATAAAGCTCCCTTAAGGAAACATAACCTTCAGACTGGGGCCAAACTGTCTCTGTACACTGGAGAACAGCATTACAAAGACCACTGATGGTTCACTGCCCACACTTGCTCCTTGTTGTGGCCACAGAAGGAACACACCTACCAACTCCCCTGCAGAACTGCATGAACGTCAAACACTCTGTCATGGCTATTCCAGCTAAGTAGTAGAGTTGTTAATTTACTAGGGCACTGTAGGAAACCAAGATAAAAAACTCACATTCTTTTAAATGAGTAAGAACTAGAGTGAATCTTCTGGAAACAGAAACAAAGTTTTCAAGTCTTTTGGCATTTTCCTGGGAAAAAATTAAGATATGATAAATAAAGAAAATTAGCATTCGCTTTTTAATATATAAGCCTTCACATTTCAATGGTTTAGACGGATGTTAGTCTAGCAAAGTAGTTAAGCTTTAACAGGGAACACTGAGTAACTATCAACATAGCTGACTGAGCCAAAGGTGCCTTTAAATGCAAATTTCCTTATTTCAAAGAGGTAGCTTTTCTCTTGGACTTTAGGGCAGCAATGCACTTTGACTATCTATTTAAAATATTTTGACTGATTTGTTTATACGTCAAAAAATGGTAGATCACAATTTCTATCCTGCAGTGCCCAGAAAGGTTTAAGGAAATCATCACAATTGAACAAGATGTGAATGAAGTGTATTAATTAAATGCCAGAAACACTGATTTGGCCTGTACCCACGGTAATTCAGTGAAAATACCTCAAGCAAAATCAGAAAACTCAAGGTATGATAGAACAAATCATCCTGGGTCTCCCTCTACTGTTCCAAATCATAGTGTGTAGCAGCAGGGCACAGCAGCATAGCCACTGATAAAAACCTTCTTGTACTTTCAGTCTCAGTCAAAGCACATAATTTTCTTCACTGTTTTTGCTCGAGGCAATACCTCAATTATTATCTGTACTGTGCTATTATTGCTGGGTACCTTCACTCAGCTGCCTTTGATCCAGTAACTTTCATAAATGTTTTCATTACTGGCAGTACTACACAGTCCTGCCCCAAATTTTAAGTTGTTTAACTTGCAGCGCTCCTGAAGTACGAAGAGTTAAGGACAGAAACTAAAGACAGTTATCTATTTATTCATTTGTCTTCATGCAGAAGCTGCTCCAATCTGAAGTTAAACTATAAATTGCTTCTTTCTGCAATATAATGCAGACAGAGTAGAGATTAAAGAAATGGTCACCTCATAGTTTAACACCTTGTGTATTGCAACTATAATCCTGGTTGCAAATGCAATTTTTTTTCTGTCTGCCAGGTGTTGCAAGTTCTAGACTTGATTTTCACTAGAACAGAAAGAATAGGACTGATGTACACAAGGCCAATATTGGCTACTAGCATATTAGCACATTCTTTATCCAGGGAACCTTGCGAGCTGCTATACAAAGCTAGAATCACAACAGTTTTCAAAACATTTCAAAAACACCAGCAGGAAGCTTTCACATAGAACAGAAGCACTAGTGGCATTGTTATAAATCTACCTTTTTAACAAGAGCTCTGTTTAATGCCCCAACTCACAAATGAGTTTGATACAAAAGTAGCTCTGAAAAGTGTTCATTAACCCACCCTCATTCCGTGTCAAGTGACATCATTTATAGAAAGACAGTTACTGCTCTGTGTGACTTTTGGTGCTTTAGTGCCACACACACACATCTGAATTTTATATCTGTAAAAACATGAAAGAGGAAAATCAGAGGTGAAGAAACACAAGGAATTTGCAATCCATTCCATATCTAAGTACTCCATGTATCCAGCTAATGATTTCAGTAATTCCAGGTTTAACTTGCTTGTGTTAGGAAGCACGTGGAATATAAATAAACAGCTACTGGAGTATTGAGCATATGACAGGAAATGAGTAAATTGGTTTCCCTTCCAATAAATTTCACATTAAAATCTGTTAGTATGAGCTTACTTTAAAAGATTTTAAAATTAGCAGATAAAGCAGAAAACTCAAAAAGCTATTACACTAAACATGTGATCCATTATCTTTCTCTGGAGATTAGCAACCTTTACAACAGACCAGAGATACAGGAATGCAAAAAGCAGTACAATTTGTTCTATCTTGGCTAATGTTCTGAGTTACCTGACACTGCATTCCAAGAACTATACCTATGATAACATTACATTTTATATAAAAAATTACCTTGCAGATAAAGCTAACACACCATCTAAATGTCAGTTTAGGAGCCATGTGCTCATAAAAAACACTAAGTGAAGTATGGCAGCATTTCCTGTTAAACCTTATAAAACACTGGGGCAGAAGAAAAATTTGAGATAAATAAAAGAAAAAACTAAACCACTAAGACATCATATTTGTCAGCAGAAATCTAAAAAGCAGCAAATGGAGATTTAGTTTATATGATGGAAACCAGATTAAAAATAATTGAAGGCATCTTTTAAAAAATAAAGATAGTATTCATTCAGTAAATACAAGGTATTCAGAGAAAGTGAGAATCAAAATAGTAACGTACTTCTCTCAACAGGAAGCTTATGACATTACAATACATAAACAATATATTATGAACTTCAGCTGCCAACAGAAAAACCATGCAGAAAAACTGAATAGTCTGATCACAGTGAGAGAAAAATTAGTAAGTGACAGGTCTGGATGGAAGGTTTCACAAAATGAGCAAGTGCAAGAATTTCATTTGATGAAGCTGAAAATAAAAACATCCAAAATAATGTCCATTTAAATTGCATTCCTCATTAAAAAAGACAAATACAGAAGAAGGAAGAGGTAACATAATAAGAATTAAGAACTGTGCAATCATACTGTATAGTTTTTAATTCCTTCATACATGATGTTACTTGTCACTTCTTTCTCCATATGGCAAACAAGTAAGTTTTACTTTACCAGCTCTCAAGGAAGATCCCAATCCCAAATGGGAACCAGCTGTCAAGTCCCTTTACCTATGCTTATCCCTTTAGCTTGGGAAACAGCGTTTAAAAAACAAGCATTTATATTTTATATCCAGGTAGGTTTAATAGATAAAGTTCTGATCCTGGAAGCTGTTCTCTGCAGCTCCCTTCTCCAGGCAGCTCTGAAGTGACAAACTGTTTAGTGGGTATCTCAGCTTTCCTTGGAGCATGCCCACATGGAGAAGGAAGCTGTCCATCAGCAGCATTCCCCCCTGCTGAGCATTGCAAAGCCACTAACAGTGGACTGCTGGGTAGAATGGTGCTGTTACACCAAGCTTTTCCTTTCCAAACTGAGCCCAGCTTCTTAAGACTGTAAATATCAAAAAAAACCCTGAAAGCCTCTTAAAAATGTATTGACTCATATTTACCTTTCAAAAAAGAAAATTTCACTTTTGCAGCCAACATCAGTATTTCAGAAAAATGTGGATAAGCTTTACCCAAATAGGTCAAATCCTATTCTTTCAAATTCTTATTAGCTCACCTTACATAAATCAAAATACAGTTTAGTGGAGACTGAAGCTGTTCCAAGGTAAAACTTATCTTGCCTTTTCCACATTACATTGGCTTTCCAATCTAGTTCCAGGCTCCGTGACAGAAATTTGCTACCACACTTCACATTAATAAGAGTACTGATACTTCAAGAGTTCTATCCCATTATTCTAGAAATGAAATAGTGACTTCTCAGCTCAGGAACTAGATGTCAAGAGCAGAACTACTGGCAGAAAGTTTGCCACTGATCTTTAGGATTAGGACTGCTTTATTGCATTGATGCAATGAGGGGGTTGAGCTTGCTGCAGGAATGAAAGTCTCAGGCCTGAGGAGTCAGAGCTCTGCCTCCTGGGGTTCCACTGCTGGGCACAGCAAGGCCAGGGAACAGCTCACCTGCAAAGTCTGTACTCCCAACAGGACCATTAGAATTAGCAATCCATGAAGTTACGGAGCTAATAAAGTCACCTTCCTCCATCTCATCGCAATTTCATGCTCTTTTATGACCTAGGGTGGGAAATAGAAAAAAACAAACAAGTCTAAGTTCAAGAAACTACACTGCTTTAAACAAGTTGATTTGACCTTCTCAGCAAAAAAGCACAATCATATCTACACTAGCATATTCCCAAAGAACTTATGCCAACCCCAGCATTTATTTTCTTTGCTTACACTTTACTTGGCATTTCAGAAATTTTTCTAACTAAACCTAGCCACAAGTCAAATTATATTACCTACACTTCACCTGCCATCATCCAATTTGCTGGATGAAGACCTGCTGAAAGACTGACTTCTTTTCAGATATATTAAGCATACAGTAAGAAAATAATTGAAATAAAATCTGCTGGCAAAACATAAATATAATGTATTTGACAACCATTCCTTTTACCCAAACGGACCCATTAGAGTAGCTTATGGATGAAACTATGGATAGCATTTGTTACTCCAAGAGAACTTGTACTCATTCCTCTATCACTAATTTCTATGGATTCTTTTAATCCAACAGCCCACATAACTTCTATTTTTCATCATCTTCAACATAAAATTAATGAACTGCAGTTCCATTAGGCCTTATTATTTCTGTTCTTAGGAATGAATAAATTGAATATGCTCTGAAAAAAGATAAACATTCAAGAGAGGAAGTATTTTACTTATCACTTTGGAAAATAATCCAAGATTTTCCCATATTTCTTGAAGAAAATCAAGTCTGATAGGAAAGAAACTGTATGAATTTATTAGAAAAGCAAACTCCAGGAATTTCTCCTTAAGAACACATACTGCCCATGCTCCATAATTTCTGGCCTATATTCATTCAGGTATGAGGATCTTACAAGTTTGTATAAGCAGCTCAGTTCCAAGCAATATTTAACATATTTGTCCTCCTCATTTTTCAGAAGTTGGGAATAAGTTATCATCCAGATTTTTTATGGGAACTGAGGCAATGAAAGGCTAAGTAACTTACTTTTGCTTGCACAAGTACATTGAACCAAGTGTGGAACTCACTGAGTGAATCTTACATACTCATACCTTAAACATGGCAGTGTCATTCCCCAGTGCCATTCACCTTTTTGATAAGATACAAAACTACCCTTTTCACCTCAGCTCTTCACCCTGCCTCTTGAGATTTTAACAGTCATCATCCCTAGTTATATGATTTCTGTATCTACAATTTCCTCTTCCTGCAATATGAGATTTATTGTCCTCCTCTGCTTTTATTCCTTGTGTAAGGAAGGTGGGTCCTGAGATCTCAGGTGCTGGTTTAGCACAAAATAAACAAATGATTCAAAGTCAGAATTAACACAGGGCATCTGATTCAACGATTTTTTTTGTTTGTTTGTTTAGTTCCTGAACTTCACATACAATTTGAAGGAAGTTCTCTTTTACCTTATATTGTGCAGAACACACCCATACAATCAAGCTTTACTTTTCAAAATGTTAAGAATTACTTTAACTCCTGAGGCAGTGCCCTATATTCTATTGTGACTTTAGGACTCACTCTGGGAGTAAAAAGATGAGTGTTTTGTCACATAACAGGCTTTTTTTTTCCTTTTGGTTAACAGGCACATTAACTTCCTTAACTTACATAACCTTCACTGAATTAGCCATCTAATAAACAAGAATAAATTGCACCTAAAACTGAGTAACATTAATGGATTTGCACTACAAGCATGAGTTCAGTGTAGGTGAGGGGTAAAATATTTAAATATTTAGGGAGAACAGAACAGTGAAGGAGAGTGGCTTCAAATGCCATCCTTCACCTATTCATCTATTACTTGGAGGTTTCTGGTCACATGAGGAAGAAGCTCAATTTCTGCTTAGGTAGCCCAATGTTATATTGATGTAAATGCCACAGTGATAATGCAGCCTTAAAACCTGAGGAGAATATAGAGCACCCTCTGTTCAAAAAAGCTGATCTCTAATGATAACTGAACAATCTAAAAGCACACGTTATTCAGATTGCCATTTAGTGTTCCTTTACTAATCTAAAGAAAAACACCAGGCTTATGTGAAAACTGATAAGATGAAAGAAACCAGGACAACAGATTTCATGGTGATTTTAACTCATCTAGTCAGCAGACCACAATATAGTAGTCCTTATGAAACCAGAAGATCTCTTACTAATGATATGCAGAGATTCTACCTTTCCAGTACTTCAAAATAAGCTTAACTTCAACCTACTGGCTTTCAAAGGAAAAAAACAGAAGAGATGAAGAAGACCAGGTAAGTTAGACATTATCCTGGAACATTGACAAGATCAGACAATAAACAATAATCAAGAAAAACTTGATACAGTGTTTTCAAAAATTGTTCAAGTGTGCTCAAGAAACAACAATTTAATTAAAACACAAATATTTCCTTTTCTGACCTATTTTCTCATTCTGAGATTCTGCTGGGATGAGCTGTACCAACAGCGATTTTGTGCTGGATCTCTACATCCAGTGGGCACCATGAACAATCCTTTCTGTGAAAGATGACCAAGAAAACATATCACACACATTTTTGCATCCAGCATAACCAGCTACTTTTTTTTTCCCTAGGAAATCCATAATGTGTCAAAAAATACCAGTCAATGTACCCCTGGAGTTTTTTGATAATACCAATTTCAATTACACCAACAAAATGAATGGTAATTCTTAATGCTTTGTATCTGGGCTTCACATACCAACATATCTCATTGAAGATTTAAGCATTCAACCATATTTTAACAATCTTGATTTCCATAATGACTCTTCCAAAGTGAAAGAGGCAAAAGTTGATTTTGTTAATAGAAGCACAAACAAAAGCATAGGAGACTAGTATTCTCTAGTTCGTAAGAGCGTTAATGTTTGTTATTTAAACAATACGTTTATGTCAACAACTTCTGATTGTCAATTGAGTATTAAACCAAGAAAAAACTGGTTTGCAGCCTCTGATGTTGGGATTCCAGGCTGGAAAGATCTTGGGTATAATTTTCAGCCAGACAGCCAAGGACACAAAGAGTTGCAAAAAAGATCCATTTCAATTGTAAACGTTAATTTCAAACAATTCTTGTTTCACTCCTGGCAAACCACTTTTTACTATTTGTTATTTGCTGTGTTCACTGATGTAGACAGGAATTTTCTAAAAAACATAATTTCTAGGAAATAAACCGACTAAAGTATTTTCTTTCCCCCCTAATCCTATTTAAGAGAACAAAGCTGGCATGCTCACAGGGCATCTGTGGAAGATTTATGTCTGTATATCCATCAGCTTTCCCATTACTAGCTTTTTCATCAGTTAATTTCAAACACAACAGTGAGATGAGAATCACAAATATTTCAGGATTGGGTAACCATATCATGCCCTCTTTTGTCTCTTAAATTAGAAATGAGGAAATACCACTCAAAAGCTAAAGATTATGCCACAGTGACACAAATGAGATGCTTACACAGATTCTCACTGATACAGCAATTGAGAAAGGAGAAGCCTTTACATTGACCCACTATTAATCCTCTATTATGAGTGGCCATGTTGATGGAAAGGTCACTGAAATCAGATTAATTTGTTAGTGAATTCAGCAAGCTTTGGGTCAGACCTGCGGCCTCCAGAGAGATTTACTTTTTGTCTTACCCATCTGAAAACCAGAAGTGGTGTTAGAGGGATAAGTGTCATTACAAAGCATATTTAATAGTTACCAGTTAGATTATCTGGCAATACTCATCATCAATATATTGATAGTGACAGTACTGGAACATGGCACTCAGAATGCCTGTGTATCTATAGACTGCCTGACCAAGAGATGAGAGCATCAGCTCCCACATACATGAAGGGCTTTTTATATCTGCTCTGCCACAGAGTCGAAGTAACCAGTTGGCAATATCAGTCATCATGCACAGCAACTATACAAACAGATGGAGACAGAAGGTCTTTAAAGCTAATAAACGTAAGCACAACCACTTTTCATGGCAATTAAAAACATTTACTCATGAAGTAGTTATTAGAATTTATTCAATATTTTGACTTGTGCAGCAGAATTATTAACAAGTTAAAAGCTTGGAAAATTGCTCTGAACCACTTACTGAGGGTTTTCCCAAGTACCTTTCACTTATGAAGTAGGAATCCCTGTCAAATTCACATCCTAAATAATGGGCTAATAGATCTATGAGCAGAATTTTGAAATAAGAATGATAACTTATTTTATATATATATATATATATATCTCCATCTTTTATATCTGCAGAAGTTCTGGAAAAGGTAAAAAATGTATGTTTGATTAAATAATAAATTTAAGTATTATTTTGCTTAACTACAGATTATTTTTGTAGCAATGCCTCAAGTAAAAAAGCAAGACTCACTTTAGCCTAGTCTCTACTAGGTTAAACCTAGAACTTCCTACTTTATTTGCACAATTATGAGTTTCACTCCCTACTTTTACAGTGCTATAGACAAGCAAAACCATCACTATTTACAGATGAAGAAAAAGCAGCTTATTATTTGAACTCACCAGTCAGGAAAAACTTCAATTTAATGCAACGTGATACATAAAAACATTAAATAATCAGACCACAGGTACCTAAGCATCACATTAATAAGATGAAGTATTGAAAGGTTTAAAGCATTTAAATCAGACATTAAGTTTTAACTTTAAAGCATTGGGAAGGCAGAAAATAAAACCCATGAACTTGAGAATATCCCAAGCTAAAGATGTGGAAAATAATTAGATTTCCATTTAGTATTATTTTAGTACATTTCCCCAGAATATGCAGGCAGCTCCCATGCAGGAGGATTTCTATGAAGTCCTAAGCACTTGTTGCCCACCTGCATCACCTCCATTTAACAGAAACACACAGGATTTTAGCCAAGAGGTGTGTGAATAGCACTACACTTAACATTCCTGTCAGATACACATCCTCCCACTCACCCAGAAACTATTATGCAACTGTCCAGAGATCTGTTGACTCAGAGGCTGAACAGTTTGGGGTAAGAAAATAACCCCAGCTCTCACCTATTCAGTTACACCTACCAAGGTCTACATAACACAGTACAGCACAACATTAAAGCCCAAGAAAAGAAGGGTTTTCTTGCAATTTCTGGTGAAATGAGGAAGGGAAACTTAAATGCTCATATAGGCAATTCAAAGGCAAACAACTTGTTTCAATTTTTATTTGGAATTTATCTTAATCAATTCCTTAAGCAAAGGCTCCTCTTTTATCATTGCAATTACCACTTTCATGCCTGCTAGAAGTCGTCCTGAAGCATGCCATTTTTAATTTTCTCTGGCAAACTGATTTTGATTCAACTGCTCACTGCTGAGCACATAAGAATACTGGAATGGGGGACACAGACAGTGCCATAACTCTTGCCTGCAGAAAGGACTTGAATGAAACAGAAATATGGTACAGACTTACTGAGTTTAATAAAGTGCCTGTAAACTGTACATGATTTCAGTGATAAAAGCATGCTCAATAAAACTCTCCAGTTATATTATCTCTTACAATATATAAAGACTAAGAAATTTAACATGCTGATTTAGTTATTCTCAGCATTCAACACACAGCTTGTTAAATATTTTGCTAAAAGCCAGTCTTGTTTAGAAAGGAGGGTAGGTATGGTACTGCCATTGCTTCAAACACAACCGTGTGACTGACCCCCTGGAGATCCACGTGTTTCTCACATTGTCATGTGCCATGCTCAGCCTCAAATATCTCCACAAAGTGTGCTACAAACAGCCTGATACTGCAAGCAGCTGACAATTGAGGGTGCTCATAAATCAGAGAGAACACAGCTGAAAGCAGGATAGGAGGTAAGCACATGAACCTTAAGAGCTAAGTCTACATGCTTGAACAAACTGGCTAATCACATTCTTCATTTAAGCTCTCTGTTTGTGCAATGATATTCCAACCTACAGAACAAGGTGGACATAATTACCTGATAAGGACTAATTGTCACAATACCTCTCACCACCTTCTTTCCTATGCATTTACAAAATTAAAGAACTTGTACAGAAATTGAGCTCTAGCTACTGAGAATATGCAGATGACTGAAATCAAGTAGTAGCTCAAAGCATCTGATACAACCACTGAGAATACTGCAGTTCTGTGAACTAAAATAGAAGGAAAAAGAAACCAAAATACAAGTTTTCCATAAACCACCTATAGTATGGACAGAAAACCAAATCAGTAGGCTTGTTTCTGAAGCCCTGTGTGAACATCCAAAGAACAAACTGGCCTAAGAACCAGCTCCTTTCTTGCTCTATTTTCCCCCATACCACTATCAAGGATCTTTGTTCTCTAGACTACAATTATAAACCATCCTCATTACAAACAACAATCAGCCTCATTATTGGTCCTTAAAAGAACTTCTTCAGATTCTTACGACAGAGAGCAAGAGTAAATCAAGATAAAAATCGAGCATCAGTTGCCTGTAGAGTTTATGTGAGTTAAAAAAATCTGTGACTAATCTCCCTGCCGACAAATACAAAAGTTAAATTACTTTCCCACAAGCCTTGTAGCACGGCCTATAGTGGTTAGAGATTCCCACTGCGATAAAGCAACTTCCTGGCTATTCCTGGCTATGGGGCATTGGTCTCCCACAAGCCTAAGAAGAAAAAACCCCCACTGTATTTTCCATTAGCAACCCAAACCGACAGAAAATGAACGAGTCACTTAATTCTTCTAAAATGAGCCTAGTTCAATAGTACAGCACACTCTCCTTCATGCTCTGAAAGATCTTATACAGTTTAAAGCAATATTCTTAAGAAGCATTGTCTGAGCTATATTTAAAAATGGACTTGAATGGACCAAAACGCAGCAAAATCAAAAACAGTCGAGCAGACAAAGTAGAATAATTTCACAGTCCTTTCCAACCTCAGTGATTTAACGGTTCTATGGAAGCAGCCGTGTTAACAGCTTCACTCGAAGCTCTGTCCCCTCTCGGCAGGGCAGTCACTTAAACACACATGGATAGGCTGGGCTCTCCCCACAGGCTCCTTTCCTGTGAGTGCCGAACACTGCGTGAGAGCTCGCCCTCACTTGCACTGTACTTGCGCTAAGCGAGGCCTCGTTTTTCACGCGGCTGAAGGGCGGCAGGTGAAGGCCGCTTGCCCCGGGCTCCTGAGGGGCCGCAGCCGGCGCAGGGCCCCGCGGGCCGGGCTCTGTGTCAGCAGCGGCGCTGCCGGCGGAGCGAGCGTCCAGCCTGGCCTCACGGACGGCAACGGGAAGGGATGGGGGACGCACTGCGCAGGCGCGGCCCGACCCCGCCCCGCCCCGCCCGCCGCGCCCTCTCCCCTCCGCGAATCCCGCCGGGGGCGGGGCGGGGCGCGGGGCGCAGGCGCGCTCGGCAGGCGAGGACAGCGCCCGCCCCCCGCGCCCCGCGGGCGCGCCCCCGCCCCCGATCCAGCCCGCGTTTAAAGGCGACGGCGGCGGCGCCGGTCGCCTCCTGTGGCAGCGGCAGCGCCGCTCCGATCCTGGCTTCTGGCGGCCGCCGCCATGTACCGCTACTTGGGGGAGCAGCTGGCATCCCGCCTGGCCGCCGGCTCGGTGCTGGCGGGCGCGGAGCCGGGCGGGCCGGCGGCGGCGGCCGGAGGGGCAGCGGTGGCGGTGGCGTGGGGCGGGGGCCGGTGTCCGCGGCGGCACTACTGCGAGGCGGCGAAGAAGGACGACGACCCTAACTTCTTCAAGATGGTGGAGGGGTTCTTCGATCGCGGCGCCAGCATCGTGGAGGACAAGCTGGTGGAGGGGCTGCGCTCCCGCGAGAGCATGGAGGATCGGCGCCACCGCGTCCGCGGCATCCTCCGCATCATCAAGCCCTGCAACCATGTGCTTAGCGTCACCTTCCCCATCAAGCGCGACAACGGCGAGTGGGAGGTGATCGAGGGCTACCGGGCGCAGCACAGCCAGCACCGCACGCCCTGCAAGGGAGGTGAGATCCGCCGCCTCGCCGGGCCCGCGGAGGGCCGGGCCGCCGTGCCCCCGACCAGCCCCCGCGTCCCACCGCGCCTGCTCCCCGCCCGGCCAGCGAGGCGGGCGGCCGTGCCACCCGTGCCATCCGATACCCGAGGGAAGGCAGGAGCAGGGCGGTTCCTCCGCAGCCATTCAGCGCTCCGCCGTGCCGGTGACCCCCGGGCCAGCCCCGGTATCGGGTGTCGCGGCTGCCGCTCGGGCCTTCGCCGCACCCACCGCCGCTCTGGCCCTAGGCATGGCGAGGAGAACCCCCGCCTAATTTTAACTCGATGTGACTCAGACCTCGATAGTGTTTGTAGGGAAACGTGGGAGCACCGTGCTAGAAGTGCCTGCTCCAGTCGAGAGCTGGAGGAGCCACTGTCCCTTTACACTCAGCCTACTGTGTTCTCCAAAACCTAGTGTTCACACAGAAAACATCCCTAGAGAAAAATAGCAAGTTTTAAGAGCAAGTTAACTGTGTTTCCAGTTACCGGCTGGATACATAGTTAGACAAAAGCGATTTTTCTGGCAGTAGCTAGCCCAAGGTAGCTGGGCTAGACCAACAACATGCCGAGGGACCGAGAGGGTGAATCCCACTGGAGCTGAGCCGAGCCGGGCTCCCATGGGATCGGCTGTGATCTCAGGAATCAGACTCCTTTTTAGTCTGGGATAGATGGCATTTCCTTGAAAAACAAATACAGATGTCCTTCAGCGTAACTTACTCAAGAGCTCTGATCTTTGTGGACATTTGAGTATTGGAAACCATTTCAGGTCTCTGACTCAAACCAGAGCTTCTGTAAACACTTTTTTGGTTTTTTTTTTTCAGTGTACATCAGCTTTATGGTAAATAATGACAGAGAAAGCAAGTGATTTCTTATAAATGAAGTCCTCTGACTTCAAGACTAGATTAGGAAGGGTGATTCCTAGGAAGACTAGATTACATTCTTAGGTAAATGTATTTGTGAGAATCAGTTCAGCTGATGTGTGTGTATATGACATGAAGATATCTCTCTGCAGCACAAGTAGCGTGTCCTGTTAATGTGAGTCCTAACATTCCAAAATCAAATATCTAATGAGTGTCCTGTGACATGCTAAATTCTTCCTCAAAAGAGGCTAACTCAACTTTTGGTTGTTTACTTGAAGCAAGAATTAGCATCAGACTTAGTTGTAGCTGAAATTGGGTGTGGCTAAAGTTTACTCCTTGTGAATCTACTGTTCTATGCCATTGCTATAATTTGTTTTAAAATACTGATGGATATTACACTGCTGTTTTATCATTACTTCAGTTAAGTTACTCTTTGCTGCTTTTTACAAAAAATCCTTTGCTGTACAGCATGTGTTACTCATAAGATTCTGCTTGCATAACAAAATGCAATCCAGTGGCAAATGAAGTAATAAAATAATACTAATATATGATAGCTTCTAATATTTCACATTAGTATTGCTCATAAGTGAAGGAACTAATATTTACACAACAAATAATTATAAAATGCACTGTACATGAACAAAGCCCACCAACTGGGTGATTGGACACTCTCTGTTCTGATACCTACACTAATACATTCTCACCAGAATTTCTTGATTTTTGGTGGCATTTGTTATGCCTGTCTGCACTCACACTGAAGCAAACAGTGGAGCACTTATAGGCAATTGAAAATGACAGCTAAAGAAAATAGGAAGTCTCAGTAGTTTGTCCTTTTCTTCTTGGGCTGCTCCCCACCCCCTCCAAGTTTAGGGAAGGAATCACAAATGATATTTCCTTTCCATTCTTAAGCACAGAGATCATTAATGGATTTCACTTTCTACTGCTCTCTAGGAATTTGCCCACTATCAGGTGACAGATCTGAATTTGTAGTAAATTTATATGGCATGCATGATAAGCATAGATCAATTGCTTGAAACCTGCTGTGAAAAAGCTATGAGGAAGTAGAACATTTCTACTTTAATGGCAAAGGAGTGGTAAAGATATTTCTGCATTTATAGTACATTTGATCCACCTGAAATGCACCAATTTGAGCCTTTGTCCAACAGGGATTTTTGAACTAGAATCTTAGTATAGTCCACAGGGATAAAAGCACAAAGTGCCATGAAATACAATTCCAAACTCCATATAACAGTATGAAATAGGGAAACTTGCTGGGGTGAGTGTCCCACACACTGTGGACTCCAGTGTCCAATGCAAGTAATTTGCACCATCAAGAAACAGCAAGGGACCTAAGGCCCCCTTTAAAAGAAGGAGTGAGTTGACAAGTGGAAGGCTTGCAAAGACACAAGGAGGAGCACAGTTTCCACATCTTTTCACATGCAGAATTGTGACCTTTAACTTTGCACTTTCTGAAAAGTAAAATTTCGTAAAACAAAGTTACCCATTCCGCCTTTTTTGAGTGTGTGTGTATTTGGTACTAAGAAAGAAATTATGTTTGGTTACTGGTAGGTGATTGCTAGCAAGTGGGGACGCTCTGTCATGTCTATTGTGCTTTAAAAGCTCATCTCATATTTCTTGAGGTTTACATAAACTGAAGGATAGGAGATGCTGATTAGAGATTATTAAATACTGTTCTGTATGCAGATTAGACAAATGATCAAAGTTGGACGTAGCTGTCACTACATAGCAGTGCAGGTGATTCTTAACTGGGTGAAGAAAAGTGCTTTTCTGGAAAAGAAGCATGAGGTACTGAAACATGCTTTCTTTTCAGTTTACAGCTTTTGGTGGTTTTCCACCTTATTGAGAACCCAGAAGTAAGACTTCTTGTTGAATCTTGTGGTGCTTACCTATTCAATTGTTGTAGAAGTTAATCCTTTGGGGATTGCAAACTCTTAGCAGTGCTTCTCTGCTGTACTTTAGGAATCTTCACAGAACAGTCATGAATATCCTCATTTAAGTGGTAGGTCTTGCAGTATGTCCAGCATGCAAATCCAGGTAACTGTTTGCTAGAAAGGAAAAATCAGTTAGATGCCTCCTTACCCCACTGAGAATATGGAATAAGCAGTTTTCTTTTGTGTTGGAACTCAGGTTGCTTACACTCCAAGTGTAGTATTTGTACAACTGGACTAATGGTGCCTGGTAGTTGAAGTAATGCTGTGGGTCACATCACTCTTTCCTTTGCTGATGTGGTGACTTGCATGCCAGTGGCCAGTACTAACAGGAAACCACAGCTGCTCTTGTTCACTGCACTGACAGCTGCCTAAAGAAGTAAAACAAACCAAAGAGGATACAGGAAATGCGATGTCTGAACACAGATGACTGTTGGAAAGTACTCTGGCAGTTCCTACTCAAAATAATAAATTCTTTTAAATAATTTCATCAGGTTCTATGAAAGGTATAGAACTGGTTAAGCATTTTTTATGTGGTTGCTGATGGCTATTTATCATTAAATGGTCAGTTTTAGAAAACAAAATAAACTTAATTGGATTTTTATCTGCTTAGTAGTGTGGAAGTAATTCCATGTTTGTTAGGCAGCATTTACTATGGGAATAATGCTGTTAAATGGTTTTAAAACTTTATCAAGCCTTTCCATATTAACAAACTGTCCAACAGGTCTGCTATAAATGAAACCAAATGAATCAGAGCCGGAAACAGTCTAACTTTTGTTTGGGCTCACCCAAATTGCTGTAACCAAGTCTCAGCTGTTTCCTCAGTTCAGAAGGACTTTAAAACCATCCTTAGTTCTGGACTAGATTTAGTGTAACTTTCATTTACAGACAAATTCTGAAAAGCTCTGTCAAACATTACTTCAGAGCTCACTCTTTTGTGTGAAGACAAATGAGTCTTAGTTTATTTGTTCAGTTGACTTGGAGGTGAATGAATTTAATTTCCTGTGTGGTGCTGCCTTGGCTGGTTAGTGGAAGGAGCTATTCTGCACTACAGAACTTTCCTGTTGTCTGGTCTTGGCCACTTCTATTCTGCCTGTCAGGATTTATTCTTCTCACTTGGCTCATGATTTCATCTTAATGAGTTTCTTCCTGCATAAGGTGACTTTTATTCATGCCACCCTTACTGCAGTTGCAGAGGTCCAAGGCTGGCACTGATCTCAGTGCTCAGTCACAAAATACCCTCTGCAGACATTATCATGGTTAAAACAGTGTACAGACCTGATAATGGAAACCTTACCTGCAAAAGAAAAGCCTGTACGTGCAGGACTTGCACCAGTAAAACCCCATGTGCTGTCTCAACATTATTTACTCCTTTTCTAAGAGGGTAAGGAGTAGTGCTGTAAGGAATCTCAGAATCAGCAGAGCTGTTTATCTTGGGGTTGAATTAGTGGCTTTGCTTTTTTAAGTCATGCATGGGTGAAAGTTAAGAGCTTGTGACTTTGGCCCGGGGTCTTTTGAGTGAGACATGGAGATGTACCCTATGGACCATGCAAGAACTATAACATGGACCACCTGTAACCTGAAATAAACCTTGGGAACTGATCCAACTCCAAAGGAGTGTGAGAGGGGTTTTTTGGGGAAAAAAGGTAATTAGCCTAGTTGTGGTAACGCAGCATTATAGCTAAAGCTTGTACAAGTGCCTTATTTTTATAGAATCATTAAGACTGGAAAAGACCTCTAAGATTGAGTCCAACCTTTGACCAATTTTCATAGGTTTCTATTCTCTTATTGTAGCTTATCTAACTTCACAATTAGTGCAACAGTGGATATACATTTAAATTGCAAATTAAAAAACAAGGAAAGGAACGTGTGTCTTGTCTTTTACTGTCTTTTAATATGCTAGTCGTAATGTGAACCATATCAGATTTTTGGTTTTACCTTTGATTTCTTGTAAGAGGCTATGCCTTGCTCTTTTGGCTGGGAATCTTTAGTCTCAGCTTTCTCATATAATCAGCTCGTACCATTGCTGCAGTAGGCAGCTTTGTCCTTGATCTTAGATAGTTGTTTTCCCTTGCTACTGTTGGCTTTTTGTCTATTTATAGAGAGATCATACCTCTCTCTCAGCATTGGGCTTTCTGCATAAACTCGTGTGGGGGAGAGGAATCTCCTGTGTGATAGTCTCCCTCCTGTTCTCTGGGTGATCCTAGCAAGCACTTTTTTGTTGCATGAATTGCGACAGCTCCATCTTTTTAGGAATTAAACTCTTAGGAAGAGCATGGAATTGCCTGCCTCATGTCAGCAGTGTGGTGGGTTCTTGTTTTGTGGTTCCTATGACATTTGGGCCGGCCAGGGCCAACCTGTGTGGTATTTCTGGCCTCTGCACACAGCCCCCCTGCACCTGGTAATAATAATATCTGTGTGGAAGCAGTTTACTGTATCTCCCTGTTTCTGTCCTTGTTACTACAGTGTTGAGTGCACTTCATGAGTGACCTATTCCTTTAGGTGGAGCTGAGGTACTTCTGTAGGTGACAGATTTTACTTCATAGCCAGATTCTAAGTGCATAAATTCATGTCCTGTTTGCTTGCCTGATAGTGTACTAAATTTGCCATATTCACATTTAAAACACCAAGTCTTATCAATGCACCAGAGGTAATTTTTGAATAGAGAAAATTCTTGGCTTTTCTCAGCATGGATTGAAATAAATGTAAATGTTTAAGCATATTTCAAGTGCAGCTTATTAAAAACATACCATAAGTGGTATACTGAAGTATTCTGTCTGTCTGAGTACCTTATGATCATTTTATACACACTGGTGCTTAAAGCAGAATGCTGGGGTGTCTCTATAGAGGAATGTCTGTCCTGCCCCAGCTTTATAGCTGGCTAGTTCTGTGTAGGAAGAGATAAATATTTTTATCTCCTCTCTTGGCAGTTAGTGAATTGAATTGAGGAATTAGTGGTTCTTGTTGCTGATTGGTGTACAGTGTACTTGTTTTCCAGTACTGAATTACTCATCTTGCTTTGTTAGATTTATCTGGAATTTCTTTGTCTTCAATAATTACAAATTGGTCACTGTGCTGTTTACAACACTTTCCAAATGGTTAAATAAGGCTCAGCAGTCTCCTTCTTGGGAAGGTTGGATTGTTTTTCTGAGTCTAGAAAAATGTGTGTGTTCTGAAAGAGCTGACTGAGTTAGGTGTCAATGAATACTTAGATTAATGGCAGTACAATCACAATTGCATTTGTTTACTTACCAAACATGAAAATATTATCCATAATGCAGAGTTGAAACACTGTTTTAAACACTGCAGTGAAGGTACTACAGTAAGTGCTGGGATTGGTGTATGGATTTTGCAGAATCCATTGGTGAGCTGCTGTACTGAAGCTCCTTCAGAGTCAGGACTGAGCCTCAAGCCTTTGGATCAGGCGAGCTGCTAACCCTCCGAGCTGCTGCAGAATCCAGGGTTGCTGACTGGGAGGTGAACGTGTCTGGAGCCAGTCCTAGAAACTTCCAAAGGATGTCATGACATCTGTGGTGCTGTATGGGTAGTGTAGGATGGCTGCTGCTCTGGGAGGCTTCTTTTGATGAGCAAACATTTTCCAGTAGAGGTGAGCAGAATGAATTCACCATGTTAACAGGAATTGTCATCTGTAAAGGACCCAAATTAGTTCCAAAGTTCACAAGAACATGACAACCAGAAGAAAACATTAAAGTCAAAGCAGGATGAAACCCTTGGCTAGATATTAATAATTTAGGCTGAGATGCAAATGTGTTCTGGGGAACTTGAGAGACTCACTAAGACTTGCAGGATATTTAGTGCAGGAGGAGTAGATTTCCAAGTGTTTTGCCTTGAACTGTTGCTATGGCAACTGTTTAGGGGTTTTGGAGACTTTGACTACCTCGTGCTCGTTAGTAGTGTGGGCACATGTAGGTACTACCATTTAGGATCACTCCACAAGAAGCTCAGAAAATAGTGACACGAACTTCCCGAAATAGATTTGTAGGCGTACTAGAAAGGCAGTAGTCATCCTTGAGATGTTGGTGCTTCTGTACACCACGTTTTCTAAGGAAGCATAATAAACACACTTAACATCGCAGAACATACTGAAATCTATACAATGTAAAATCTAGTAGGATGCATAACCCAGTTTTCTTGGAAATCAAGGTCTTTGTTATGTGTATGTCAGTATACCCCCTGCTACAAAATGATAAAATGATTGAAGTGAAAACTCCTGTTACTATAGAATCCAAAGTAGCCTTGCTGATAAAGACTACTTTGATGTGAAGAGGTAACTGAGTGAAGTATAATAGCTCCATAATACAGATTGTAAAAAAGAAGTTTTAGAAGCATAGACACTGCAGTGTAGTGATAAAGCCTTGTCTGTATACTGACCAATACTAAAAAATTAAATAAAAACATTTCCTCATTTAGAAGCCTTTGTGCATAGAAAAACAAAGTCACTCTTAGCATACTGTTTAACTTCATAGGGCGTGGTAAGGAAAGAGAATTCTCAACTAGAACAAGAATTCATATGTTTTCCAATGAAAAGTATTTTCCATGGCTGTGAGTCATACTGTAACTTGAGGCTTTCTTCAAACTATTTTTGTAGCTAGTTTGCTGTAAAAGGCACAAGTTTCCAGAGACTTACTGTGTGGGACTTGCCAGGGTTTTAAAAATTTGTAATCTTGCTACCTAACAGTGACTTTGTTTGCTTTTATGTAGTGAGAACCTTAAAAAAAAAAAAAAGCCAAAAAACCAAACCCAGTATTGTATCTGTGCATATGGTCCATTTTTAGACTCGGGCTATTGAATGCATAGTAACACTGCCAAAAGAGTCACACAAATGCGTGGCAGTACTCCTGCCAAATTAGGAAGCTGTCAAACTAAATTTCAATAATGTCCAAATAGAATAGAAATTAAATAAGTCTTTTATCTTTGTGCATTGCTTGCAGATGGAATGTGCAGCATTCTCAGATGCCTGCTTCTCATCAGCTTAGCACAAATAACTTCCCTGTCAAGAGGTGGCCCTCCTGTAATTACAATTCCTGGAAAACAGTAACTGGCTGAATTGTGAAAAGGAATTAAATGTTAGTGCATCTTAAACGTTATGTGCTCCTGCCAGGGAAGGGAAAAATTCATCACACCTGTCAGACAACCTGGGTTCACACCCTGAACTTCACCTAATGAAAGGTTTTACCACATAAACTAGAGAAGAGTGACCAGTAAAATCAGCACAACTCTCAGAATTTACTACTCTTCCACTAATGAAGATAAAGCCAGCAACCAAGCCATTTTGATTACAACTGTTTAAAAGCCTGGAAAAGGAGTTAAACCTTTTGCAGAAGTACGAAGTTGGACAGAAAAGAACAGTTTTGACCTCAAGTCCAAAAGTTTTCTGTGTTCTGGTATGTGTACATGGCTCACAGACAGGCAGCTCAGTTGAAAGCTTGTCAGTACTTTGTTAGTTTTGGGGCTTTTTCCCTATTTACCCTGATACGAAAACTTGACATCTATGACATCAAAGTTTGTGGAAATCCTTGACTAATACAAGGAATCAGAGATCTAACTGTTTTACATGCACTGGAGTGAATACATGCACTAGCACTTCTAGTTAAAGTGCTACTAGTTTACCTCTTCAGATCCTCTCTTCTGGAGGATTTGCAGAAGAGGCTTCCCTCTCTTTTTGTATTTTGCTTCTTTCTTTAAACTGTACCAGATAACTATCCCAAAATATTTAGTGTCCTTGCTGCTTTTCATATACCAGTAAACAACATTTTGTGTGCCTGCAGGAGTACATTTATAGTAAAACTGCTTTTCATACACAGCTGGGAAGTTCAAGTATATGGGTTGAATACAGTGATGTAGTTCAGCTGGGGGTGGAGGGGCAGAGCTCACTTCTGGCCAACAAAGGCTATGGCTCCAAACTTGGCTGGTTTGAGCAATACTCAGATGAGACCTGTCCCCAGAGCACCTGCTCAACCAAGAGGGAAGGGTTTCCCCAGGCAGTGCCATAGGTAGTGCTCATTCTTGCTCAGAGCTTGACAGAAGGATAACTCCTCCTCTGAAGGATCAGAGTAAGACATACTAAAAAAACCACAACACATTTATGTTCTAACTTTGACTGGTCTTTTGGGCTCTAACAGGTTCTACTTAAATTTTGACCATTACTTCCCATGAGAAGATTACTGAAAGCTTAGACATTAACTCCTTGCAGCTATGTAAGTCAGGAACTACTCGTTTGCTTTTGGAGACCACCCTTCCCCCATATACACAATAAATTTCAATTCTGTTCTGCAGAGGCATGGTACTTTCTTTCAGTGATTGAACTCACATAAGAAAGCAGCACTTGGCCCTCAGCTTTATTTGAGCAGCACTTAGTTCCTTTGAGACTGGGATTGTTTCCAGAGCATTCAGGAGTGGCTTTCACAGCAGCACAGTGCTTTAGTTAGGATAATGTATGCTGGCCTTTTTTCACTCCTGAGAACCTGAATATGGTCTTCTCTTTACATAATAGGAAAATTGTGGTGCCATGTTCTGGCATCTAAAGGACACTCTGTGCCTGCCACAAACCACCGTGCCACTTGGCAGAGCCTAGAGCCAAAGGTTTGGGGAGTAGAGATGGGAAGAATAAATTATTCATGGCTCTGTTGTATGCTCAGTTAGGTAGGAGAAGCTTGGATAGAAGCAAACATGGAGCCTTAAGGACCCTTTGTGGCCACGTGACTTTGGACACATGTTCATCTTAAATGTCATGTTTAAGCTTCTCTATATCTATGTAGTTCTCTATATTTGCCCTGTCAGGTTGGTTAAATATTCCTACTCTGTAGCTACCTTCAGATACATGAGTCTTAACTTGGAGTTCAATCAATTTACTGGATTTCTTTCCATTTTTCAGGAGACTGGTAAGACTCAGGCAGGTGAAAGGTCTCCTTACCTTTGTGTAACCATTTTTTTACTCAGCTTTGAACTGCCTTGAATGCTGGGCTCACCCATTTTGCATCTGAGCTGCTGCCAGCACACAACAAATGGAATTTGCATTTGTACCATGTGTCAGCACACACTTGCTGAGTGACTTGGAGCAGGGAATGCAGGTGTGAGCTGCCTTCCATCTGGATGTGCGATGGGTGGCCTGGGCTCACAAGCTTGCTGCTATAGCACTATTCCCTCAAAATGGTTTGAAAAAATTCAAACTAGCAGAGTGGTTTGTTGCTCTGTTTTGTGGCTATGCCTGGCAGCCAGGGCATTGAAGCCAAGGCTTGGAACTTAACAGGAGCTTGTACTACTCTATCAAAAAGACCTTGATTATAACCTGGACTGATAAGTTATGTTCAGGAACAAAGTTAATCTTGTATATACAATGAAGTCCAAAACTAAAGATCTTGTGGAATGCTAAAGAGCTTTATCAGCCTCTTGAAAACTCTGTTCTTAGCTACCTGGCAGCTTGATTCATCTTTATCACAAGGAATATTCACTTTTTTTCCCTAAGGCTGAGTGCTGCCATTAAGCTCCTTCATAGAAAATGACTGAAGTAGTGAATTTCTGCTACATAAAAGATAGATAGATAGATAGATAGATAGATAGATAGATAGATAGATAGATAGATAGATAACATACATACATACATACATAGATACTTAAGTAGGCCAACAGGGTCTTGTTCTTTACCTCTTAGAGTAAGTAAGTTAATAAAGTAAGTTACTTGCATGTTAAAGATGGTTGGTGTCGAATTACCCTTCCCAATTTATAGATACTTATGAAGCTCTTTAGTGAATTTGTGGTTTTTTCTCCTGTGTTTTTTGCAGGTATTCGTTACAGTATGGACGTTAGTGTGGATGAAGTGAAGGCCTTAGCATCTCTCATGACCTACAAATGTGCTGTGGTTGGTAAGTGCTCATTTTTCAAGCAAGATTTCAATCTTCAGTTTAAACAGTACTGATGTAATTACATAAACAAACAAACATGGAAAGGATTAAAATTAATTTCAGACACCAATCTCTAAGTTAAATCTGTAGCATGGTGGGAAAAATCTATAGTGACCAAAATGATAATACGTATTCCCTCTGCTGTTACTGAAAATACTTTAATTAAAGGTTGCATTTTCATTTGAAAAGTCCAAATTCTGCTAACTACCCTCTCCCTTAGAAAGTGCTTGAACTCAAATTCGAGTATGACAAACTTGGATTAGTAGGGGACTGATTTTAGGGGGAAGAGATGGAGGCTATAAAGGATTCAGGCAGGAGAGCTGTGGAGAGAGAAGGATAAAATTCTTTTATGGGTTATAAAGAAATGTAATTTGTACACAGCTACTACACTGTAGAGGAGTTTGGAGAGAGGCTGCATATTATGTGTAAGAAAATACTTGCCTAATGTACACAGACATGCTAAGGACTTCCAAAGTAAAATTTTTGAGCTAAACCAATAAAATATGAAAGGTAAAACTTATTTCTACAAGTATCAAGGACAAGAGATATTTAAACATAGAAAATTTGAATAATAAACTTTTGACTTTTAAAGAGTATTTTCAAAGTGCTTTGAAAGATCTCCCATTTTTATGAGTACCTAGATCAGATTATAAATTACAATTCAGAAGCCATAAACATGAAAAAACCAAAATCACTCCTAAAATCAAAGATATAATCACACATCTTTCTCATGTGTTCTGCCTTTATTGTTGAAAAAGTAAAATGATTTTCCTTTGCATTCTTGTAGATGTGCCATTTGGTGGGGCAAAGGCTGGTGTCAAGATCAATCCCAAGAACTACACAGTAAGCCTAATCATAGATAAAAATTTGGTTATCTGCAATACTGAAGCCAGCCAGATAAAAAAGCTCTTCTAAGGGCATTACTGACCACTTAAAACCTCCTGCCACTTCTACCTCTGTAAAGGCTGAATGCAGCCTGTGCATGTAATAGGTAGGAAAAGAATTTTTAAAAGGTCTGTGTTTCAGAGGTAGAATACTTCAATTACTTAATTTTTTTTCTGAAGATCAGGAGACTACAAATAATTTGGAACCTAGAATTTTTTTAAGTTGATACTGTTAATAAAAGCTTAAATTAAGTTACTCTTCGAAAAAAAAAAGTTAATGTTTTTGTTTATTTTGACTAATAGTTTTATGCTCCATTAAACCTTTCTGTGCAGTGTTCCAGTGTGAATAATAACTAACTTGCCTTATAAAAGGTTTACTGCAGGCTTGCCTTCTTGCCCTAATTAAAGCAGCTTGTCCAGAAAGGAATACTAGAACACATAAGAGATATTCTAAGTTGAAAGCTCCTGTCAGGATCTGTGTCAAGGCTTTTGGCCGTGTTGATGACACAGCTGGCAGGGCCAGCTCCTGCTGGCTGTAGATGGCTCTCACAGGATATCAGATCTGTTTGCTGGAAATCTCTGCTGTGGGCACAGGGGGTTCTGTGCCATGCTCCTGCCTTGTCATGGATCAGAATGTACAGAGAGAAAGCCCAGTGTTTCTTGTGCTGCCTGAATACCAACGGTCTGCTAGGGAGTGGCACAGAAATTATGAATCATCCTTTCCTCTCAAAGAAGAGGGCGTTCGCTTATGCTTGGGCTAAGTTTGAGCAAACACTCATAAGCACTAATGATTTCTTCTGATATTTATTGCATTTTCTCTATAGGACAATGAATTGGAAAAGATCACAAGAAGGTTTACCATGGAGCTGGCAAAAAAGGGCTTTATTGGTATGTTGGGCAGCTTTACTATTCAAATTTAGGGATCTGATTTATTGTGGGTTGGCAGTGTCCATTAGATAATATCCTGACATAACGGTATTTTTGAGAACTGTAAATAATTTGGCTACAGAACTTTCAGCAAGAACCACAAAGAATTGAGTCATTGCATCCTAGTGCATTTTAAAGAGAACTGTGTCTTAACTTTTTCTGGTGGCTGTTCTGCTCTGAGAAGCCACAAAAGCTGAGGTCATGGTATCCAAAATGAATCCCATTTCTCTCAGAGTTAGATCATAAAATGGTGACCATATTTGTTGCAGTTTTAATCTCTAATAGCAAACCCTTCACTGTTACTGTTTCCTGTAGTCTCAGTTGAGGCTTTTGGCAGGTATCTGAGGAAAGAGAGGAAGGAAATAGAAGATCCACCCCAGCAAAAGTTGATGGCTTCACCCATGGCAACCAGAGGCTGCAAGGGGAGGGTAGGCAAGAAGCACAGGAGCCTCTTGTAACAGAATCTCAGCCTCTGTAATGTCAGAAGGGGCTTCATTCACTCTCTGCCCTGAGCTGCTCTGGTAGCTTTGCTGTGTGAACATCTCCTCTGCAGAAAGCTGGATATTACCAGTTCAACTTGTAATTAAAGGGAGCAGTTTTACCTAGAGAAAGTTCTTACTCAAATAAATAATGAGGCATGTAACTTGTTAAAGGTCTGTCATGTATTCCTGATATCTAACTGCCTTGGGAATGTCTATCCTTTGATCTGCATTTTTTTGCTCTTCAGCCATAGTGTTTGTCATCTTCACTTCCAGACAGTGATTATCATCTAAATTAAGCTCCTTTATAAACACACTTACTGATGTTACATATGACTATGGTTTTACTATACACAATACAAACCATAGTGATCATTAGTTCAATGACAATTAAAATGGTTTGATAAAAACATTTTCCATTTTGGCCCTCTGGTTGGTGCTACACAACTTTCACAAATCTTTTGAAAATACTTAAAAAAAATGTTGGGGCAGAGTTGCATGTAATATCCTGATTAGCAGGTTTCTGTAATCTTAAATAGTCTGGGGAAATACTGTTTTTAGCCATCTACAAAAGCCAGATTTTTTAAAAAATTTCAACAGATGTGTGAGACTTCTTTTAAAGGTTTATTTCATCAAGAAAGAGAAATGAGACCTTTCTTGAAATAAGCAGTAAAGTCAAATGCATGTGCTACAGTGCAACGACTAGGAACAGCCTACCTTCAATATTTAAATTCATCCAGGAACAGAAAGGAAGTTCTAATGCAGAAGAATCCAGTCAATGTCACACTATATAGAAATCATACCTAGATAGCACCCTCCCTACAAAAAATAAACCAAACCACTTTTGATGCACTCTCTTGCTCTGACTTTTTATCGACCAAGTGGCCTACACCTTTTATCAAATGGCTTATGTAAATGTGGGGGGTTCTGATGATGTTGTAGAAAGGTGTGACACAGCATCTAAAACTGCACTGAATCCAGAAGAACATGTATAATAAACTGAGGATCAAACAGGAAAACAGTTCTTCTCTGCCAAGGTCTGCACGATTCTCAGGGGAATAACGATTGAAAAGAACTGTTTGTGTTTGATCCCTAAGAGCTGTTTTCACTGTTGCCAACAGGACCTGGTGTTGATGTGCCTGCTCCTGATATGAGCACGGGGGAGAGGGAAATGTCCTGGATTGCTGACACCTATGCCAGTACCATAGGACACTATGTAAGTCTTGAGCAGAGGCTGTCAAGCAGAAAAGCTGCCTAATCATATCAATTTGTTTACTTACTGGATCTAAAAATATTCTTGCAAACTGAGACAGCCTCAGTGGTGTGAGGGTTTTAGGATTTCCTTAACAAAGGAAAAATAACTTGAAGGATAATATTCTTAGGCTAGCCTGAGAAGAAGCTTCTCTGATACAATGATTGCAACTGTTCAACAAAAAGAAAATACACTGTTTTTAAAGGTGTGTGTATAGTCTAAAATTGGTTTCTATGTCTATCATTTTCCTCTATTTTTCATTGGTACTGTAATTACTAATTTAAAGTTGTTAACTGGTAACCGAATTTACAAGTTTTATTAAATACAGTCTCGTAGTTTTGTTCATTCAAGAGACCATGATAGTTTTTGCCCAAGATGTGTTAAAAGTTTTTGTTTATTGACTTGAAACCAAAGATTTTAGGACTTTGACATCAGCTTTTATATGTGACTTTAAGAAGACTGGATCTGCCCTGCTTCATGCTCTGTTTTCTTGCCAAACCATGCATGTTTTTAATAACTACCATGTTAACCATTCCAGAAAATCCATCTGAAGTTTCTGGATCACTGAACTTCATGGATGAAGTTTTTATTAAATTAATCCTTTCCTCCTCTTCTGTACTTCCTGACACAATCAACTGACTTTTGGTACATATGAAAGGACTTTGATAAATGCATTCTTATATATGGTGGGAAGCTGTATTTCCTCACGTATTTATAAAATACATTTCCTCTTTCATGAATGCACGAAGCCCAAAGCACAGTTTAAGACCACATAACAGAATAAGAACCTGAAAGTCCATCAAAACATCAGGCCAAGTGGTTCCAAGAAAACAGCCCTGCCAATCTTTGTTCCAGTTGACATGCCACAAGAGGGAGCATACAGCTTACGGAGAGCAGCGAGCTGTATTTTGGGAGGCTGAATTAGGAATTCTGTGGCAAGCCCAGCATCACTTATTGCTCTTAAAGAGGGCTATATGTTAACTCACTGTCATTTTCAAACAGCAAATAGTTTTGGTCTTCATTGTGGCTCTAGTCTCCTCCAACCATTGTGCCTCCACTTACTTTTGTCTGCTCCTTTCCTTCCTCTCACCAAGCATCCTGCAGCACAGGCATGCAAATGCCTTTGGCACAGGGGATGGAGCAGAGGGAGCCTCCCAGTGAATGTGTGCCTGGTGGAATGGAAACCCATCCGGCTGCTGGCACACTCCATTCACTGCACTCTCTTTCATCCCTACTTTTTCACTTGTGCTGGAAGCCAAGCCACCGTGGGACTGTGCTCCCAGGGTGTGGGAGCATGGGAACCACTGCTGACAGCAGAGGGAGGGCCGGTGTCTGCTTTGGAAGAATTGCTTTCAGGTTATTAATTCCAATTAGAAAAATCACCTATGGTTTTAAATAGCTATTTTATCTTGGCTGACTATCTGGCATATGGAAAACTTAATTTTATTGCCACCAAATTAAGAATAGAGGCTTGACTGTAAATGCTGCTTTTCTGAATAAAAGTAATAAACACCCAACTTTTCCCATATGTCCTTCAAACTGCAGATTTCCTCTGTGACCATCCCTGTATTCTGACTACAGACCTCACACCACGTTTTGTAATTGCAAAATAACTGAATTTTTTATAAAGGAACACTAAGCACTTTTTAAAGATGATCAAAATCCAGTTCAAGAATATGTTTGAGCCCTTAAAAAAATTAAGACATCAAAAGTAATGATGTAAAGAAATTGTGGCTGTAAATAGGAGCTGTCTTTGAGAAACATTCCTGAAAGCTGTTTGATTTGTCTGCTTGTGGATGTCACCATGATACACAGACTGAAGTTAACACACACACTTAGAGGCAACAAAAAATCACAGGCCATATCCACTATTGCATTACACAACTTTCCTGACAGAATATTCTGAGGGGTTCACACAAAATGAGGAAGGGAACTTTACAAACTACAAGCATTTAAGCTCTATCATGTTCTGACTCTTACCCTTTTTCCCTTGTGTCTAAAATGTGTGAAACTCTTGTTCCAGCTGTTTTTTTAATTGATTAATTCCATGTCTCATGAGTCCTTTGCTGTTTTACAGGATATTAATGCACATGCCTGTGTAACTGGTAAACCCATCAGCCAGGGTGGGATCCATGGACGTATATCTGCAACTGGTCGTGGTGTCTTCCATGGAATTGAAAATTTCATCAATGAAGCCTCATATATGAGCTTATTAGGAATGACTCCAGGATTTGGAGATAAAACATTTGCTGTTCAGGTAACTTTTTTCCTTGGATGGTTGGAAAAGAAGTAGTACAGAGACTTTCAGTGGAGCTTTTTTTAAAACAGGCTGTAGCTCTTAAAAACTGAGAGAGCTTTAAAACTTCCAAGTTAACCTTTACTCTTAAACTTTAGAAATGCTTCTCAAGCAACATAGGTATCCCTTATTTTGGACTGGTTTTCATAAACTGAACTTTCAATTGCACTCTACAGGCACAAAGCCAAATCTCTGTAGTCTTTATGATCTCGTAAGCTGCAAATACCAAAATGAAATACTGTTACAGGTGCTCTTTAAACTAAGGCATAGCACACTTTTCAGTGAGCTGAGACACTGATTTTACCTACTCAAAATTTACTGCAATGCTTTACAATAAAAAATTTAGGGGGGGGAGGAATTGAGGGTTATGTTCTTGTTCCATTACAGAATAAGCAGTTGGAAAAAGAGAAACTAAGACCTTATCCTAAATTTGTAGGGTTGAATGTACGTTTTTGGTGTTCCTAAGACTTGGGGATTTATGTAGTTGAATTTTGCAAGGGTTTGATAGTCAGTAGTGTGCATTACCGTTCCTGAAATTTCAGAGAAAGGAAACTTGTTCAACTTTGAACAGTACGTTAAATAGAGGGTTTGAAGAACTGATTTGTTTTGTTGTTTTCAAAAAGTGCCTGCTAGAAATAGCAGAGTGATTATAACCTCCAAGTTGGCCTCTAGTTAACCTGTGGGAACAAACATCTCTGCCCTGCACAGGCCTAGCAGCACACTCATCTCCCTGCACTTTGGCATTTTTGTGCCTGGCAGAGAGCTAACCAACAAGCACTTAAGCAAAACTTAGACTGAAAACATGGCCAGAAGAAAAGCAGAAAATGAGCCTAAAGCATTTCAAAGAGACCTAAGGCATGACAGGCTTTTCTATCAACATTTGCTTCTAATACATAAGCAAAAATCCCAAGTATAATTATTCAGCTTTCTTTTCAGCACAGAATCGTACAACAAACTTTCAACATTGATCATATGACTTTTTGGTCTGCTGTGTGTGTTCTTTTACTTCCAGAACATTAGTATTCTGGAAGTAAAGGAGCTTAACAGCCTGGAATTAAGTCATACAAAAATCTACTAATCCCTTTAAGAGGGTGCCAGTCATAAAGTAGATGCCAGGTTGATAAACATTATAGTTTTGACACTTTCATAGTAGCATTACCTCTTCCTTTCTATGTTTCCAGGATAAAACACTTATCACAACTGTACTTTGCTGGCTACAGTGCATCATTTCTACAAGAATAGAATGTATGTAGATTTCTTCCATCTTGCCTATACACATCATCTAATGCCAAGATGTGCCAATAGATGAAGAACTATTTTAAACTATATAAGCCTTAGCAGTAATGATCATTTTAGCTAGAGGGTTAACTACTTTTCCCTTTCTCTTTCCACCTTCAGGGATTTGGTAACGTGGGCTTGCATTCTATGAGATACTTGCATCGTTTTGGCGCTAAATGCGTCGCTGTTGGAGAGTTTAATGGTTCCATCTGGAATCCTGATGGGATTGACCCAAAGGAACTAGAAGATTTCAAATTGGTATGAAACTTAGCTAAACAGAAGGAGTTTCATTTTTGTCAGCTTTGCAAGTACATAGAATGACTGATGACTGTAGACTGGTGTGATAATTAAAGTATGATGTGAATAGTCCTTACAAAATGGCTTAGAAACGTTGATTCTTCTGACTTTCCTTCTTATCCCCAACAAGAATGCAAATGCAGGTGGTGCCTTTTTTACCCTTTGACCTGACTCTCAAAAGAATGACTGTATGTGTGCAGGCTAATTACTCTTTTTTCAGAATTGGAATTATTATTATTATATTGCCTTTCTTATGCTTAAACTAGGCAGGATGTCTCGAGGAACCAGGGCAAGGAGAGTCCTGGAGGATTCCTGACTGAGGATCACAAGTGCATGGTCATTTAAGATGTACAAAGTGTACTTTTGCCGTTTCTTACCTATTGGATGTTTTTGAAAGAATGAAAACCTGCCTGGCACTGTGACTTAAATGTGTAGTTTATAATGAAAGCTGGATGTGGTCTTTTTATTTCAGTTTCCAATAAGAAACTTCTACTTAAAGTTTCTTAGGCCCTTATTTGATGTCTTCTTTTATATAGGGAATATTTGAATTTCTTTATTACCCTCTTTTTTAAAAAAGGATGAAGATTCTGTCACTAAACAAAAGCTATCTTTATAGTACTGAATTTTAAAGACCATTTGAATCTTAAATGATGCAACTTATCCTGGGTCTAGCAGACTAGTGAGACATTTTGGTTGTTCGAAAACTATTTTAAGAGCTGAGGGGAGCTTTTATTTTTTTTTTTTTTTTTAGTATTCCAGTGCCCAAATGGTTATCAGTGTCTTTGAACAGACAGCAACTGTGCTTCTGTCTTGGGAACTTTGTTCCTGAAGCTTTGTAGCTTGCTTTTTATGTCTAAATATGGATAGGAATTCTGTTATGTGCTATCACTCTAGGACTGTTGATTCTCCTTTTTCTCTCTCTGAAGAAATCTGTATGAGTGCACAACACACTAAAACCACTGTGGTTGGTTTTCTTCACACAGCAACACGGGACAATCATGGGCTTCCCTAAAGCAAAGCCACTTGAGGGCAGCATTCTGGAAACAGACTGTGACATCCTCATCCCTGCTGCCAGCGAGAAGCAGTTGACCAAGGCCAATGCACACAAGGTTAAAGCAAAAGTAAGTCAAAGAGATCAAATGGAAATGAAAAATAGAGATAGCCTGATTAAATACTAACATTCTAATGTAAATACTAATAATCAGCATGAACAACCCCAAATCTCTACCTCCGACTTACTCTGTGCTGTGATTTCTTTCAGATTATTGCTGAAGGTGCCAATGGACCTACAACTCCTGAAGCTGACAAAATCTTCTTGGAGCGGAATATCATGGTTATCCCTGTAAGGTTCTATCATGACCTTGGATTTTTGGGTGTCAATGTTGCTGAAGAATGATATTTATTAAAGACCTCACTACAACTGCAAATGACCAAAGATAATGGTTATTAGCTGACATTTGCTCAATCAAAAAGGGCACTAAACACAGGAAGAAGGAGGAGTAAATATTCTGACCAGTTTGTAGACATGGTGTGCCTAGGTGATGCTCTGACAGAACTGTGTACTGCAGAGTGTATAGAGTTTGTGTAGTGATCATTTGAAAGAAGACCTATCCAGCTATAATAACAATTTTTTTCATGTAGTGTCCTGATCAAGTGATCTTGCTAAACAGAGTAGCTCATCTTCAGCCTTTACTCACTGAGATGGCCTAAGAATGCTCTAATTTTCTTAAACATTTGTGCTAAAATAGAAGAAAGTAGTCAGTCAAGCACACCTGAACCTGATATATTCTAAAGTCAAGTCATATTTTGAATCAGTAGAAGTAACCCCTGAACTGAAGAAGAGGATGTTGTCCTGTAAGAATAAGAACTGGATTGTCTTCTGTACTGCAGTTTAAAGTGGTGCCTTGTAGATAACACTGCTTGCTTTTCCAGAATATGATAGTGCTGTCTTTGTCATATGGTCACAAGTCAAAATATTTATTCTTTCTGTGCAGGATCTTTACCTGAATGCTGGTGGTGTAACAGTATCCTACTTTGAATGGCTGAAAAACTTGAACCACGTCAGTTACGGCCGTTTGACTTTCAAATATGAAAGAGATTCAAACTACCACTTGCTCAGTAAGTGCTCACTTCTGCTTCCACACAATGTTTACTTAATAGACTGGACTAGCAAACACCAAATGTGGGAGAAAGGAAAACAGAACGCTTTCAAATTCACCACAGTTTCCCCAGAAGTCTGTAATTGCTGCTTACTAAAGAATAGAAAAGGTTTCATAGGTTAACTGACCTGCAATTCTAATGACTTACATTAAATGCATACTTTTTTGGTTATCTTTTAATTCTTTCCTCAATTTTGTAAAACAGTAAAGTCAAGCCACTTAAGTGAAATATTTATTGCTTCTTAGTGTTTTCCAGCCGTACACTTGGTATTTAGGAAGCATTCAAAGTTCAAGTGGGTGCCATTGTTCTGCACATACAACAGTAAAGGATTTCTATAAAGACCAATAATATAATAGAGACAGGCACTAGAAAAACCTGCTTATGGCTCACAGCTCTACTTATGGACATTCTGTGCTGCCTACTTCCTGGGAAACAATAACAATTACATGAAGAGGCAGTGGAAGAGAACTGGAGGATGTTGCTCCAATTTAAACAGTACTCTGTAGAAAACCTGAGAATCTTGAGACACTGGACTTGACAAAACATACACCTGCATAGTTTTTAATATAACCCTTTCCCATAAATCATACATTGTAAGGTGTTTCTAAAGTTGTGGAGTGTTATGGCAATCCTTTTTTTAAATCCCTTTCTTAACTTCAAGATTGTGTCATCTCAGATGCTCTTTGTTGCTGTTTAGGAATTTCAGAATTTCAAGAACTTAGATGAAATAAATATCAATGAAAATACCAAAGCACTGGTCATGTCCTAAGGGAAAAAAAAACTCCAAAAGTCCTCTAACATTTCACATGTGTCAGTTACCTTGCATCTACTTTTCTTTCTAGTGTCTGTCCAGGAAAGCTTGGAAAGAAAATTTGGGAAACATGGGGGAACTATTCCAGTTGTGCCTACAGCAGAATTTCAAGATAGGATATCGGTAAGTAATTGCTGCTGGTTTTATTACTGTTAGGGGAGCTGTACTCTGATATTATAACTGAAATCTAAATTTCACCATTGTAGCTATCATGGAGCACTTTTCCCCAGGCAAAGCATTAGTACATAATTAGCCTAATGGCCAAACAAAGCAAGCAAGCAAATGATCTGAACAGCTTTGGAATATTGGAAAGAAGCTATTTTTGATTTCTTTTACTTCAGCCAATGAAAAATACCTCCAACATAGTAAAAAAGCTACAGTTTTAATACAGCTGCTTTTTGTATTTTGGAGCTCTTCTTGATATAGTTTGCCTGATTTTCCAAAAAACTTTAAACAAGATATCACACCACAGACAGTTTGATGTTTCTGTAACTCCAGAATAACAGCTGTGTGAAAAACTGTAGCTTGTGCCTTTAAGAGTGAATCAACAGGCAAAGAAAAGTTGTGAAAAGCATGAAACCATGCTTCCTTAGGAAGAAATAAGGGGAAGTGCATATAACTTGGACTACAGCCAGATGATGGCAATAGACTTTAGCCTGATCCAGAATAGTGCATTTTATATGTGTTAGGCTATGTAAGTGGCACATGTGATGGGTTCTGTAGCTTAAAGCAAATGCTGCATCTCTTTAACACAAGCCATAGACACTGGCCTAGTACTTCCTACTTCCAGCCCAAATTGGTAGTTGAGGGAAAGCCAGTGTTTTGTGGAGCTAGATGTCAAATTATTAGTAAATTACAGCAATCAGGATGATGGAACATGGAACCTGTAGTGAGTCATCCTAATTCTTCGACTGCTTATTGTTCTGTGTATTTAAATTTTAATGGGGATGAAGTTGCTAAGGGCTAATATAATGTGGAGTGTATGAATTTGGGATCTATGACCTTCCTAAAACCTTTGTCTTCAAAACAATTGCAATAGGTTGCTGGCTCTTTGAAACTTTTTTAATATTTACCGTGTGGTCTGAAGACTGAAAACAGTAATTACTACATTAATAAATAATGGTAGCATCATGCATCTAAAAACTAGGCCCATAAAAGTCTTCAGTGCTTACATCTGAGGTTTTAGAATTGAATTGACCATAGCTAACTCTTCAAGTAACACAGTAAAGGCTATTTAGATTCTTCACCCATCATTAGAAGAGAATGAGTGAGCAAGCTTCATACTTGAATTATGGGAATCCAACATGTCATTATCCCCAGCACACAATGAGGACTTTTTTGAGTCTAGGATTAAACCTTGATTTTATTCTCTGTTGTTGCAGGGTGCATCTGAGAAAGACATTGTGCACTCTGGGTTGGCTTACACAATGGAACGTTCTGCCCGGGTAAATATTGCATAACTATATCATATACCTACTAGAAAGAAAACTCACAGAGTCACTAGGCTGGAGAACTCCAAGATCATTGAGTCCAACCCAGCCCTAACAGCTCAACTGAACCATGGCACTGAGTGCCACATCCAGTCTTTTTAATCACATGCAGGGGTGGTGACTCCAGCACCTCCCTGGGCAGACCTTTCCAGTACTTTATCACCCTTTCTGTAAAAAACGTATTCCTAACATCCACCCTATATTTCCCTTGACACAGCTTGACTTTGAGACACTTTTTGAATAGCTTGTACAGAATTTCTTGGTAATTAAAGGAGTAGATAAATAGTACATGATTAATTGAAGTCACTTAGAGTATGAAGAATTTCTGCTCTGTGCCATCATGGCCAACTTTAACTGGATATAATAAACAGTGGGGATTATTCTGGTAGCAGCTGTAGTGAGTAGAAACCTTTTAGTTGTCCTCTTGTACCTAGCTAATCTGGGATATATACATAAGAGTGCTTTTACTTCACCATTAGCAGTTTTAGATTAATTCCTCTGTGCTGTATGTTTAATTAAGGGGACAAAGGCTGCTTGAAATATCTCATCTCTCCCTATCAGAGTAAGACTTTAAAAGGGGTAATATAGTGACCTGAGAAAGATGTTCTTCCCTTTCAGTTCTCAGTTGTAAGGGGAAATCAAGAAATTTCAGAATTGATACACAAAGGATCAGAGCTCTGATACCAATCTAGCGGCTCCTTTTACTCTTTACTTGGATCCTACAAGCAGAATTATTGTGCTCCTGTGGAGAAACTTGCAGAAATTACATGTAACCTTTTCTGTTTCAGCAAATCATGCGTACCGCCATGACATACAACCTGGGTCTGGACCTGAGAACAGCTGCCTATGTCAATGCAATTGAGAAAGTCTTCAAAGTGTACAATGAGGCTGGTTTGACCTTTACATAAGCAGGCCACGACCGCTCCTTGTTGTATCCCACCCCTTGCTGTTAATGTACCCTCTTCTTGAGAAAGCTTATCACAAGTTTACATGTAACCACAAAATTTTCTTTTCTTCTGACATTATAGTGGATTATATTCTCAATTAGTTTCAGTTCCAAACTAGTCTTTTTTACAATAAAAATCCATGGATTAGGAAATTGTATACAAGTATGTATCTGAAGATAACAGTTCATCTGCACTTGTGGGGGCCATTCTGGGTGTTTCACCTACAAAACAAAATGGTACATTTTATGGATGAAAGAGTGGTCTTGCCACCTGAGCCACTTCTCAGACTTCAGATCAGATACTGTACTATATGAGCACTTAGCTCATTATTACTTCATGCACTTTTGTTTAATGACATAATTTTGGCTTCAGCACTTTCAGTAAGGCCTTGTATGATCAATGCTGTGGCATTGTCAAAGGAAGAACGGGCCTCCAGCAGGGATTAACTTTGATAGGACTCTAGTTTTTATTTGTAGTAAAGCTTCAGGCCTGATTCTCTTAAGGCAATATTTTTTCTTTACTGTGCTACTGTTACAGGACTGCCTTTCCTCGCTTTTTCAACCTAGTTTGACTATCATGACATTTGTAGCACTGACAGACTAATATTTTTATAAGCTGAAACTATTGAGCAACTCTAGTTATGTTTTTAATCAAGTATCTACATAACTATTCTGACTATAGGTTGTTTCCTTTTTTTTGAGAAAGAGATATTCTGAATTTGGTAAGCAATCATACTTAGATTTTTTGGAATTCTTTCTCAATCTTTTCCTTTCAGAGGCCTTCTGAAAATTAGATACTGCCTCAGTGAACAACTAGAGTGAAACTGAACCCAGAAATCATTGGCCAAACCACAGAGGAGCTAGAATGCTGCTATAAACTTAATTCACTGTCTTAACACACAGCCTTTTTTGTTTGTTTGTTTTTGTGTTTTTTTTTTTTTTTTTTGTCATCAGGAGGTCTTGAAAATTTTGAACATAAAGTACAACAAAATGGACCTCAACAAATTATTGGATCAAGCACAGTTTTTGAAGTGTAAGACTTTTGTCCTCTGGAGTCCCCTTGAAGTACCAGATGTTATTTATGTAATGAATATGAATGTTTTTTTTAAAAAGACAATTAGCCCCTCCCAGAAACTCATGCTATTTCCTAACTACTTTGTGACTGCATGACATAACCTGGAGAGAGAGCAGTTATTAAAAAAAAGTTGACCTTTCCAAACCTACTATGCTGGTGTATTACTGTTTTCTATTTCATGCAATAGCTTTCTGTAGCTACAATCTGCAGCTCTTCACACGTGTGTTCATTACCTGAGCACCACTAAAATACTGTCCCTGATTTATCTTAAGGGGCTCGCTAATACACATCTTTGTCTCTTGAACTCGCCTGTCAGCAAGATTTTGAAGTTGCATATTTTAGTAAATCATTTCGGGTCTTTTTAGCTTGTCCTCTAAAATTTCAGTGAAAAACTATTTAGTAGTTAGCATGGAGCAATAAACCTGTGTGAGGTGTTTAATTAGTGGCTTACTCCATCATATATGCTGGCATCTAGGATTGTAAAAATACTACAGATCAGATAAGTGCAGCATATATATATGCATATATACACTGATACTGTTTAAAAAAACTTGAACCCTTTAAGCTTGAGAATTATAGTGATCAAGGTTGGATCTCTAAACACAAGATCTATATCCTGGATCATATTCTTCAGTGCTGTTTTTACATAAACGGTTATAAAGTAAAACAAGATTATAATTTTAACAGGTCAGCTCTGACAAATTGTAACCAAAACTTTGAGGCTAAAAGCTCACAAATAAACATACAGAAATTATCTTAGAAGCAGTGTTACATTATCTGACAGCAAATTCATTTAAAGCAAAATTCTCACTGTTGTTTTCCCTTCCCTGCTTAATTTTCTCTATAGCCAGTAAAGCAGCCCTAGTTTGACTGAAAAATGGATCCCTTTTAGCTGGAGCATACAGAAAGCTAACCTGGGATATCTTCTACCTCCTACCAACTTGGAAGGGAAAAAAAGCCAAAGCCTGCACCATGCCTGTATTCCCGGTTCATTAGCATCCTCTGCTCTTGTACACACACGTTAACACTTCTTTTCCACAGATATGGTCAAGAAAAAGCAGACCTAGCACCTGGCATGATTTTACAAAACCTAGAGATCTAAACCCTTCAGGATCTCTACTCAGCAGCTTGATTGCAGTAGTTACTGACCTGTTGTTAAACAGAGTCAGTGCTGGAGCCATGAATCCAAGCATATCCAAGGGCAGATGTGACAACAGCTTAAGGTACTTTCAATCAAGGAGTTGAGATTCTTGAGGGGGCTTCTTAAGAGCACATCAACTGATTTGCCCTTTGTAGCTAAACACAAGAACCAAATCCTTATCAGTGATCCCAGACTTCTTGTGACAGCCTGCTCTGAAATAATCTCACACCAGTTCTGAACCTTATTGACCTCACTCCTAGGGTGATCAGACAGTTAAGAAAAATTTAAAAATAGAGTTGCATGCTCCTTATCACATTTTGCGCACATACGTCCCAACACCCAGCAACAAGAACAGAGAAAAGAAAGTAGTGAAATTTTGCACAGTTTCTATGAGTTAATGCGATTGTAGATGTTTGGGTACAAAGCAGCTCTAGCCTTTTCCCAGCCCAAGCCACAATCACTCTTTGGGATGCATGTTATAAACACTGGGGGTTTTTTACTAAAACTGTAACTTCAGTTGGGTGTTGGACTCTCCTCACATATAATGTACACACATACACAAGTCTTATCTGCCACCTAATAACCTTATCACTGCTTGTATTGACTTTCATGCCACTAGACATTTACTAAGAAACTTGCTATACTGTTTGGCAGGGAGCCAGTCAGGACCTGAAGTTAGATCTGAGCACAGATTTGTAACTGCTCTGGACCACACCTCCTACATAGAGCAAAGCACATCCTAGGTGTTTGTAAGCTCTCATTCAGCACTTAATACTGCTTAGGTACATAATTAGTGCTCAATAGCAGCTCAGCAAGTACTCTAAAGCTGCAAGTGAACCCCATTAGGATGACAACCACAGTGTTCAAGGTCGCATGCCACCTGCAAACTACTAAATGCAAAATGTTTCTATTATACAGAAGAGCAAGCAAAATTATAACTTTTATCACAGCAAAGAACTCAGTACTATACCTCTTTTTCATTGATGGCAACTGTCACCATCAGGAAGAAGTGTCAAAGCAATGGAAATTCTTGCTGTGACTTTAAGATGCTGGGTAAGTAACCTATAGATTATTCTCTTACTAATTGAGAAGTCTATAATATCAGATTCTAAGATCTCATTCTAAAGTCCATATGCACACAGAGCATTCCTGGTATTGAGGATTTTTCCTGGTTGTTGATGAGTTACTCAGAATTCCCTGGTTCTGATTCTTTCAGCTGCTGTCCCCGTGTGGGTTTAGCAGGAGCCCTGCAGACATGGTCAGTGCCTCCCCAGTGGCACAGTGTGGCTGTCGTGCCTGTGCTGTGCAGAGCTGCTGGAGTGGCCCCAGTGACCCAGCTCAGCACTCAGCAGGTGCTCTGCTGGCAGGAGTGCCACCTCCTGCTGCTGGCATTGGCTCAGAGTGGCACAGTGCTGCTGTACAGTGGTCACACACATCTGAAACACACTTGAGCCTTCTTCAACACAGGGGCTAACTGTGATTTTACCAGTAGGATCAGAAGAACAAACACAGAGAGGCACAGAGGTTCCTACCTTGTCTGGAGAGAGCTGTTGGGTGCTCAGCTTGTGAGACTTGTACACACAGTCAGGATTTAGGTTCAGTGACAAAACAGGAGACCAACTCTCAAGTGCTTGACTTTACATACTGCCCACTTTAAGCCAGCCCTTACCCCTCTAAAAAAAACCAAAACCCAAACCAAAAAAGGTCTTCACATTAGTAGCGTGACACAGCTCTTGCTGCCTGTTCTGTGCAATAATCCAGTCTTTCTAGACCAGTGATTGTAAATGTGTTTTTTACACGTGCAACCAAAGGAATACATGCAAGCCAGGTAGAGTGTATTGGTCTTTATTTAACAGTATGTGTAATAGAAACTTGTTTACAAAAATTTCAGTGGTGATACATTTTGATCTTCATTGTCCAAAGCTTTTCCCCCATGAAGTTGCTTGGTTTGCTACATTTTTTACAGCTTTTTCACCAGTTTCAGCAACTTTGTAGACTTCATCAAGTGCTTTTAAAAGAGAAAAAACAAAGGTAACTGTAGCATCATTGCAATAGCTTCCACTTTCCCACCAGGTGCGGGACAAGGAGCAAGGCAGGGTTGGGCGCCCTGTCTGGGATTTCACTGTCCTGACGTTTCGAAGTTAAGATGAACATTACTGTACCTTTCTGACCAGCAGTCTTAGCCTGTTCTGCTGCTTGCTGCACAGTCTGGTTCACTGTGTCAACAGTCTGGTTCACTGTGTCAACTAGGAGGAAAAAAATGTCCATTAGGCAGTCTTTACCCTTTCCCTAATTTTAACAGTCACATTTTCAAAGGATTCCCTGAATGTTTAGGGATTAGAAGATGAGTAATTATTCCATAAGGATAGGTATCCTGGTATGGGTAGAGGTGCAATTAGAACTGGCTGCAGTTCCCCCCCATATCCACATATCTTGGTATAGATGAAGGTTATGGATGTTAGTGTGGGGTACCTAGACTGTCAAGAAACAAACCCTAGTAGAGAATTGGGTGCAATGAAACCTTCCTTTTACTTAGCCTGGCTAGGATCTGCTGAGAGCAGTTTGATTGATAAAGATTCTTCTTCCAGCTGCATAAACTGGTGCTCACTCCCTGAACTGGCATGCTGTACGAGCAGCACATCAAAAATGTAGTGATTAGTCTAATACTTTCTCTTGTACCTAAAGAAAATGTATTCTGTAAGAGACCAGAGTAGTTTTAAAGGCATGGAAAAGTTCAATAGAAGAGACAGACTGAACAATGAAGAGCAAGAGAAGGTATTGTCTTAAAGGCCTGTAGCCTAGAAAATAGTGGTAAATATTTGGATGATCAGCTTCCAAAAGCTATGATCAGGGAAGTCTTGCTTGCAAGAGTCAGAAGTTTAGGACAGATGGCCTTGCACTGGACCTGTATTTATTTTATTACCCCTGGCTCCAAGTACTACTTTTTAAAAAACACCATGGATGTGTTCTGCACAATAGATACTGAGGGGATGACTGGCTGAGCAAGACATTCCTCATGGAAGCGGCAGGAGGGAGAAATCTCGAGGTGAGGAAAGACATTTAAGTGGACTGGGAGTGTCTAAAATTTCAGAGGCCTCCAGGCTTCCATTGAATGTCTCTTCAACTGTTTTTTTCAAGTGTCTTGTAAAAACCAGTGGCCTATTTCACCTTGAGCTTGTAGGACATTTTCTACTACTTTAAAGACATGCTAATTATCATTACATGCCATTTTTTGCTGCAGTTTCCTAATGTGAATGATGTTCACTGCTCATAAGGTGCAGCTAAGGAAAATGCTTCCCATAGCATTCTTGGGTCACAGCCATGATGACTCCTTTCAGGACCCATGGGATAGGTGCTAATTTTAGATACTTGCAAAGCCCAGTTGTGCACTCTGTACTTGGCAATGGCTCATGGGACTGTGCCTTTCGGGCACGTGCAGGCACAACAGAAGTTGTTCAGAAACAAGGTAATTAATAGTTGCAAAACCACCAGTTAGACAGTCTTTTTTTACTTGAAATCTGCCATTAATCCCCCTTTAATTTAAATGGGGGTTGTGTGGGTACCTCTAGAATCCTTCCAGTCAGTGCAGTATAACAGTGGCATCATGAGTTCAGCACAATGTGCTGTGCATTTACCGCCTGACATCAAGGTATGGGCAAATTGCACAGAAGTGGCCAAAGTCAGGCCAGTGCCTGGGACCTGCCTCTGTTGTTCCAGAATCCAACTCCAGCTGGAAGAGCCATGCTGCAGTGCAGGGCTTGCTGGGAAGATGTAGACATGGTCCAGGCAAAGGGCTTCAGACTGACAACATCCAAAGAGCTCCAGCTTCAAGTGCTTGGAACTTGAAGCTACTGCTTCAAGGGAAGGACTGCAGCTATTTATAAACTTTGCTCTTAGAGTTTGTTGACTCCTGAACACTTAGTTCCATCAGCTGATTGAGATTAGTACTCAGCTCCTCTGGAGATGACAAATGCCCCTTCTAAAACATCCATATTGTCTTCCAGCATAGGAAACATTAAATGTTTCCCAATGTTAAAGAAATTAGGAGCATCAAAAAGCTGCCACAAAATATGCATTTCTAGGAGTACTCTATGGCAAAATCAGAAAGAAATCTTCATTTGAAAAGCTGATGGTTCCCTTCCAATTGCCTACATCCTGGTGTTTTGCTTTCATGCTTCAGCATAAAAATAGCTGGACTAAGAATAAATCCAAATTCTTTAGAAAAGAAGGTGGCTGTGACGTTGTTCATCCTTCATCTTCCTAGCAAAATGAACCAAGTCATGGTAAATAAGTAGCAGTCTTCCCACTTGCTTCATTGGGCACACAGCCCACAAATAATATTTCTACAGCACTTGAAGTCACAGGCAAAATAACTGGTTTCAAGAGTTTACCTAAATGTCATGTAATGAAATATGAAACAGTTTCCAGCGCTCACATACTAAGCACAAACACTTCAGGAATCTCAGCAGTGCAGGTCTCCATGTTAAAGCTCCACTCACAATGGTTATTTAACTTGGGGGCCAGTTCAGCAAAACTCTGCACGAGTGAACTTGGCTGATGCCCTGAGCCCCTGCAGCTGCACTTGTGCTCTGGGTGAGGTGTGTGAGTGCAGGGCTGGAGCACTGACATCAGGGCATTTAACTGCACCACTCTGTGCAGATCAGAGCCCTCAGAGCTGATGCACTGCACTGCTAGGGAACTCCTCCTTGTCATGGCTGCTCATATTAGGAAGCAAAGCCCTAAACAACCAGCCTCGCCTCTGCTCTCAGCTGTCCTGTCATCAGTGCATCATCTAGGCACCCACGCACTATAAGCCAGAATAGGAAAAGTTGTTGGAAACTCAGTAGTTAATATCAGACTCTCACTTACTAGTGTTAGAGGGCTTGTGCTGACCCCACCCCTGGGGACAGCATCTATAGAGTTCATGCCCCAGGGGCAGATTTTCTCCAGCAGTAAGGGCAGGAGGAGGGCAAATACTTTAACATTCAAGGCACAGGAGAAGGGAAAGCAGCAATTTGTATTTACCTGCCGCCTGTGCAGCACTTTCAGCTTGTTGCACAGCTCCCTCAGCGAGCTTCTTCCCAATCCCGAACATGGCTGCACTCAGTCCTCTGTCCCGGGATGCGATGGGTGAGTCCCTAAGTTCGGTTCTGTTACACTGTTTGGCAAAGGGCAGCTTTTTATAGACAAAGCACGACTCCTCCCAGTAGTTAGAGGGCAAATGCAAACTGGAACAGGGAAAAGTCATGAGCCCTTTTTTGGGTGATTAATATACCAGGCACAAAAGGGTGAAGAGACATTAATGTTTGTTATGTTTTCCTCCCCAGAGAGAGGGCGTGGATTCGTTGGAAGAAGTTTTCCATAGCCCAGGAATGAAAGCTTTGTTTTTCCATATCGGGGAGTTGGTAAACAGTGTGCATGCCACAGCTGTCCTGACCAAAGGCTCCAGTGCCGCAGGGGGAGATGCAGGCTGGCACAGCCCGTCGTGAACCGCATTGCAAAACACTCTGCTGAAGAATTGCTTAAATCAACTCTGTCATTTCAAAACCTTACATAGAAAAGTATCCAGTTTCAGATGATTCTTGCCCACATTCTTTTGATCCCCAGTGGGACTTACAATTCACAGTTGTAAAAAGAAATGGGAGGCACTAACGCTGATTTCTAAAGCGTCTGATGAAATCTTTGCTGTGTTAGAGAAGGCTCATAATTTTGTTGTGTGTCATAATTAATATCTTAACCTCTTTAACCTTTCCAAAGTTTGGCTCAGGAGGGTAGGTTCATGTCCTTTCCCACTGTCTCCACAGCAAACACTTTGCAGGACCCAGCACAGCCTCCAAAGAATCTCAGTCATCAGCAAAAGCTGGTGGGGTTCAGGCGGGCTCACTCCGGCTGCCAAAAAGCTGAGCTGCCCAGCCTTGTCCCCCCAGCTGCAGCCAGTGGGGTGGGATGTGCAGGATGCAGACTGCTGAGCATGCGGCCCCCACAGCACCCTGGCTCCTCTCACAGGGCACCTTTATGTTGTCCAGCCACACAGGAGCTGACCTCACCCCAAAACACTTAGCATGCTTTTTTCTGGAATCACCAGCTCTTCAGCAGAAATACTTTTGTGCCCTTTCACACAGGACAGAGAGTTTCACCCTGTTAATCAAATAATTATTGCTGAAAACAGGGTGAAAATGCATAACCTACCTCAGAACAAGGGTTTATATATCAAACTGTTCTTTATCCTACAGCTGCCACCACAGCAGGCTCTAGGATTGCATCTCTTGATGCCAGGCATGGCCCTTCATGAACAACAGTTGCTCTGCAATGTCCCTTTCCAGCATTACAGTAAAAGCTCTGTTTTCTTCCCACCACCGCAGTTTTTTTACAGACCTACTTTATATCAATTAAATAGGATATTGAGTTACTGAGGGTAGGGGGGGGGGGGGGGGGGGGGGGGGGGGGGTTCCTTTCCTCATTTTATCTTCTGACAGCAGGGAAAGGATTATGCACCATATCTGAAAGTAAGTTCTACCAGAATATGCTCACAAAAAACCAGAAGGAAAATAACAATATTGGTTTTAAACTGACATCAAGTCAAGGGTTGTTGACAAAGTTCAAAACAGGCCTGCAATGCAGGAAAAAAAAAAAGAAAACAAACGCAGAAATATTTCAGATAACTCAGTCCAGCATCTGACCAATAGAAATACTTTGCACAGCAGCCAAGGAGTAAAACGTACACATTGTTCCCTGTGACATCCCCAACTACCCACAGCCAGCTTTGTTCACAGGAAATTGCAATTTCCTAGTCCTGTTCTGCTGCTGCTCCTGTTACTGACGGCAGAGAGATATGTGAAGGCAGCAAGAGTCAGAGTGAGCAACAGGTTTGTGTATTTGCCGAGGTGTGTTTACATTATCACTGGAAATACCCCTCCTCATCCTATTCTAATTCCAAAGAGAAGAACAGTTCCCACTCTCACGCACTCCAGTACTGCAAATACAGATTTTTTGAAAGCCATGTTAGCTGATGAGAAACTTCCATGAGTGTAGACCAGCACTGGCTTCCCAGTGAACATCAGCGCAAAAATGAAATTACCAAGCCTAATTACATTACAGCGACGCACTGCAGGTACATATTGAATTGTAATATGGGAGAGGAGAGAGTACATGCCATCACAACACCCCCTAAATACAGGTAAAGGTGATGTTTGCCTCACCAAGTGAAAACACACAGTATTAAAATACACTCCACTTTTCAAATACAAAAAGGACACATTTTCTCTCACTTTTCATATAGACCAAAGCCATGAAAAATCACGAGGAGGTGCAGTTCCCTGCAGGCACCAGGCCTTTGATCACGTACGCATTTAGACTGACATCAGGTTGCGCTCAGTGCCGCGGTTTCTCCCATCACAGCAACACAAACTCTCCGTACCGACATTCCCCAAATCCACAGCTCCTGTAATGGAGCCCCTGCACCACAGCCGCTACCTCTGCTCTGCTGGGCCACTCGCCCTCACCAGCACGGGGACACGTCCCCAGAAACTCCACTCATCCCTGCGCGGGGCTGCGGAGAGCGGGCCCGGCTCTGCCGCCCCCTCAGGGCTGCAGCTGGGCCCGGCAAGGCCGGGGGGGGGCCCGGCAAGGCCGGGGGGGGGCCCGGCAAGGCCGGGGCCGAGCCGAACGCGGGGGTTGGAGCTACCAAGGCACAAACACAAACGCTGCCTGAGCTCAGCCAGGCACACCGAGCTGCAGAGCAGAGACAAAGCCCGGCACCTTCGCCACGGGCACAGGCTGCAGGGCCCTCATCGCCCAGGCTCAACCGCAGCGCCCACACGAACGCTCACCCACCCTCCCAGCGCAGCACCGCTCTGTGTGTCCGAGTCCTACCTTCCCACCACGTCTGCAGCCAGCCGTTCCCTTGGGAGCTCTCCCGCAGCCCCTTTAAAGCCTCTGCAGCCTACACCCAGCACAGCTGGGCAGCCCCAGCCCAGGTGCAGCAGGTTTGGGGGAAAGGCTCTCATTTGCTAAACCTTGTAGGGTTTTGAGTGAAGGGCCCACCTGTGTGATTGGTGGGAAATAAACTTCCAATGTGAAAGGAACAGGAAAGTCGAGTTATCCTTTGGGTAGGAGACCCCACTGCTGCTATGGGCCCTGGGGGCAGACAGTGCTGCCAGCCCCAAAAGTGAGCTGGACAACACTGTTCACAACCAGAGACTTCAAGGAGTGGCTGGGATATCCTCTCCAACAGTATTTACCTGAGAGGAGGATAAAAACCTGGTAAGATCTGTGGCCCCCATGCCCCTGGCCTGTTGAGCTGTCAAGAGGAGATGGGAAGGGCTGTTTGCCCCTCAGCCACCCTGGGAAGGTCTCTGGGGCATTGGAGTGGGGCATGAAGCAGAGGTGCTCAGGCTGGGCAGCCTAGCCAGGATGAAACATGAATTCCCTTTGCTCAGCATTTCATAGCTCAGACAGCTGCAGGCACACCCAGCTCCAGACAGAAGGAAGTTTGAGAACTCCAGTGTTAGATAACCTCACGTGCCTGGGGCTGATGGCACGGGAGCTGCTAGGAGCTCTAGGGATGTTTGCTTTGCTTTTCCAGAACATCTAGAGGCTTCAGTCAGGATGGGAAGATGCAGCCCTCAGTTGGGTCATGGGTCCCTGTGTGATGGATGAGTGAGAGAGAGTCCCAAATACTTCCAGACCAAAGAGCACTGTGACTAAGGTACCTACTTGTGGAGCAAAGTGCTGAAGTTTAGACCTGGAAACACTCGCCAGCAAGTGACTCAGACTCACGGGTGCCCATGGCACAGTGTGCACCCTCAGGACAGAAGACATATGAAATACTCAGGCTTCTGAAGCAACAGGGGCATTGCTGCACCAGGGACCAGGACTCAGGAACTGCCTCTGGGTGCTCCCTGGCTGGATGGATAAAATGATTTCTCCACTCTCAGCTCAGTGGGTGACCCCAGTAGTCCCTGCAGCCAGGCTGTCCAGTCCAGTGCTGCTGCCAACACTGGGCCAGAGCAGTGGGAATTGACAACTGGGTAGTTACACTGAATTCAACTGGAATAAAGAGATATAAAACTGCATATCAGGAGTCAGGGCTGCATTCCCCATGAACAAAGCAAGAGGAATAGCATCTGTCATGCAAGGGGATAACAGATTTTACTGGTGAAAATACCTGCAAGTGTACTATTTTTTTGGTAATATTTAAATGATTTGCAGGCGAAAAAAAATTGGTGCGTTGGAGAGTGGTGTATGGGTCACGATCACACACAAACACAACATTGGTGTCTGAAATGCCAAGCCTGAAGAGCTGAGTCTCCGAACATTTTGCCATCAGGGAGGTAACCATTAAAAGTACTAAATAATAAAGTACTATTGGGGGTTTCCCAGTAACTGAGAGTGCAATAGTCTAATGCTTTTTCTGTGAGCTTATACTTGGGTAAATATTTAGGCTTTTAAAGCTTTAAATGACAAGAGCCATTGCATAGGGACACTGTGCAAAGCCCTGGACTATGTTTACTCACAGATGGTCTGTTGCTTATAAGGTCCTGTAAAGGTTTTTCTGTTCATGTAGTCCTTGTGCAGATTGCAGACAGGGGTGGTCTTTGGGTTCAGCGATGAGCCAGTCTCTTCTTGGACCAAATTCACAAAGACTGGCTTCCAAAAAGCCCTGGACAACCACAGCTCTAGGTCAAGAGGTGCAAGACTCTAATACTTCCAACAGGCCTGGGCTGCCCTATTTCATTGCAGCCAGACAGTTTTGGTCATGCTTTGGTTTTATTTTGTAAGACACAAATTAGATCCTTACTGAAACAGACCGGTAAGGCTTCAAAGCAAGAGGGGAAAAAAAAAAAAAAAAAAGGAAATATTGCCTAGCAATGCGAAACACCCAGAGGCCGAGGTAAGAGCACTTACTGTGAATAAGTGGGTATTAGTGCCTTCTGTTGACAGAGGCAGCACTAAGAGGGTATCCTGTCTGGCTGCACAGCCTCTGATTGCCCAGCAAGCAGCAATCTCAAATAAATATTTCCATCTCCTAGGCAAGGAGATTGCCCCCTTGCCTATGTGGCAGCGGCTCGGTCACTGCACAGGCCGGGGCTGCCTCGGGGCGCCCTCACGAACTGCGCACAAGGCGCGGC